>JAYKKM010000295.1:880000-1442500 GCA_035772405.1 Chrysogorgia sp. JL179-B06
CAATCATTACAGCCATGTATATACAGAAAGTTACGCAACCAAGTGCATGCAGTGGAAAGTAGCGACGTCTTTTTAACAGTACCGTTTTAGCTTTCAATTCTTCTTCTGTGCGGTGAACGTCCAACAATGGTACAATCTACAAACATAACAACCAACATCAAGTATTAAGGACCTACTCAGGGACCGCTTAAGCGCTTCAGCCCCTCCCCCCGCCCAGTAATTTTCAGGGGAGTGTTGAGCGATTAAATTGGCAGATTAAACATTAACCTGAGAATGTGCTAAATACAAAGCCGGGTCCAGGATAACAAAAACCCTCACGGCTATCAGATTTTTGAACACACGTATTAGTGAGCTTTATTAGATTTTTACATATACATGATAAATAACTAGAAGCCTTTTTATCCTTGGTTTTTATACATGTTTACCTTGGTGTACAAACGCCACCAATCCCATTCACGCACGGTCAAGAACTGTCGGACGTTTCTTTGGATACACTTGATAGCTTTTTGTTGAACCTGTGACACAAACATTAAGAGACGGTTGTTCTTTACGATAGACAATCAAAAGTACTAGAGATGAGCCGATCACCCAAAATTACCGATTAGCCGATTAGTGATCGGTATAGTATAGTGGTCAGTGACCGCTGCTTGACTTTCCAAAGTTATCGTACTTTTGGTACACTAACTGGATGAGTTACTACCTTGTTCAGATATCTGTCTCGGAAGACTGAAAATTAGTGTTGCCATAATCCAATGAGCAGTGCTAATTGGAGGTCAGGCTTTCACCTTTTCATTGCATAGGCACTTGCAAATATTTTCCGTGGAAACACTAGCATAGATAATATACCTTGAGTTTTTGAAGCCTCTTCCTACTCAAGTATCCACGACAGAATGCTTGAAGTTCGATAAGATTATCTGTGATGGTTTCATCCCTGGCGTCTTCCAACTGGGCAAGGGTGCCAGCCCGCATGAATATCTATGGAAAGAAAGAGTAAGGCCCGCGGGTCAAAAGAGGACATAACTCTCATATTGCCACATGGGGTTCTCATCATCATCGTCAATGGATATACTATAATTAGATAATTGTGCCTTGCTGGTAGAACAACAATTTACAAGGTTCATGTCAGTGTTCGCCAGTAACGAAGTAAATTTACTTCATTACTTAAGTAAAAAAATCAGCATTTACTTGTAACGAAGTATATTTTTCAACAAATACTTTTTACTTGTAAACGAAGTAAAAATTTTTTGTTAAATAATTACTTTTTAACTTCGTTACTTTTTGTTTTATCGGCGAAGTAAAAAAAGAAATTTGGAACGCGGAGTCGCGAAATACTCGGTCCACTCTATCCATCCGCGTGAAGTTGGTTTTGCATATGTACGTGATTGGCAACTGTCGAGCTGGCGCCGCCAAACAGCGCCCAGATTAAAGTACAGTACCAGATTATCAATTGTCATTTGTCATGTGGTTAGTGGTTCGAGAATATATAGTTTGTTTCAGAAGTACTTTTCTGGAATATTTTTTTCAGGCCATACTTTTACTTTTACTTAAGTAAAATTTTTTGGAAAACATTTTTAAAAAAAAAATATATATGTTTTATTTTTATATGTTTTATATGTTTTATATTTTTATATGTTTTTATTTTTATATGTTTTATTTTAAAAAATAAATGTTTTATTTTCAAAAAAATGTTTCTGTAAAATTTTTTTTTTGTAAATTATTTTAAATTTTCCTTTAAATTGTTTTTTTTTTTAAACTGAGAAATTACTTTTTACTTTTACTTAAATACAAAATATCAGTACTTTGCTGAACACTGGTTCATGTCCTATTATTTTACCAACTCACCCCTCACCATACCAATGCCGTTCCAGCCTAGAAGACGTTTATTATCTATATTTATTATCAAATTTGTATACTTTTGGGCTTTTAAAAAACATTTTGTTATTATTTGTTGTAGGAAAAAGTTTATCGTCAAAACCTGTAATCCGCACCGGTCCATTACGGGAAAGTGATGACCACAGTCAGAGCGTCTCAGCCAATCAGAGCGCGCGATTTCACCGGAAGTAACTTATGCCATACAATATATTATTAGTATTATTATATACCTGAGATAGACCGATTCTGTAGCTGCTGGCATCCACATCCAGTACTTGTAACAGAGACTCGGCAGCCTGCAAAGGAACTTTTATATATTAACGTGTACATTATATCAGACGAAAACTGCATTGGTAGCTCGACAACAGTCGGCGGTCAGCGTGATCGGTCAGACATGAATTCAGGCGGTCAGATCTAAAATTTGGATGGTCAACTACTTTTTCTTTAATTTGTGCATTAAAAACAAAAATCTTCTTTCCTTCTATAACTTTGTATCAGTACACAAGCAGCGTTTCAGGTTTTGGTGAAAGGGTTTGGAGAATGAAATTGATGACCCAGAGAATCAGGGCCGAAGTCCCTGCATGGTCCGGAGGACCATCCTCCTAGGGGATCCTGGGGCATGCCCCCTGGAAATTGTGAAATTCAGATTTCAGAAGTGAAAAATGCCATAGATGTTTATAATTCTAAAATTTGCATATTGGCCGCCATATTGAATTCTACCGCGCTGGAGTCTGGTAATGGTAGATCGCAGACTCCAGCGCGCCGTAGAATTCAATATGGTGGCCAATGTGCAAATTCTAGATTTAGCCGCAAGTGACGAAGAGCAAGTTTACTTCGAACATTTTCACACAAAACGGGGTTTCAAAACATTATTTATCCAGCGACGGCGAAATACGATGGAGACACGACGAATTAGCTACAAAATTCGCTCAACCACTGGCGAAATTCGCCGTTCGCCGGCCAAAATCTGAAACGCTTGCACAAGGCCATGAACGTTCGATCGTCACTTCTGCTGTCGCCATTTTGACAGCAACTTCCATCCGAGGGCTTTTGTTTAAAGTTGAAGTCGACCCCCGGTGCGACAATTTGGCCTCAAATGAAATATATTTCCTTGTTTAACCAATAAAACTAAGCAGCCTTTTAAAACCTTTTTAAGGCGCCACCTGTTAAAGCATTTACTGACTTTAGTGCATAAATTAATGATATAAACAACGTTTACAAGATAAAAGAAAACGAGTTCACTGGTAGAAATAATTTGACCAAAATAATTTGACCCCCGTTATTTACAGCGCTGCTCGAATTCTGAAACTTTGGAAATAAACTAAAGTCAGTAACGTGCTTCATATGAACTCCACTAGTATTTTTTAAGCGAGTTTTAAAGATTTTAAAGATTACTTCAGACTTCATGTTTGTTTCTGGGAGCGAAGCAGCTGCAGGCATAGTGTAAACGACTAGAGTGAATGTCGGACTATGTCCTTGATCATACATGTGACGCAAGCTTCTCAATCTCATTAAAATGCCGCCTATCCAGGGTTTGGGGACTTTACATATTCGTAATTTTTGGATTCTACCAAGAAGAAATGTCATTGCACACTAATTCAACAGTGAAATACAAAGAAAATTTGGCTCTGAACTTTAAATACACCTGTTTAGACAAAATTCGCTCAATTCCCAAACTTGCTTTGTATTTCACTGCTGAATCAATGTGCAATGTTTTTGCGTGTCTGCTTTGACGTAATTTCTTGTGAATAGTGAATCACTTTAGGAGGGGGAAAAGGTATGAAGATGAAATTTTCGCACGACAAAATATTTTACAATTCTTCTCAAGAGATTCCAAAGATCACAAATATGCAGTGGCGAAATTCTCAAGAACTGGCCCTTCGAGCCGGATCTCAGAACTGGCCCTTCGAGCCGGATCTAAAAGAACGAAATTGAAGAAAACGAAGCTAAATGTCCGACTCAAAGATGAAATAAAGGTGGTGGTATTTGGTAGTTAGACGTGTCACAACCGTTACCCACCTTCTTTTCGTCCAAGACAGGTTGTGCCGCACGACTTTCGGCAGGAGCCAAGATACTGAATCTGTGTTGGAATTCCCCAAAGGTCATGTGCTCCGGGTACCCTATACGGAGAGGAAAATGAATGAATTCGCGCCTGGTTAGATACCAGCCTTATATAAAGGGCTACAACGACACCGGGGCGAGTGCATCTAAAATACCCCATTTACCTTGTCTGTGAAGTCTGACAGCATCAAGAACCTGAGCTCTCTTTAACTGGTCTCTCAACAAAGGTACGTCCATCTTTGATGCACTGGCGGGGGCTTTGGCGGCCGACACCGGATCACTCAGGTCATACTTGCCAGCGGCAGATACTGGCAGCATGCAACGGATGAAGGAGAGGTGAGTCTTTCGTATGCAATCTAGAACATTATCCTGGAAAATAGAACTACAAATCACTACACAAAGGAGACGCTGTAAGCACAACAGAAGTATATACGAGTATACATTAGAGATCTTAAAGGGGACTGTAGTAAAATAATAAATAATATTTAAATCAAATACCCTTGTTATGTTTAGAAATATTAATAGCTTTACGATATCTGCTCTTGCATTTGAGAAATAACGTTTTCATTTTCGTATTTTATGCTTCTGCACGTCGCCATTTTAGGGTTTACTCGACGGCTCAGATTCAATGCACAGCGGCGGATTCTTTTCAATTTTGATGTCATTGAGTGCAAAGAACATAAAAGACGAAACTAGAAATAGTTTACACTAACATTGCCCCCGACAACCTCCGACGAAAACCTACTGCGCGAAGATGACACGTTCATAAAACCCGAGTTTGACCTTATAGATGAGGCGGAACCGAAAAAGACACTTGAAAAAAACAACACTTGGCTTGCTGAAGAATAACCTACGTCATAGTCTGTGAAATTTGAAAAACACAGACTATGAACCAGCGCCGTTTTTTGTATAGTAGACCATGATTGGTCGCCTAGAAAATTTAGTTAAATACGCGATATTCAATTGGTTAAGAACTACTTCCGTTTTCAATGTTTGTTGTTTACCACGAAGACAGTTTGTCAGCTGCCTCAACGTATATTCTTTATAAACGAGACTATTAAAGAGTTTGCTAATACTTTCAAAGGATGACTGTTTATAGTCGGCATAATTTTGGTTCGAGGATGATCAAACAGTCGAAGAAATGCGGGAATCGAATTGTTAATCATACGATATTTCCAGGCAGACGTCGAGTGCCGATTCTCGTTATGCTAGTGTTTCGTTTTAGCTTTTCAGTTTGTCCTATTTGTCTATTACAACTAAGTTTGCTCTTCATATGAGTTCTTAAACGTTTAGTGAATACTCGTTAGTTTCTATAAGCATTGCTAACAATCGGCATAAATTACAGAACACACAAGTTGGCGCTGATGCACAGACGCTACTTAGCGCCGCCTTTTTACGCTCGTGAGCGTCTGTACGCAGGCTAGCTGAAGAACGATCCACTACATACTTGCTGACAACCTCGTCCCCATGGCCTTATCTCCGAGCGGAAGCGGAGATAAGGCCCTGGGAACGAGGTTGACTTGCTGAAGAACAATGTTGTTCTGTGCCAAGAGACTGAAACTCGTGAGCATCCCACAATTCCATTGAATTCATTCCCGATACCAATTGCGGCTATTACCCGAAAACACATTGCGGGCTTAAAGTGCATATAACGTCTGTGGGAATTTAACATATATGTAATCTATCGATTCTCCTGAGGAAAATTGTAATATATCTTGTCAGCTGAACATTTCATCTTCATAGACTTTTTTGCTGTTAAAGTTGACAGAAATGACGTCATAGCGGGAATGTGTGAAGAGGTTTTCATATAGACAGATGCCCGCTATGATATCATTTCCGTCAACTTTAACAGCAAAAAAGTCTATGAAGATGAAATTTTCAGCTGACAAGATATATTACAATTTATCTCAGGAGAATCCATAGATTACAAATATGTTAAATCCCCACAGACGTTATAGGCACTTTAAACTGAACAAATCGAGATTTCTTCTGGTATAACTAATATATATATACATATTTATATCACGTGTGGGGCTATATGCCTCTGGAGCCAAAACCCTGCGGGGGCAATGACGTCAACCACCATTGTAGATCAACTTTGAGCTGTCGAGCAAATGTTGACAAATAATGTTTGATAGTTTTGGAGGCAAAACTCGCTTTTCAAAAGCTTGTTTAGCGTTTCTCACTTACCACTTGATAAATCAGCTGTAAACATTGCGAGTTCTTCTTTATCGACACTGACGCATTCGACAACTTTCTGTAGAAGCTTCGTGTCCGACTCAAACCGTCCGCGTGTCGAAGAGAGAGCGTCACGAGTTCGTCCCTGCAAGAGTATCATGAACAAGAAAAAGATATTCTTAAAACTGGAGGCTAAATGTTCGAACATTATTAAACAACATGGGCCAATGTTTAGACTGGTCCAACAATGTTAGACCGTTTAGCATGTGCTGACTGTTTATGTATTTAGAAATTAATCGGCAATCAAGCAAGCGCTTCGTACGTTAGATTATTGAACGTTATCTCGGCCAATATTTACTCGATTTCAATTCTAAAAACAGATTTGGAATTACCGAGTCCAAACAAGGGAGCACGTTACAATGCGATATGTCCAAGTATGCCCGTAAATCAATAACTCATTTTGTTTAATATTTTTTGTCAATACTGGGCGTCTAATTACTTCATGTATGCCTATCATTTCGTGTCGTGTTCAATAACCGCTGTTCACTAGAGCCTGCAGGATACGTACGTACGGCAGGCTCTAGTGAACAGCGGTTATTGAACACGACACAAAATGATATAGGTGCATAACATACGTGCCTATTAAGGCCTATCTACACGATACGATTGTCATTCTGGCGTGCGTTGTTGTATACGATTGTCGTACTGGCGTATGCAATTGTTTGCTCACGACATAATTCTTGTTTATGATTCGATGACGAATGTTGACACGCATGTACAGTTTGATCACATACACCATGGATAGTAAATAGACTGGATAGGAAACTAAGATCACGTGCGACGTTTCCAGCATGCTGATTGGTTTAGGCACCAGTTGGTCGCGTGAAAACCTAGTTGCAAATCGTGATGTCACAAAATCACCATAAATCGCAACGTTTAGCAATAATACAGCTAAAAATGATAGTCAAACTACCAAAAAATATCACAATGCCACATACGATGGAATATCCGACTACCATTACTCATTTTAGGCGAAAAGATCCAACTTTAGACGGTGAAAAACGCGTCCCAAATTTCAACTAAAACAACGGTAGTTTTGCGACGCCAGTTTCTTCACCAGAAAACGGAAATAGCTGAAACAAAGACGAACAACATTTACCTCGAACAATTTGTCGTGGCTTAGGCAGGTTTGTAAGACGATGAAACATTTTGGAATCTCAATATAGCTACTTGAATACGAAAATATGGAGAAGTCGAAGAGAAACTCAGCAAAATCTGTGTACTCGTGACATCTTCGTGACATCACGAATTTCAACTAGGTTTCCACGCTGACGCCATCCAGTTTCCTATCCAGTCTATTTACTATCCATGCATACACCAAGATGAGAATCGTATACGACAAATCGTATCGTGTAGATTGGCCTTTATGTTACGCAAACGATGCATACCCTTCGTAAAAACCTGTATCAAATCACAAATCGCCATTGATCGCAAATATTGTCCGAATCACCCAAAACGACTTTTTACTTCCTTATAAAGAGTTGGTCCCACCATTTTTAGATTATCACCCTCGCCGCCGGACGAGGGAACAAGTATGTCGTGATACTAACTTGGAAGACTGAGCCAGCAATACGTGGGCCTGTTTAATAGCGGGGTGTTCTCGTGCCAGTTTCAACCAACCCTGTGCGTTGTACAACGTCGGCTGACGTGCTTGGAAGTGATGGAGGTAGAAACTGGATTCGTTTGGACCTTGCTTGAACATATTCGTCCCTGTAGAATAAAAAAACACTCGTTGGAGGAAAATTAAAACAGTAAAGGATCTAATCTCTGATGACTTATTTCGTAGGTTAATCAATTGAAATAAAACTTTGACGCTAGAACTGAACTTGAATATATATATATACATCAATAGGCATCCTTCAAAACAAACAGAACAAAAACTCTAGGTAGGAGGTTTAACGTTTCGAGATGGACGGACGGACGGAATGTGGACATTGCATTTCACTCTCAGACAGACAGACAGACAGACAGACAGACAGACAGACAGACAGACAGACAGACAGACAGACAGACAGACAGACAGACAGACAGACAGACATGGCGACAGATAGACAGACAGACATGGTAAGTAGACAGACAGACAGACAGACAGAGACAGACAGACAGACAGACAGACAGACAGACAGACAGACAGACAGACAGACAGACAGACAGACAGACAGACAGACAGACAGACATGGCAAGTAGACAGACAGACATGGCAAGTAGACAGACAGACAGACAGACAGACAGACAGACAGACAGACAGACAGCGAGACAGACAGACAGCGAGACAGACAGACAGACAGACAGACAGACAGACAGACAGACAGACAGACAGTGCAACTAGACAATCAGACGGTCAAGTAGACAGACAGAAAAGGAACAGACAAAGAAACACAAATAGCAATCAAGCGACCACAATATCTCCTCGCGGACCCATAAAGACTGAGAATAATTCCTTCTAACCCAACAGCCCCGCCTACCGTGCAGTTCAAGAGATGAATGATGTAGGTCAACCCTATAGTAGTACCTTGACGTTGATCACAAAGTCGTTCCAGGAAAGTCTTCGCTGTAGATCCCGGGAAAATCGACTCTTCATCAAGCAGCCAAAGCAAACCTTTTTTCTCATTTCTTAAGTCCATTCTCATGCCACCTCCCTAAACGAACAGTTACATAATAAACCATAGAGATAATAAACAAAACTGGAGCGGTCATTGTTCAAACTTCAACTTGTGCATCAAACACCAACTATTCTTACCTGGCCTGCCTTGTCAATCACTGTGACTGTTCTTTCTGGTGATCCAGATACGCTATCGAAGGTACAGTCAACATTTTCCTGACTATAACGGTCCAGCTGTTGCGTGAACATCATGTTATGAAAGAACTTTTGGAAGCGTTCAGATTGGTAGTTGTGACAGAAGTCTTCAAAGTCAGCGCCTGCAGTACCACTGCTGACCAAAGTCGGGTCAGAGAAGCCTGCGGAATCCAAGATGTTGATGGACGCGATGCGTCTTGGATCACCTTCCTGGATGGATCTGTTGGTAAAACAAGATGTGGTCTTTACGACATGTCCTATATAGTCCATACATGGATGATCGTCAATCTCATATCCTCGGGAAAATGATTCTGAGACTCGGACATGAATCGAACCTGTAACCTTCTGATTGCCGGTGAGACGCTCTAACCATTGAGCTACCGAGATGGAGAGCGAAGGTTACAATGAATTACTGGTTCGATTGATATACAGTCAACTCCCAATAACTCGAATCCTCGCCAACTCGAACTTCGCGCTAACTCGAACCAAACTCGATTTCCCCTGGATTTCCGTAATACATTTACTGTAATTTTACCCTCGCTAACTCGAACCCTCGATAACCCGAACCTCTGTTAAACAGTTCTTCTTAAACAGTTCTTCTAAGAACTCATTTCTTTTTCTCACCCGTTGCTCCAACATTACGCCATTATTAGTTTTTGGTAAATGTGTTTATAAATAAGCAGTTTAGATTTCAGAACGAACTGAACTTATTACCAATCACCATGGCTAGTACGTTTATCATATACCATATACCATATACCATATACCATATACCGTATACCGTATACCGTATATCATATACCATATACCATATACCATGTACCATGTACCATGTACCATGTACCATGTACCATGTACCATGTACCATGTATCATGTATCATGTATCATGTATCATGTATCATGTATCATGTATCATGTATCATGTATCATGTATCATGTATCATGTATCATGTATCATGTATCATGTATCATATACCATATACCATATACCATATACCATATACCATATACCATATATCATATATCATATATCATATACCATATACCATATACCATATATCATATACCATATATCATATCATATACCATATACCATATACCATATATCATATATCATATATCATATATCATATATCATATATCATATATCATATACCATATATCATATATCATATATCATATATCATATATCATATACCATATATCATATACCATATATCATATACCATATATCATATACCATATATCATATATCATATACCATGCCATATATCAATAATATCATATACCATATAGCATGCCATATATCATGCCATATACCCTACTATATACCTTACCATATACCTAGTGCATACCATATACACCATATACACCATATACACCATATATACCATAACATACAACACCCACAGACTTGCGCAAACCCGATTTTAAATTATACGTTCTAGCGATCATCCTTTAATAATACGATAAAAGAAATCTACCTGTTAATCAAGAAAACCAAAATTCCAAACACCTCCTGATAAAGTCCCATTGCTAAACCTTCTAACGCGTCATTGCATTGCGTTAATCTTGGATTGTTTACCGCTGCTTGCTCATCCGCGACACTGGGCTCATTCGACGACGATGACAAACGTCCAGCGGTCTTACGTCGTGGAGATCTGATGATAATTTGACTGACAACGGGAGGTGCGAAGATTAGCTCCGCGATATCGTCCATGCTGACCCCAAGGACTACGGCCGCACGCTGGATTCCAGCTGGATTGGCAAATCTTGGCTTGTGATCATTGCCTTAAACAACAAAACGAATAGGATAAAAAATGAAGAAAATGATTTTTTCTATACTGTCTAGATAGGGCGAACCCTGGTACGTACATACATATATACAAGAAACTTGCCTACCCATAGTCACTCCAGCGGTACCTAGGTGATAGATAGCCGCAATGATCGACCACAGACATTTAATCTCGCTCACAGACGCACCAAACACCTCAAAAGAATTCTGAAGTTCGTTCCACCTTTCAATATGTCTCTGTTGGTTGACATTCTATAAGGTGTCAAAAGATCAAGTTATTAGCTAGACAGTTGAAATCCTCACGTTTGATAGCACAACATTATTTACAGTTGACATCAAAACATTGTTCAGAGTTGGCAACACAACATTGTTCACAGCTGACAACACAACATTGTTCACAGTTGGCAGCACAACATTGTTCACAGTTGACAGCACAACATTGTTCACAGCTGACAACACAACATTGTTCACAGTTGACAGCACAACATTGTTCACAGTTGACAGCACAACATTGTTCACAGTTGGCAGCACAACATTGTTCACAGTTGGCAGAACAACATTGTTCACAGTTGACAGCACAACATTGTTCACAGTTGACAGCACAACATTGTTCACAGTTGGCAACACAACATTGTTCACAATTGACAGCACAACATTGTTCACAGCTGACAACACAACATTGTTCACAGTTGACATGTAATTGTTATAGTAAAGGTTCCTTTTGTATTACTTACATCAGCCTCATAGTTGACGAACACGTTGGTGTCTTGTTGTGCAGCATCGAGATGAAACTCTTGTCTGCCAGTAACCGACAAAGAGAAAAACAAAAAACACATTATAAACAGCTAAGCGTAGTAGTTAAAACATGAGCGGCCGATGTTTATGGGCAGTTACAATGGCGAGCCATTGTAACTGTCCATACATCGGCCGCGAATATTTTAACGAACTTGTAAAATGAATAGAATATATTATCCATACTTTGTTTGGAAGTTGTAGAAACGGTACAAACAAATTATTTTAACTCCGAAAAAGCTCAATTTGAGCAAGTTAACTTTGATAAAACATTGATGTTTTATTAATCAATGTTTTATCCGTATTTACAAATATTGATTAAATATTAATTTAATACGACATTCTAAAATTCCTTCACTACCTGAGCTTTTTGTTGCAGCCAGCCAGAAAGTAATCGAAGATTTTAAAGTCACTTTCTTGGTCGCGTTTCCGCACGATTCTTGTTTTCTCCAATAAAAACGTCTATTAAAATAAAGGAAGATGAAATGGCCACGAGTTCAGTATAATAATATCAAATGTGAATTGGGTATATTACAAGTAATATGTGGCATTTCACTCCATCAAACTGAATGTTCTGAAAATTTCGAGTGTTGGAATATATACATTTTTAAGACCACGTTGGACCAGTTGCGAAAAATGCAACATCAAGGCCTTTTGGCTGGAATTGAACCAGCTACAAAGGTGTATAGAAAAGCTGAAGAAAGTAGCGACTAACCTGAAGTGATCCGCTGGTCAACATGCCAGAGGAATCATAGTCGAGGGTGAACAGCATGGTAAACCTGCTGGCATTATTGTTTAGTCTTGTGGAACATGTACCAAATGCGTCAAGGAGTATTAACATTGCTTGGCCTTTGACATCTACGGGATAAACAAGTCAGACAATTATTATAGCTTTTCACGGAAAAACAGGGACTGAATATTTATTTTTCTTTGCTAGGTCGGACATTTCGCTTCGTGTTCTTCAGATGGCGTTTTCTTCAATTTCGTTCTTTTAGAACCGGCTCGAAGGACCAGTTATCGAGAATTTCTCCGATGCGGAGAATGGTGCTGGTTCACAAGAACAGAGACTGTATATTAATTTTTTTGCTAGGTCGGACATTTCGCTTCGTGTTCTTCAGACGCCGTTTTCTTCAATTTCGTTCTTTTAGAACCGGCTCGAAGGACCAGTTATCGAGAATTTATCCGATGCGCAGAATGGTGCTGGTTCACAAGAACAGAGACTGTATATTAATTTTTTTGCTAGGTCGGACATTTCGCTTCGTGTTCTTCAGATGCCGTTTTCTTCAATTTCGTTCTTTTAGAACCGGCTCGAAAGACCAGTTATCGAGAATTTCTCCGATGCGGAGAATGGTGCTGGTTCACAAGAACAGGGACTGTATATTAATTTTTTTGCTAGGTCGGACATTTCGCTTCGTGTTCTACAGATGGCGTTTTCTTCAATTTCGTTCTTTTAGAACCGGCTCGAAGGACCAGTTATCGATAATTTCTCCGATGCGGAGAATGGTACTGGTTCACAAAAACAGGGACTGTATATTAATTTTTTTGCTAGGTCACACATCTCGCTTCTTTTTCTTCAGATCGCGTTATTTTAAATTTTGTTATTTAAGATCCAACTCGAAGGACTAGTTATCAAGAATTTCTACACTGGGATAAGGAGAATCTTCTTCGTGTTGGTTACACGTGAAAATGGACTGTATATGTATTTTTCTTTCGTAGGTCGGACATTTCGCTCCGTTTTCCTCAGATCTCGTTCGCTTCAATCTCGTTCTTTCCAATCCGCCTCGAAGGACCAGTTGTCAAGAATTTCTCTCAGAGCATGGGTCCTTGATTTTGACTGTCCCCACTAAGTTAAGGAAATGTCTCGTACTGGTTCACACGAACATGGACTGTATCTTTCTTTCTCTTTGCTAGGTCGTACATTTCGCTTCGTTTTCTTCAGACTGCGTTTTCTTCAATTTCGTTCTTTTAGAACCGGCTCGAAGGACCAGTTATCGAGAATTTATCCACTGCGTTAAGGAGAATCGTGCTGGTTTACAAAAACAGAGATTGTATATTTATTTTTTTGCTAGGTCGGACATCTCTCTTCGTTTTCTTCAGACCGCGTTTTCTTCAATTTTGTTCTTTTAGTCCGGCTCGAAGGACCAGTTATCAAGCATTTCTCTCCACTACGTTAAGGAAATATCTTGTGCTGGTTTACATGAACAGCTGTATTGCTCCGTCGAACATTTCGCTTCGTTTTCTTCAGACTGCGTTTTCTTCCATCTCCTCGTTATTTTCGATCCGGCTCGAAGGACCACTGTATATTTATTTTTCTTTGGTAGGTCGGACATTTCGCTTCGTTTTCCTCAGATCGCATTCTGTTCAATCTCGTTTTTTCAATCCGTCTCGAAGTAACAGTTGTCAAGAATTTCTCTCCACTACATTAAGGAAATATCTCGTGCTGGTTCACTGCTAGGTCAGGCATTTCGCATCTTTTTCTTCAGACCACATTCTCACCAATCTCCTTCTTTTCGATCCGGCTCGAAGGACCAGTTGTCGAGTTTCTCTACAGCGTTAACGAAAATCTTATCTCGTGCTGGTGCACAAAAACGCCGACTGCAAGCATATTTGTTCTTTGCTAGGTCGGACATTTCGCTTCGTTTTCATCAGATCGCGTTCTCTTCAATCTCCGCATTATTTTCGATCCGGCTCGAAGGACCAGTTTCCCATAATTCCACACTGCGTTGAGGAGAATTTTCTCTCGTGCTTATTCACACACACAGGGACTGTATCTTTATTTCAACACTAATTCAGGTTACATGGATACGAAAACATTTTAAATAAATGGCTTGACAAACGTCCATTTGTCGTCCGAACGGTAAAAGCATACGAGTTTATTATATGGCACGCCGATTGGTTCGAGATGTCCAGGCAAATACTTTGCCACGCAAAATAACTGCTAGCTGGTCGCCGATGAAGATGACCGGCCAAGTCAATTTTAGCTCGGACATGCCGCTTTTATGACCGGACAAATTATTCAGCCTGAAAAAAGCCTTAATTCCGTAATCGCCATCGGTAAACTCCTTTACGTAAAATGCATTGCGCTTTAGCTTATGTTAGCAGTTGCGTTAACACGCGATACAAGACTGAAATGTGCGAAACTTTCACCTAATTATCTGGAGCAATTTGAAAATCATTTCTAAGCGGTGGTGCGAGATGAAAACGGCACGCTCAGCCTTGGTATCGTGTCAACACAAATGAAATACCGATACTTTTCTGCTTTAATTTATTTAATTAGCAGTCCAGATTCATTTTATTCTATAAAGTAGATGTTCTTTGTCGACTTCTCTCTGGAAAGTTTCGGAATTATTCGATGTTCGCTCGTTAATAAATTCAAACAAGTTTGTTATGTGCGGGCGATCGCCTCATTTGATTGATATACAGTAAAAACCCGTGAGTAAGAACCTAGTTTTTAAGAACCTGTTAGGCTAAAATTTGCCAGTTATACCCCCTCTATACAAGAAGCTGTTCAGCCTAAAATTTGAAACAGGTTCTTATTTTCTAAAATCTATATAAAAAGATGTGTACACTTGGGTGAATAAGATACAGATCAACATTTTTGGAGACACAGGTGCCTTATTACTGCAATTTAATACAATGTAAATGCCAATGTTGAAAATCAAATAGAATTGTTATTGTTGTAATTACACATAAATACTGTAACTGTATATATATTGTTTATACAGTATCTCCATGGCTACACATCAGCATATGGAAGAGTCTGTTTTTTTCATGAATTTCTTTATAAATACTTACATGGTATGCAGATGTTATATTATAAGGAATACAGGCTGAATACCACTAAATTCTATTAGCTACAATGTATTTTTTTCTTTAGAAAGTAAGAACCTATTTAAGAACCTAAATAGCCTCAATTTGTGCTAAGTACCATTTATATAAGAACCTGTTTAGGCTAACTTGGGAAAACGCAGGTTCTTACTCGCGGGTTTTTACTGTAGTACAAGAAACATAACACAAGCAAGCCTGAATATAATTTTTTGGAGCTCGCCGGACACGATGTCCGGCCACAGAGTAAATCGGCCGGACAAGACCACTTTTCTGTCGGACACTGTCGGATTTTATCCCCGAATCGTTTTAGCATGACACTAAATAATTTTGCCGTTATGTAATGCAGTGTGATAAATGTTGTACATTAATAGCCTTGTCGCCAATACAGCGAACGCGTTGTTAGATCTCACTTTGAATCGCCATCTTTGTGTGATTAACGATCATAAAGCGGTTGCAGGTCATGACTGTGTTGACTGCGCATGGAATTCACACAATGCGTGATACGTGGGGAAAATCATTTTGAGCCACATGTGTACGTGGTCGATAAATATCAAAGTAGCTGGATTTTCATATAAACGCTTAACTTACTGGGAGGCAAAATTTGGTCTATAAGTGGTCGAGTCGGCCGGACATTGATGTCCGGCAGCAGCTCCAAGCTGCCGGTCACAAGACGAATTAACGCCGGACAATGTCCGGCGGTAATATTCAGGCCTGACAACAGTCTTCATTATCACACAGCAGGCATGCAGGTTCAAAGGTCGTTACTTACCAGTTAAGGACGAGTGAGGCGAAACTGTCGTGGAGCAGAAGTAGTGAAGCACGTGCGAACAGTTGACTGATTTCCCAGAACCACTTGGGCCCATCAAGACCAACGATTGGTCGGAATTTGTAGCGAGCATGTTCCTGTACGTGGTTTGAGCAGAGGCGTAAATATGAGGTGGCATGTCCTCTTGTTTACAACCGCGAAACATCTGAATGACCTGCAGAAAAGGGAAGAATAAAATAGCATTTTGAAAAGTGCATTCTGAATTCTGATTGCCTAAAACCTGTGAGAAACAATTTTTGGCCTAATTCTAATGTGATTATTGACACAGGCTTATAATATAGCCAGGATTCTGAAATAGGGAGTCCGATTTAGGAACATGAGGCAGGGTCTGGGGGGACATGAGCCCCGGAAAATGTTTGAATTTTGGGTCTCTAAAACGGCATTTTCTGCATTTTGAGGGCACTTTTGAGCAAAATATAACGGTCTTAAATCAAATTTTTTAACAGTGTATCTCATCACTTTAAATACATATTTTGCTCCAAATATGATTATATATCTCATGTATAATGAAGCAGTAAAAGGAGTCATATTTCCGTAAGATGCAGTGTAGATTATATTCATATATTTTCTTCTTACAAATTTGTAATTCAACAGTTCCGAACTTTCATCTTCAAGAGACGAAATTCATAATCTGTGCCAGTACATTTCTTATGCTTAACCCTTTATGCTGATACTGTACTGGGACTAAAAGTTAAGTGGTCTAAACATAACAAATAAAACCAGGGGGACTTACCTTATCAGTATAAATAGAGAGATTTTTTAATGGATTTACAACAATTAGGATCTGGCCAGCATACGTGTGAATCAGACTGCTGCCAAAACGCTGCCTTATGGTGTGCAAACAGCTTGGTTCATTCAAGTGACGTAAAGCACAGAGATCTTCAGCACGGTCATATCGAGGGGGATTGGCCTAAATGAAGAGATAAGGGAATCATTATAAAAAGGAATACTTGCAGAATGCTTGGAAAAGTCCATAGCCATCCATCAATCAATTTTATCAATCCACCCACCTACAACACTCAGACAACCATCCATCCACCCATTACACCCAATCATGCACCCATTACAATTTACACCCCAACCGTCCACCCATTACATCCAATAATCCACCCATTACACTCAACCATCCACCCATTACATCCAACCACCCACCCATGCACTCAACCATCCACCCATTACACACAACCACACAACCATCCACTCATTAATTTTTGCCAGATTTAGAAGAATTTCAAAATTGGTCTTGAAGAAAAGTGGGGGGAATTGTCCCCCCTTGGCGATGCCCCACCCATCTACCCACACATCGATCCAATGTATCCATCCATCCACCAACATATTCACTCATCCACATACCTTTTCAATACTATCCTCATCGATGTTCAATATTTCTCCACCATGATCTAATTTGACTTTACACAATGCCTCATTTTCATTGCCTGATGATGCATCAGGTGTTGATTTTAACATTCGTCCACCAGAGAACCCTCCTTTGTGAACAACCCATACTTTTTCAGCTTCCAACCATTCTCTCTCTGATGCAACTTCTGCTTCAGTTTTAGTCTGAGGAAAAAACAAACAGAATAATTACAAAGATACACAATGTCTGATATACCGTATATTGTGGTTAACATTTTAGGATTTTAATATTTTATGATTTTTCCAAAGAGGCATAAAAAAATACATATTGATAACGTCCAATGCAGACAAACAAGATAGTTTTCTGCTTTTGTTCACCATTTTTGTAGCAAACTGTTTGAGCATTTGAAATTTTTAAGTAAACTGTTTGAGTGCTTCAAGTAAACTTTTTGAGTTATTGAAGTAAACCATTCCAATGCCTGAAGTAAACTGTTTATGTTTTCCCAAGGGTTCTGCCCACGGTGGGCAGTGTCGGCTGCCTGGCACTCAGGCCAAAACGTATACAGTATACTTCAGTACGGCATGCAAAAACGAAGTAAATATTGTTTTTTATTTTTCTATATTCAACTCATTTTTTTGATCTTTGGTGAAATTTAGTAGCACAATGCCCACAATAGAACTTCTGGTGAAATTTAATATCCCTCCAAAACCAGATCGGATTAGTTAATTACTTAGGAGCTAGGTGCTAATTCAGGAATCATACTTTGTTTATTTATGCCACACATGCATGATTCAGATACTGGGACATCAAAACATTCACTGATCGATGTGACTGTACAAATCTTCATAGATTCGATGGCTGGTCATCCTGCGAAACAACAAATGTGTTTCCATTTTTATTTACATTATGATTAAGATTTATCCACATAACTATTTGCTCAGCAAGCCTGGAAATAATTATTTTTGCTGTAGCTGTCAGAATGACCAGCACAAATGAATTTGTAACAGACACACAAAAGATTGTACCTGTCACGGTACAACTTAACATCTAAAAACTAAGTGTAACATCTCAAAACTTAGCACAACGTCTCATAACTTAGCACAATGTCTCCAAGGTTAGTGCAATGTCTCAAAACTTATAGTAATATCTTTCATCTGAGATTGCACAACACAATATCTAAACACAGTCCATTCAACATAAAAATGTTTTACTTTCACAAAAAGTTGAGTATAATCTTCCGACAAGATGAGCATCGGACAAAATGACAGACACAATTAGTATAGGTAATCATATGATAATCAATATGGTAATCAATTAAGGATTTACACTACGAGTGATATTTGAAAATTTGCCAAAATTGCACGAGACGTTTACTTGTTTATTATTTCCATGGCAAAATTACGTTAATTAAATAATTGCACTCTCATTTATTGCACTAGAGTGCAATATTTAATGATTTATTGCACTCCTCTCAGCCAATCAGAATCCAGTAATGTTGTCATGTATATAATAAATATTGTAACTCAGTCAAATCTCTAGAAATGGGATATTTGTACTGTACAATGTCCGTGACCGGCCGCTAATACCCAGGCTTGTTGCTCAGAATATGAAAAATTGCATTTTCATACTCCTAATTTTCAAATGTTGATGGTGTAGGTTAGGACCCTGTTTTTCCCATACCATTCAAACATTTTGGGAGACTGTTTGAATGCTTTGACAAGTCAAAAATTCCAGGAAGAGGGGGTGTTGTTGTTTGAATCCCAAAATGGATATTTCGGGAGGGAGTGGGTACCTAGACAAGTTGCCGTCCATGGTGGGGGGTAAGGATATTTAAGGATAAAGTATGTTCTGGAATGACACAACATAGCCAAGAGAGAGGAGATTAACATGATAATGGTAATGTTGTTTTATATTTTTTATCCAAAATCATAACATTTTTATCATAATTTGGCACACTTTCTGCAAGAAACATACAGTTTGCACATGGCTGTACTCAGAAAATTTTACAGGGGGGAGTAAACTGAACTCACTTCAACTGACTGACACACGAGCTTGTACCGACTACATCCTATCGATCGAAGCTTGTCAAAATATTGTCTTTCCGTTGGGTGACTACTAAAATGACCCTGGTCAGCTGGTGAAATGGTTAATTAGTCCTATGTTAATAACGCACTCTCAATACGAAATGAAAACATGATGACATTTTAATAAATTTATGTCTTTGGTGTTCTAATTTTAATTTTAATTTTAATAACTTTGCCATATACATTACAAACATAAATACAGACATTAAGACAATAGGCTGGGTAACCGCAACAGCTAGTGCCAATTACTGCGGCCCAAAAACAAGTACGATATAACAGTCACATTAAAGATACATAGCTCTCGTTGATTACTAAAAGTGCTAAAAGTTAATGATTCTACTTGTCCGTGTTAAATTGAACACGTCTCGTAAAAAGATTTTTGGGGGTGTTACACCCCCACACCCCCCATAGCTCCGGGCCTGAGTTTGCATACGCCTTCGTTATTTTTTGATGTGTCCAATTCACCAACTCATCAAAGTAACAAGTAAATTTTCTTTGACAAGTTTTCCATGGCAAGTTTTATTTACTTGTGTGTAAAGCACAGATTGGCAAATCTTTCCTTGACAAATAAACTTGTTCAAAAGCTGACTTTAACTTGTTAAAGTAAAAGTATAAACTTGTTCTGTCTGCTTTTGAACAAAGAAAACTAGAATGTGTCTACGGTCGTGAAGGAAAACTTTGTGAGCAAAATGTGGTTGGTTCATTAGCTTACATGTAATAAGAAAATATATTTCATTGTCATCTACTTCAATGTGTAGTCAAAACATACCAATAAAACTGACTAGGAAAAAAGTGTTTGTCATACACATGGAACTTGTAACAAGGTTATTAAGGAAAATAGGTCAGGAGCCACTCTGTATTAA
Organism: Chrysogorgia sp. JL179-B06; assembly: GCA_035772405.1. Lineage (NCBI taxonomy): Eukaryota > Metazoa > Cnidaria > Anthozoa > Scleralcyonacea > Chrysogorgiidae > Chrysogorgia > Chrysogorgia sp. JL179-B06. Next base: position 900,515 of record JAYKKM010000295.1, read on the forward strand.
CTGTAGTGTAATTTGTGATTAGACTTTTCAATCTAAAAACACTGTCACTCGTTTTCCTGATCAAATCCATAAGTTTAGTAGAGGATTAGTATGTACAAAGCTGTGTACAAACTACAAAGCCATTTTACAATAAATTAGGACAGAAAAACAATTAGTGGTTGTAAAACCAATATTGCTATTCCTATTGCCTGTACTTCATGAAATAACAACAGATATCGCACTCGGAAAGATCGAGAAGGAAGTTTAAACATCGATTACTAATTGCCTAATCAATATTCGTTAATGCTTAAAAATCACTGTTGATAGATAGTCCCCATAAGCAATGGAATGGTCGTAAATTGCTACAGCTAAATGTTGCAACTATTTCGGAACCACTAAAGTGGTTGGAACTTGTTTTGAACCGCAATTGTTATCGGAAATAAACACTATGCATAATAAGGAATGTCGGATACAGATACCAATTCAATATCCAACTGGGATTCGGGAAGTTATAATTTCATTGCAAATGACATCATTTGATACTCACTCGATCTTTCTTCAGCCTTTAATATGCATCTGAATACGTTAGAATTACAACGGAGTATACACGGAGTATTACTTTGACGCCTTTTGCTAATTGTTAATATAATTAGCCAAACGACGGTGTACCGCTTTAAATATTGCACAGTAGAAATTATATTAATAGAAACACAACAAACTCTCTGCTTTCCCGGTTTGCTTGTCAAATCGGTCAATAATCCGTCTTCCGTTATAACTTATAAATCAAGTGACAATTACCTTTTTCTTCATTCTTTTGCTACCGCTCCTCACCAAAGAGCCAGATTTAAGATAAGTTTCGTCGACTTGCATTCTCCCACCGTCCAAGCCGCTTCTCACGGTTAGTTCAGTCAATTCTGGTACGGGGATAACTTTCAAGTGAACCTCGCTCCCCGAGGAAGCCACAAGCTCGACTATTTTTTCCCGGCTTATATTCTCCACAGATACACCGTTCACTTCGAGAAGTTTATCGCCCGGTAGTAAACACGTTGACGTAGTTTCTCCCAGTGGCTCTGCTAAATAAATTTCCTTGTTGTCCGAAGTGGTTGAGAGACGAAGAGCAAACCCAAATCCGCCGTTCGTCTGGCGACGAAGAGTGCAGTTACGCGGTAGTCCTTCTGCTGCAGCGCTTACAGTCGGTAAAGCTAAGGATACCCCTTTGACATCTAGAGGTCTTTCGGTTGGAGACAGCATCTCCGGCTGTTTCTCCTTCGCACTGCCTTTTCTTGTGGGGGCTATGACAAGCGAAGAATTATACGATTTACCTGACGACGTCTTTAAATTTCTGGAAAAAACCTTCGGCTTCACCTTCGGTGGTTGTCGACTAGACATATTGGTTTTGCTGTCAACATCATCGGAGTATTCAGACATAACGGGTGTATGCTCATTGTGTTTTACTTCATCGTTGCTAGCTTTCTGTTTTTGTTTCGCTTCGTTGGAAAGATTCCTGTCATACGACGGCTGTCGAACAACAGCGGGAGACGATCTTTGCAAATCAAATGTTCGAGTTTTGACATTTTTGTACCCTTCCTGTCGTTCGAGAGAACCATCTCCACTTGATCGTCCCGTGTCCTTTGATAAATCCGAACCATTTTGAATAACCGCGGTAGATCTCTGAGGTTTTGTTGGTGACGGTACAGCAGCAAAATCCTCAAAAGCACTGACACGGTTAAGAACCGATTGTCCGCCAGCGAGTACGTCGTCCTCCTTTGGAGAAACATCTTCCCCGTTCGTCTCTTCCTGGCCAGTCTCGCTAAAATCATGGCTCTTCCTGTCATGCTTCCTTAGACTGTGTAAAAATCCATGTTTCTCTCGCTTGATCACTCCTTGAGTACCACCATCATTATTCTCCCTCGAGCCAGCTATAATTCCAGCCATATCACGACCAGACAAAGTTCGTTCAGCTCTCGCTTTGCGATCCTTCTCGCGCTTTCGTTTCTCATCCTTCTTCTCCTTGCCCTCTTTCTCCTTTTCTCCCTTCTTCTTAAAATTAAACATTGTGTTGGGAGAAAGTTAGAGACCTCTATATTGGCCTGACTGCATAAACTCAACTCAAGTAGGTACACGAGAGACAGTCAAGATCAATATGAAAATACTTGTTTATAGTGACGCAGTCACGCGCGGTCAATTCAAATGATGTCAGCAATTTTGCGTGGGGAGGGAGTGGGTGGGAAAAAATATATAGAATTCCGGGGTAAAATTTAGGAAAGGGCGTGTGAGAAATCAAAGAATGATGATCACCTCAAGTAACTTTAAAATGTATTGTTGTGACTTGTGACAGCATTGAGACTGTTGTATAATGCGATTGCTGTTGCGGTTTTACAAGCCTTGTAATATAGGATCTTTATAAATTTCACTATATAAACTACATAATCAAGGCAAAGTAAATAAATAAAAAAATAAAATAATGCTCCTAAAACGTCTTTATTATCATTATTATTATTATACAGTAAAAACCGGCTAACAAGAACCCGTATTTTACCTAATGAGCCTGGGATAGGTTCTAATACTCTTATATACACTTATAAAACAAATTCTTAATTTCAGCCTGCGCGAAAAATGTGATAACCTCTGACGTCAAGGGTATTGGGTTATCGTTTGCATAAATTACCATTCTTCATCATTTTCCTATTTAAAAATATAGCCAAAATAACTAAGACTTCATTTTGGCTTCACTTTCCGTGGCCTACGCTATGCCTATACGCATAGACCGTGGAATTCCTCTTATTACCGCTCTTAATCCCCAATTATTCAGGGCCGGATAAGGCCAGTGAGACTAGTGAGTGGGCTGTCATAATATGCCATATGTATCAAAATGTATCGTCATACATTGCCTTTTCAAATCGCGCAACATATAATATAGCAATCTTAATAGAGATAGGTATATATATTCCTTATAATGAAAGTTGATTACCCACTGACGAGCATGTAATGTATTTGCAATGAGCATGCAATGTATATCATTTTAACAAATAATTTCCCAACGCAACCAGGTGATAAATATTAAATCAGACATAGTTTGACGCAACTCTTTCTTTAAAAATTTTTAATCTTGTTAATAGAATTTAATAAAATTTAATAAAATAAGGTAATACAATTTTAAATCTTGTTAACAGATAATGTCATCATCGGTTCTGTAAGGGTATAAATTGGGATGCTATATAACTTTACAACGATATGATCACCCCTGATGAAGACACTAGATTGGAGTGTCGAAACGTTGGGTCATGGACAGTAACAGTTTAAAGGTGCCGTCCATTCCGTTCTGCGCATGTCCACGTTTCTGTTTACATCGTTTGTTTACATTGCATTATATAAACATTGAACATGAAGCATTGCGGATTTGTTTTCTACGCTTGAACTTTTCCGCCTAAAAAGGGTGTTAGAAGCCAGCAATTAAGGTTTTGGCACAGAATAAGTATTGGTTTTGGGTTGTGCTATATATCAAGATATATATAGCACCAGACAAAATTAACTATTATCCTTAATTTATAAATCGCTCTAAATTAAGGATAATGGTTAATCTAATGTTAGGACCCAACCCCAACACAACTTTTTTCTCAGAAACCCAAAGCCACCATTCCCCTACTTGGCTAGCTAAACTTATAAACAAGTGAGAGATACTAAGCTTGTGGGTTAGTAATTGACTAACATACGCATGCGCGACTCTCACGATCGCCGCTAAATTAACCATTATCCTTAATTTAGAGCGATTTGTAAATTAAGGATATTAAATGGTTAATTTAAGGAAGATCGAGATCGTGTTGCACCAGATCAGTTGAATTTTTGGATTATATATGTAGTATAGCTATGTAGGCAGGCCCCGCTAGATTGTAGACTATCTGTCATGAATCATGATAGTAGTTGTTATTTGCTATTTCTATTGAATATAATGTATTACTTTACTTTCTTGCTACAAAGTTCCGATTTTTTGGTCACGGGTCGGGCCAGTTTCAATAATTTAGAAATTTTATGGAGAACATGAAGAGGCCCCCCACCAAGTCCGGCCGTGATAGCACCGTTTTCAAACACTTATATAACACTTGAATCAATCGCTGGTTACCATTTAAGGAATGTAGCAAATAAAAATACCAGTGGTCTATAATTAGACACTAAACCAAGCTAAGCGAGCGAAACCTCTGCGTCATTATCTCAGCTGTAGCCTGCGGGGGGGAAGGGGCCTGAGACAATCAAACTACAAAAACCCAACTTAGAGTGGTTCAAAATAGGGACACGCAAAGACTTTGCAGATTGATTCAACAGTGACATACGAAGAATGTTTGGCTCTGAATATGCTGTCGTGATATTTGGATCTTCCTAAGCAAAATCATAATATTGTCAACCGAAAATTTCATCTTCATCGACTTTTTTGCTGTTAATGTTTTCGGATCAGATGTGATGGTACAAGAGGCATTTTTGTTAAGAAAACTGGTTTGGAATGCCTCTTGTGACATCACATCGGAAACAATTTGATGCGGTGTTTATTAGAGGGGGCGTTTATTAGAGGGAGGCGTTTATTAAACAATACGTTATTGACCGAACGTGAGGTGCGAGGTCCAGTTCTTTTTTCATTTTTACTTTTATTATTATTTTACTTTATTTAACTTAATTTAACAATGGCTAGTTTAAACTGAGTTGTTTACATCACTTCGACAATGAAGCCAGTCAACGTCTGTGGAAGAAGAAATGTTAAAAGAGTCCTTGTTTGGTTCCATTGTTGCCATATAAAAATAAATAAATCTGTCAATTTTAGCATCCTTTTTCTTGCACTTTCTGTATTTTTTCTAATAAACGCCGTTCTGATGTATGCGGCGTTTATTAGAGGGAGGCGTTTATTAGAGGGAGGCGTTTATTAAGAGGGAGGCGTTTATTAAGAGGGAGGCGTTTATTAGAGGGAGGCGTTTATTAGAGGGAGGCGTTTATTAGAGGGAGGCGTTTATTAAGAGGGAGGCGTTTATTAGAGGGAGGCGTTTATTAAGAGGGAGGCGTTTATTAGAGGGAGGCGTTTATTAGAGGGAGGCGTTTATTAGAGGGAGGCGTTTATTTGAGGCTAGGCGTTTATTAGAGGGAGGCGTTTATTAGAGGGAGGCGTTTATTAGAGGGAGGCGTTTATTAGAGGGAGGCGTTTATTAGAGGGAGGCGTTTATTTGAGGGAGGCGTTTATTAGAGGGAGGCGTTTATTAGAGGAAATACGGTAAGTCACAGATTTGCCTGTGGAGGATCGAGGCTACGTCCTTCCTACAATCAGTGACAAAACCCTTCGTACAATTTTCCTAAATATACCAGATTAACGTCCCCCACCCCATTTTCAATGTTGAATGGCAAAGGTATCGCTGATTACATGACAGACTGCGTGATCTTGTAGTACGACAACATTGAAAAGGGGTGAGGGGGTCCAACAATTGTATTTTTGTGATTTTCTGGAAAATAAAATGATTTTTGAAGGTGTCCGAAGAGGTTTTGTCACTTAATTGTAACCTGCGCGCAGACACCCCTGCACGCAGAACACCCAGAACACGCATAATTGGAGCGGAGGAGGCAGTGCACTATGAGCACTGATAAAGCGGCGAAAACGCCGTATGTGGTGCGTTCGTCCTCAACCGAGAACCGTAGATAATAAGACAAAAGCTATAAAGTACAATAAAATTTGCTGTACAGAAAGAAAAAAAAACCCACGACCAGCCGACAACTTTAAAAAATCACTTGAAACTTTGCATAGAACGACACACTTCGTGACGCCTAACATCATTACATCGAAATAGCGATGTATTAAATTTCTAATTTCTTATTAAAAACTCGAAGAACGTGCGCGTTGATAAGAATAGGCAGTTTGTTACATTAAATTAATGTCACATGGTGAATGGTGATCGACCAGCACGTTATCGTCTTCATCTTCTCTATCTCCCAATTAAGGAACTTGCCAACTACTGAAGACATTTTGCACTGGCTTGCAGCCGTTCGATACATCGATATTACAGCTTGTTGTGTGATTTCATTTCAATTGAAACAATTTCATTTGAAGTGAAACTTTCATCGGAGTGCCTGCACCATATGGAATAATGCACATATATATATATATATATATGTAGATGAAGCTAGTCCACAGGTAATAACTTTAGTAGTGAGAGTGTTCATGTTGTTGGTAGAATGCTAAGAATTCTTTGATGTTATCTTTTGTGATCTAAGAAACAACAGAAGAAGGAAATATCAAACAAATAAACAAAATTAAAACCAACGCTCGAGCACCAACATTAGAGATGCTAACAAATAATTTATCCAGAATGCAGCCAGCTAGGTGAGAAATCAGACATAGTTTGATGCTACTCCTAGCTTTAAAAGTTACCGTGTCCACGACTCTTGCAAAGGAACAGAGGAAAGATGCTATTTATTCCATTCTGTGAAATGACTGTGATCAGGAGGAGTAAATCTGTTTTGTTGGAGCACAAGTGCATAACTAACCATGAGATTGCATTCCAAAATTCCAAAATTATTACAAGCCTGGATATTAGCGGCCGGTCACGGACATTGTCCTGTACAAATATCCAATTTCTAGATATTTGACAGTTACAATATTAATTGTGTCTGTCATTTTGTCTGATGCTCATCTTGTCCAAAGATTATACTCAAATCTTTGTGAAAGTAAAACATGTTTGTGTTGAGTGGACTGCGTTTAGATTTCGTATTGTACAACCCCAGAAGAGAGACACGACGCTAATTTTTGAGACGTTACGCTAAATGTTGAGATATTGCGTTAAATTTGGAGACATTGCGCTAAATTTGGAGACATTGCGCTAAGTTTGGAGATATTGCACTAAGTTTGGAGATATAGCGCTAAGTTTGGAGATATTGAGCTAAGTTTGGAGATATTATGTTAACTTTGGAGACATTACGCTAAGTTTGGAGACATTGCACTAAGTTTGGAGATATTGCGCTAAGTTTGGAGACGTTACGCTAAGTTTGGAGACATTGCGCTAAATGTGGAGACATTGCGCTAAGTTTGGAGATATTGCGCTAAGTTTGGAGATATAGCGCTAAGTTTGGAGATATTGAGCTAAGTTTGGAGACATTATGTTAACTTTGGAGACATTGCGCTAAGTTATGAGACGTTACGTTAAGTTGTACGGTGACAGGTACAATTTTTTGTGTGTCTGTTACAAATTTATTTGTGCTGGTCATTCTGACAGGTACAACGAAAATAATGATTTCCAGGCTTGGCGGTAACATTAGAGATGTTGTCTGGCAAATCGACAGCTGGTATTACTACCAGAAGCTTATTTGCATCTAATTTTAATTTTAATTTTAATAACTTTGCCATATACATTACAAACATAAATACAGACATTAAGATGATAGGCTGGGTAACCGCAACAGCTAGTGCCAATTACTGCGGCCCCAAAACAAGTACGATATAACAGTCACTTTAAAGATACATATATACAACAAATTCACTATTTAGTAGTATGTTCCATGTTCTTGTTGTCCGAATTGTGTATGATTTTTGGTATGTCGAAGTATTAGATTTTTTGGTTTGATATTTGTCGCAGTCAGGGTTGGATGATCTTGTTTTTTTTGTGAAGTTGAGGAGTTGGTAGGGTGGTCTTGTTGAGGATGTTGATGCCGTGGTTAGTTTAAAGATCTTGTTAAAAGATAACATCATCTTCGGTTCTATGAGGGTATAAATATAAGGGATCCTAACTTTACAACAATCACCCCTGATGAAAACACTAGATTGGAGTACGTTGGGTCATGGACAGTAACTTTTCAAGTCACATTCAAAATCTTTTAAAGCCAGAGTAGCGTCAAACTATGTCTGATTAGCGATGTTTCTGTCTCTTTAAAGAATTGTCATGTTTCATTAGTGATAAAAACTTTCAATATCAGCCATACTGTATCTTACCTTTTTCATGTTCGTCATCTTCATCAACTAAATTCGATGATGATGAAATTTGTTCATAATTGCTAATTTATAATAAGTTAAAGTTAAACATGAAATGCCATTTGACAGAATATCCTCTCACAACTAGGGAAAAAGGCCTGGATAACTGTTTCTTATGAATGGATGCAAAAAGGTGCTTGTTAATTGCTAACAAAAGCTTTATTTTTTTAGATGAGAATTTGCAGGGTAATATATGGTTACCACAATATACCATGGTAATACATGGTTGCCATGGTAATACGTGGTTACCATGGTAACACATGGTTACCATGGTAATACGTGGTTACCATGGTAATACATTTTAATGTTTGTTATTCAACCTGTTATTGGTCCGATGGTCATATTAGTCTTGGTAGGTTCAACATTTATACCATAGGGGTGATCAGCACCTAACTTCTCCTAGTGATATCAATGGTTAACCAAGCATACAGGTAATGAGAATAAAGAAAATGATCACCAAAGATAAACTGACATATTTTTAAAACAATTTCTCCCAACTAGTACTATAAGAAATGTATAAAGGGTTAAAATTAAGAAATAGAAAACATTTTCCGTATTTCCATAGAGTTATAGAAAGACGAGTGGAAGTTTGGGAGAACGAGAAATGGTAGTGTTTTTAATTTATTTTATAAGAAACTAACCGAATAACCTTCTATATATGTATTGGCCTTTGCCTAGGGGAGTGGGGGTCTAGGTACAGAGTTGGCGCACAGGTGTTCTTGGGATAATTTGGCTGGACAAATGTCCTCCAAACGGTCCCACGTGCACTTGCGTGCCCCCTTTGTGTCTAGTCTTCCACTCTTTTGGGAGGAAACCGATAGGTATTAATTACATAATATTATGTCATGTCATGTCATGTCATGTCATATGTCATGTCATGTCATGTCATGTCATGTCATGTCATGTCATGTAATGTAATGTAATGTAATGTAATGTAATCTTGTGAAGTATTGCAGGACCCCATTGAAAAACACTTTGGTGACGTAGGTATCCTGAATAAATATTATTATTATTATAATGTCTTATGTAATAAGTTACTCTTTCAAAAGAGGATACTTCTTTGCACTCTTGGACTTTTTTCTTTTGAACTTCCGAGACATTTGCCCAAACCTTTTGCTTTTATCTAAATTAAGTAAAGTAGAATACACATATTTATTAACTTTCATAACAATTGTATTCTTCACATGGCTACAAATTATCCCTGAATTGTCAAAGTGAAAGAACCGGCCGAAAATCTACACAAAATACAAAAGAAAAATAATCCGAAAGGAACATCTGGTTATGTAGATACTGGTGCTTCATAAAACATATTAGGAAATAATATTAAAATGTAACTTGCAGCTTGGTTATTTTGCATTGAAGATTGAGTAACAAATTTTATAATACAATACTCAATTGTATATGTCTTGCCACCTACAAAATATAAAAAATTGTCTGTAGGTGATGTAATTGTCTTTGCGCAGCTTACTTCCTAATCTCCCTAAGGGCTTCTACTTTTATAACTGTATAATAAAACAAGATGCACCCGCTAGGCGTTAACTAGTGTTAGGCAATATTTCGATATAATAATCGCGATATTTTCACTCATGATTATTGTATCGAAGGTAGAAACTTGAGCGACGATATATCATAATTATCGCCATGCTTGATGACTATTGTGATATTGCTTTGCATGTGTACCTATATCTTTTATAAAATCCTAATAAAATTCTTTCAATTCCTTGAAAATATAGTTTTTAAAACTATTTTCTGTAAGTTTGCCACAAATGAATTTGCCAGTTTTGTTTGCGCCATGCACCCACGGTATTTGTGCCAACTATAGGAAACAATAAATTATACAATGTTTTTCAAACGTTAATATTTAATATATTTTTATTTATAAGTGTGGCTTAAAATTAGTAAGTTATTGGGTTACCCTATTGTGTTTTTTTATATTTATTAAATACTTGAAACTGTGTTGGCTTTTATTGCATTTATCACAATATAATCGAATATCGTGATAATTTCTCAGACTATAATCGTGATATGATTTTTTTAATATCGCCCATCACTAGCGTTTTTTAACTCAGCCGCTACTTCCAGTTAATTGTGTCATATTATCTGCCTCAGATTATTATTCTGTCATAATATTAGATTATTCTGTCATATTATTAGACAGCTCTGTCATATTATCCCCTCAGACTTTGGCTTCGGCAGATAACGTTGACCTCGGTCTGGATAAATCTTGATATCATGCTCAGCCTCATTGAATAATTGTTTATTATCTTATAAAAAATATACAGATATATAGAGACTGCTATATATAGAGAGACTATATATAGAGAGACTATATATAGAGAGACTATATATAGAGAGACTATATATAGAGAGATATATAGAGACTGCTGATTATTAAGTGGTACATATGTCATACGTACAAACTAGTACACAACATAGCTCTGCCATCCAATAATTTTGGTAGCTCAATCGTTAGAGAATCTAAGAGGAGATCAAAGGTTGTGGCCTTGATTCCAGATGTCTGGGGCTCTTTTGTCTGGGGCTCAGAAACATTTTTCTGGGTTTGTGTTAAAAGCTTGAGTATAGAAAATAATTTACTATATAGAACAGAACATAGAGCACAACACAACATAATTAATACAACACCATATTGGGCTAAGATGAATCCAATAAATTATATATAAAGTAAATGGTTTAGTGCTCTGCACCGGAGTGCTGCCGGAGCTCCGGCGTTTTTTGTGCAGGCAGCCCGGAGTTGGAAAATCAGAATGACAAAAAATATGACTATTTCGACGAAGCTTTGTTCACAAATAATGGCAATGCTGAATTTGCAGAATGTGCATACGATCTGAAGTCTTGTCTGTTCAGTCAAACCATTTCAGCTACCGCAAACAGCCAAATTAACAGAGACGGCAAAGTTAATACTCAGGAATTATTGGATTATTGGTATCGCCACAAAAACGAATAACCTGCTCTGAACCTAGGAGTATCATTAGTCGGTCAGATGTGTGAAGTTGATCGTCCAGGTTGTTGTAGTCTTAAGAAAGACTATTGTTGGTGACTGACGTTTTGACGGCCTCAGCGGCGGTCATCTTCAGTCACCAACAATAGTCTTTCTCTGACAAGACAACAACAACCTGGACGATCAGTCTCGCTCGAATCACGACGTCTGGGGTACAGAAATATTTTTCTGAGTTGGCGTTAAAGCTTGAGTAGCAAATAAATTTACTGTAAAACATAGGAACGTGGGTATAAATAACCTTGTCAAGGTGATTAGTAGTATATTGTGGGTACATCATGTTGTACAAGTTAAAGGTAATTGAAACAAACATACGTTTTTTAGGCGTACTATCTCTGGATTCACTGTCTGGAATAGCGTCAAACTCTCTGGTCACTGGCCCAGCACTTGTACTTTCACCTAAAAAATCACAACAACAAATCCCTTTCTTAGTTCGTGACTATATGAAGTCGCTAAGCACGCGAGTTCATAGTTCATGTCAATTTGTTTTGAAAGAAAGATTAAAGAAGTTCAAACAAATAATATGACAATGCACGGAAACGAAATAAAAACAAACAAGAAAAAAACCTCTCGTAACAGGCGTTCCTATCGTCCCACTGCTTGCCGACACGTCTCCTTTGTCTTGTGCGTTTCGCGAGCCACAAGAAGTTTCGCCAACGCGAGAAGAAGACGATACTTTATGTACTTCGCTGCCATAGTTGTGTACATTCAATCTCAGAAAGTCGCTCGGAAGCGTCCCAAGAAGTGGCGGATTCCAGCCGTTGCTTTTAATATACGAAATATCAGGAGCAGCACCGTACGAGGAAGTATCGATATTACCCAGTTGTGGTCCGAGAAAAGTGGTATTATAGGAAAATTTTGGATCGTCTTCGACCCTTGGCGTATAAGCTGGTGGAGGCTCGTTCGCTGTCACAGAATTGGAGTCGTGGTAGCCCGGTAAACGGATGTTTAAATCGGGATCGACGAGCGTGTTTTCGCTCATATTTGGTTCGCCTTGCATGGACAAAAGTTGGTCAACGGTGGCGTCCACTAGGCCGTTGTTTGCCCTCAACACCATTTCAATAACATCGTAGTCGATGGATGGGAACATTGATTTGAAATCCGACATGGCCTTCCCGAATTCTAGTTGCGACCGTTGGAGTCCGTGTCCTAACGTTTGCGAAGCCATTGCTACTTAACCAGTGAACGCTGGCGATATTTGGTCACGAGTGAACCTCAAAAAGACGTACAAATATTACTTCCCGCTTGCTTCCCGGCCATTAAAGTTCACTTCCTATGAAGTCAGGCTGTGTTGTTTGCGGGTTTGCGGTTTACCCATAGCCACACTAAATGACATACAGCAAAGTGCCCCCTGAGTAAGTGGATGAGACTCGGAGTCATGACACTTTATTTCTATTCAGAAATAAGGTCCATACTTCATAAATTCACCTCTCGCTCAGAACAATGCAACATAAAATAGAGTAAAAAAGCTTTGATTCGAGGAAACAAACAAACATTGAAGGCACATGACACAAACACCGAGTACAATCCGACAACATGGTACTTACGAAGGATGTTATTTTGGGCTTGATGTTTTTTGCGTACGCCTCCTTGTGTAAGTCAGTATGACTGTGTAAAAATACGATTCTTGTGTGTTTTGATGTCTAACTGCGACGACTTTTAGTTCGCGAGTTCGTAGACGTCCTCTTTGCGGCGTTATGTCTGGAGACACGACTCAAACAGGCACGGTAGTCAAAGGAGCTCCAACAAAATATGTCAAACTAAATGTCGGTGGTTCACTGCATTACGTCACTTTGGGAACACTAACAAAACAAGACAATATGCTTCGCGCGATGTTTAGTGGAAGAATGGAAGTACTCACCGACACCGAAGGTACAAGACAAGTCTGATCGTCGTTACATTAAAATCTAATTCTTATTTGGTATTTTCAAAACGCTCTTTTATATTATTTCATCGTCAAGTTGAACAAACGATGCCCTCGAACGATGCAATTACATATTTTTCTTAATTATTGATTATCGATTTTCGATGGCAATTAACATTTCTAAAATTGCTTGAGAGTTCAGCACATTCTTTCAGGGTGCTTTGTAGAGTTATTATCTGCAATTCTCTGGCAATTTTTTGGCTTATTAAATTGCAAACAGGTACTGGTATTATTGATTGATAATCAATAACCAATGAAAGGTTGGGGCATCCCCATTTAATGTTCACACCCCCCCCCCCCCCCCTATGGACGAGATTTTCAGAGGAGGCTGGGAAGTGTGACAAATTTCTTGAGAAAATGGCTAATTTCTATAACGAGTCATGCTTAAAATTACAAATTTCTGAGGGGTTGAGTTAAGAATAACAATGCCATTAGGGCAAATTTCCAAAGCTGTGAACGATTTATTTGAGTGGACCAAAAAAATATTTCTTAAGGGTACAGAAATGTCGGACCTCGTCCATAGGGGGTGTGGACATAAAATGGAATGGCCCATCACAAAAACAGTATATAGTGACAGCTGTATTCACAGGCTAGGTGAACACTGACTTAGTACCTTCCTTATTAGCACCTTTCAGCACCAGGGAGCAATCCCCCCCCCACTTTTTCCTGATATTAATTTTCTTAAATTGGGTTGTAAAATAAAATTGAACGAAATTGACGAAATTCAACATCTTTTTCTGCACCCTATCTTCGCCACTTGAAATTGCCCCCCACTCTAAAAAGTGCTCCGTGCCAGCGTTGGTAGACTGTTTAGTTTAGTTTAAACCCAGTTTAGTTTATTATATTTATCACTCTTTTAGGCAAACAGAATACCCAACACTAGGCGAGAAGCCCAATCGATAGGGTTCCGAGGGCCTACGATTTAAGGTCGTTATCCGAGAAGACCAAAAAGTCTTACCATTTGCTGATATTATTGCAAAGGCAGCACTTTCTCCTCAATTCTTTTTAAGACCGTGAGTGGTGGTCCGACCCAGGATTTGAACCTGTGTCTCCCAGCTCATAGACATGTGTGGTAACCACAAGACCACAACAGCTGGTATTAATAACTCTGTGTTTTGTATTTCTTGCGGTGATCTAGGATGGATTTTGATTGACAGATCTGGCAAACACTTTGGTGGTATTCTAAACTTCCTGAGAGATGGCACACTCCCCTTACCTGAATCTCAGCAAGAACTAGAAGAATTACTAGCAGAGGCAAAGTTTTATTTGATAGAAGAGTTAGTGGAGCAGTGTGAGGAAGTGCTGAAGAAGAAAGAGGAGGATACAATGCCTTGTTGTGCCATAGTACGCATGCCAACGCACCCAATGCAGGAAAAGTTGTTAATCAGTCAAAGTGACAAGGTAGTGTACAACCTCGCAACCAGAGAGGTAAAATAGTTGTCAAAAACTGGTATCAACGACGGAAGTCATTGTTCTCAATCCCCAAAACAACAAATATCCTAACCCTAAACCCCCGCCTAACGAGTTTTCTAACCCCCCTGCCTACTTAGTTTCCTAACCCTAACTTCCGACGTGTTTCCCCCCGTCTGCTTTGCAGGCTATGTAAATCCCTAAATTGGACATTTTCCTTTGTGTAAGAAATGTGATTTAAAAAACTCCCAATTTAGAGTGAACTGTTTACACAAAAATTCCCTGTAACCGCGCAATTTATATCTTGATTAGGAGAAAAATGTAAAGAAAACTACCATTGTGGCCTGGCCGCCTGCATTTTTTGCGCATCTTCCCTGGGAACGAGTAATCGCGAGTGGCGGCCGAAGTTCAATCTCCGTCGCGGTCGCTGCATGATTTTACAAACTTTCCAGTCTGGACTCTGGAGTGTTTATAGCATATATAGCTCATTTTTAAATGCAAGAATGTAAATATTTATATCTTATTGAATGGTTTGGCATATAATACGGCCAGGTATTTTACGAGTTTCTCAAGTATTTTTCCGAGCCGGCCGCCGGCGAGGAGAAATACGGATTTTACCATGCAATACGGCCTGGTATTTGTTCTGTTCTCGTGCCCTTATATGGAAGAATTACGTCATTGTCATATATTGGATAAGTAATTTAAATTAATTTAAGAATATTTGGCGCAGATATCTTGTGCCAATCCTGGCCAAATTTCGTCTGGTCGTGCTGCTGCTGCATAAAGTACGAATTGAACAAGTACATATGTAATTGTAACCTTCGTTATTATTGAACTTGTTGTAAATTGTAATTCATTCATACTGTATTTTACAGCCTGTTGTAAAGTTTTTGTACAATCGTTCAAATAACAAGTATTCTTACACAAGGTGAGTCTTAGAACAGAAAAAAACACTTTTTGGTGAAAGCAATATTTTGTCTTGAATGCACTTAAGAGATGTTGCAAGATGTCACTTGAAATTCCTGTTTCAGAAAGATATGTCGTCATCTGACCTGAAGAAGGACCCATCGTCCGAAACGTCGTCTTCGAAAATACGTAAGACAAAGCACTTTTACTTTGTCAAACACAAAGTATACTTTACGTTTTAGAGGATGTGTCCTTCAGTTCAGATACGCGCGCAATATATATATATATATATATTTGAACAAAGCTTTAAAATACGTCGAAACCATGGTGAATTGTTAAATATGTCAAATGATGTCAAAAATAAAAATAGAGGTTTCTAGAAAGTACTAGCGTAAGAAAGCTGCGTCATGTATAAAATTTCAAAAGGAGCCGAAATGTATGAAATTATCATAAGACTAGAAAATCGATGTTAATCCCGTGTGGGCGTAGAGTGTTAAAGTTGAAAATAAACTGGAGAACTTCGCAGCTTTTCGATATTTATCTTATTTCTTTCCTTCTCCTTTCAGTCATTCCGACGACAACCTCCTGAAGAACATTGAACTTTTCGACAAACTCTCGCTGCGCTTCTACAAGCGCATTCTTTTCATCAAGAACGTGATCGGCAGCGGTGAGATCTGCTGTTGGACATTTTACGGCAACAGAAAGAAAGTCGCGGAGATCTGCTGCACCTCCATCGTTTACGCGACGGAACGAAAACACACGAAAGTCGAGTTCCCCGAAGCGAGAATATACGAAGAAACGCTCAACATTATATTGTACGAAAAAGTCGGGGAAAACCAGCCGGACGGAGAGTTTTTACCGGCCATCGGCGATGCGCATGTGGTCGAAGATGAAGAGGAGGGACCCGTTCGAAGACACAGGAGTGGAGTTGGGGAATAGTTTTTGTAGAATGCGTGTTGCTTTGGGCTCGGTACTTACATGATATCCCTTACGTCTTTGATTAATTAGCCTCTCGCCGCCATTCTCATGTTCTCTAGTCTTTATTATGGACCAATATTTATACTTGAAAGAACTATAGAAATTATAAAGATTGGCATTTTTAAAGTACCAATGAATCGAAAATTAAGTTTGCCTTATTTGAAAGAACACTTAAAATGACAGAATAACATATTTTGTAGTTTTTCGTTTCCAGATATTTCAGTAATGACAATGGTGTGACGTACACATGCATGCATAATGACTTATCGGAGAAGGTTATATATCTTTGTTATTATCACACAAAATCACTTGAAATTCTACAAGTTCCATGTTTTTGGAAATACTCACGCACATGCTTCATTCAAATTAAATTTGGTTTTATATTAACAAAGATAAATAACCTTCTCCGATACGTCATTATGCACGTGTACGTCACACCATTGTCATTTGTATATTATACAAACTAAAATATCTCAAGAACGAAGAAAGGAAACGAAAAACCTCAAAAGATGTCCCTCTTTCATTTGAAGTGTTCTTTCAAATAAGGCAAACTTAATTTCCGTGTCATAGGCTCTTTAAAACAATGAGGAATAACAACTTACAGCTCTTCTATATTTCACTCAGTTCTTGAGATGTTTAGACTTATGTGATATTTAAATGAGCTGATCTATGACGTAGCAAGTTGTACACAACATTGGAAACACGTATATCTTTCCAATATTATTACAGAAATCACTCAAAACTTTGTAATTGTTACAGCTCATGAGACAAAATATTAAAGACAAGCTTCAAGTGATTTAGTTCAATAATCTTTAAGATATACAGGATTTTCCAATGCTGTGTACATCACCTAAGCTTAAATATCTCAAGAAGTAAGTTAAGTAAGTTGTTATTCCTCATTGTTTAAAGAGTTTTTTCAAATAAGATAAACTTAATTTTCGTTTCATTGGCTCTTTAACTCTTCCATATCCCACTTTGTATGAAGATTTGTTTGATTGCATGGCAGGCGTTACGTTTGGGGGAGCGGGCGGAATTGGGGTGGGGCGGAAAATGGCCTCTCCATTTTCCGCCGCGCCCCCAATTCCGCCCGCCCCCCACAACGTAACGTCTGCCAACGCAGGCTAATGTAAATGATACTCGCTGTCACGTCACACTGTAT
Source organism: Chrysogorgia sp. JL179-B06 (assembly GCA_035772405.1). Lineage (NCBI taxonomy): Eukaryota > Metazoa > Cnidaria > Anthozoa > Scleralcyonacea > Chrysogorgiidae > Chrysogorgia > Chrysogorgia sp. JL179-B06. The sequence continues at coordinate 917,880 of JAYKKM010000295.1, forward strand.
ATACGTACTGAAAAAGTGCGTGAAGTGTTGTAGTCTTGAGCAAGACTATTGTTGGTGACCGACGTTTCGACGGCCTCAGCGGTGGTCATCTTCAGAGTCAAGTGAAATTCGACTCTGAAGATGACCGCCGCTCAAGACTACAACAACCTGGACGATCAACTTCACACATCTAATGATACTCCTAGGTTCAAACCATTTACTTTATCTCAATGTCCAAAACCACACCAAGTGATTTGAGCATAAGAAAACGAACTGGCGACTTTGCACTAGAATGAAATTTCAGTTTTGTTACAAATGCATGTATTACTTTTGAAATTTCTTGAACCTCTCATTATTCTTGACAACATTTAGAAAGATCGTACGACGATGGATGAAGAACACTGATTATCAAATCGATATGCGATACATACACACACTTTCATAATTTCGTTACATAATCCCAAAGATACACAGGCTTCTCCAATAAGTTATGCAGTGTGATGTCAAAGTGAGGATCATTATACATATCAATATATATCAAAGTGAGATATGAAAGAGTTGTAAACCATACCAGATAGGCTTTCTGTTCATACACAAAACGCTCGTTTCGGCACAATTTCTGTGTCGGAAAGCCGCTGCGATCTTGAAAGAGGTACATCTTGTAAGGAGGGTCGTTACTTTGGGATTTAGCAGCCTTCTCTATCGTTACTTTCGGGGGTCGTTACTTTCGGATGGCAAAAATATATATCTGAAGTAAATCATGGCAAATATTATTAATAGACTGTTATAAATATTATTTGACTTTTTTATTGTGAAATGATTTTTGCCCTGACTGCATGCCCACTTGTCTTAAATTGTATCGTCTGCGGCAGGAGTAAGAAGTTCGAGTTTCGTCTTCAGTTTTCTGCGCAAATCTTTGTCCTTTTTGTATATATTGTAGTCGCGCTGATGAGTGAGGGGGTGGCTCAAAACTAGTAGTTCAGTAAAGATTTTACGGAAATAGAATCAATATAAAGATGTTGTATTATCTGTGAATTACAATATGAATACATGTATAGGAATATGAAACTGAATAACATGAGGTTGCTAGTCAGACATCCCCGTATTAAATATTTACTATCCGTTAGATACATGTCGCCGACGCTTGTAGCTTTTTAAAAGCTTTTCACACAGATTTATTTGCACGACCAGCAAGAACATGTATTCGTAATACAATTCTTCGTAAACTTTGTAAAGCTCTGAGCTATAGTAAGCGAAATATTAGCTTTCAAGTAAACATGCAGTCGATTAAGACACTAAACACCTTTTGTTTACAATCTTAAATTTCACTTAACGCTCTCTGACATTCACGCTTATTTGTTTGCATATAGGCCACAGCAAGAACATAGTCAAAACAATATTCGTAAATTTCGTGAAGTTCTAGGCTAAACTTTTCAAAATATAAGCTTTATTTAGCACGACAATGGTGTAATTTCATTAGCTCTCAGGTAAGCACTAAGCAGACGTTAGTACATGGCGAGGTATTAAGCGAGCCATTAGAACGTCTGCGAAGGAGGCTAGGTGAGCTACGGTTAGGGTTAGGTTTAAGGTTACTTTATATGGTTAGGATTGAGATTAGGGTTAAGTCAAGTAATATCATAGCTTCGGAGTCATCAAGTTCCAAACGGCTACTTCCAATCAAAGTGGCGACGATAACGCACGACTATAAAAACAACCGATTGTAGGCACAGAAATCTTCGTCATTTCAGACAAGGTTTCTGTAGTTTATTTCAAAGGTAAGGTGTGTATCTTTATAGCTTTCGATTCGAGTATAAAGCTTAGGTTATCACTTGATAACGGCCCTGGTATAAAATTCCTACGGTTTTTCGCACGATTTTCCCTCAGAGCTCCAACACAGTTAATGCGGGTAACTATGATCACAATTATTCTCGCAAATACAACAAAAACGTTCCTTCCTTGTCGTAAAACAATACTAGATCACCGCAAAATGCGCAGGCAAACAATCTAAATTTGACACAAACCGTTTACAATTGCGGTTAAAACTAAAGAAAAATATTGATCTGACCGCTCTTTGCGATAAGGCGTGTATGTGTTTCAGACACATGCACGCATTGTGTGCCTATTTTTTCGTTAAGACTTCATCGTACATCATAACTTCTAAGAAACGAAGAAAATATTTCGGAATATATCTACGAAACTTGTAAATTAATTTCAAATCTTCAATCTAAACTTTGAAATCATCGATTGTAAATATATTAGAAATGGAACCAGAGCCTCAAAAAAATCTGTTTTGTCCCTTATATGTTCATGAAGACATCATTGTAGAGTTTTAGGTTGACCGATGCCAGGGTCCATCCTGGCTCTTGTCGGCCCTGGTTCTTGAACGTTGAAAGCCCTGTCAAGTACCAAACAGTACGTTCTTTAGCCAAATAGGATTACAAAATTCCACTTTTAAAAACAATTTTCAACTACGCTTCACTGAGTGTTTGAAAACTTTATTCAAATATTTACAGTAAATCATTTCTACATTAATCATATCCAATATTTGAAGTGTTCATGCAGTGAAAAATTCAGTTAGAAATAAACTCTCTTACTTGAAAGAACTATATAAATTATAAAGATTCGGGCGCTTACAACTCTTTCATATCTCACTTTATTCTTGAGAAATTAAGATTTGTTTGATATGTGCATAATCTTTCACTGCATGTGCCATCACACTGTATAATAACTTACTGAAAAGGCATGTATATCTTTGGGATTATTAAATCAAATCTCTCGAAAAGTAACTTCGGACGTTTAGTATCATGGGACACACATATATACACACTTTCATAATTTCATTACATAATCCCTAAGATATACAGGCTTCTTCAATAAGTCATTATGCAGTGTGATGTCAAAGTGATACATTTACATATCAAACAAATCTTAATATCTCAAGAACAAAGTGAGATGGAAGAGTTGTAAACGCCAATCTTTATAATTTCTCTAGTTCTTTCAAGTAAGAGGGTTTATTTCAAACTGAATCTTTCACTGCATAAACACTTCAAAGGACATTGGCAACAAAAATTAAGTTTGTCTAATATGAAAGAACTCGTAAAATGATAGAGTAACACCTTTTACAACTTTCCCGTATTTTACTTCGTTTTTGAAATATTTCAGTTTGTTTGATATGTAAATGAGATGGTCTCTGACGTCAGGTGTTGGGTAGGGAATTTTCAATCATTAGAAAATGTCTTATATCTCAGTGATTGCTAAGTTTACAAGGTTCATCGTCATGAGGAGTTATTATACGCACATTTTCAAGTAAATTTGTGGAACAAACTTGAAGATGAATATTTTAACGAGTGAAAATTCTCTACCCTGCACCTGACATCAGAGACCATCTCATTTACATATCAAACAAACTGAAATATTTCACAAACGAAGTAAAATACGGAAAAGTTGTAAAAGGTGTTACTCTATCATTTTACGAGTTCTTTCATATTAGACAAACTTAATTTTTGTTGCCAATGTCCTTTAAGGTGAACTGGTTAGTGTCTTAGTAAGTTATGTAAATACGTTAATATGTCCGAAACTATACTAAGCATGTCAGGTCTCAAGGAAATTGAACACTGGTGAACATATACATGTACGACACATGACAAAGTGCTTCTAGTGCTTCTAGTGCATCGACATGTTACGCGTAATCTATTTATATCATTAATATTATGTGCAAGTGATAAAAAATAAACATGTTTAACTTAAGACAATTAAGAAACGGGAGATAACTATATTGTTTAAAATCCATACTCTACTTGGATTGACTTCGTGACCTCATGGCATATGGCGACTGGTGTTGGCCAGGTGTAGTGGTGGTCGTGGACTGGGCCACCTGCATGACGACGGTGGGGGAGGTGGGGACGGTAGCGACTGTGGTTACGGCGTGAACTTGGGTGGTGGGTAGGACTGGCGGTTTCGATAACGACGATGGTGGTGGTGGTGTGATTTGTTGGACAGAGACGGTGTTGGCTTTGTTTACGGTTGGTTTTATTTGCACAGTCTTGTTGCCAACCAGTCCTTGTTGTTGTTGTAATGTTACAAGTTGGATAGGAGCTCCTGTGGTTGCTGGTGATGTATGTAGTTGACTTTGTGATATCTGGCAGGGGGAAAGGTTAAGTGGGTAAGAGAAGTGGCTGAGGGCTCACGTGACTGAGGGGAGCGATCGGGAGGGGTGGACCGCTTTTTTTGTATTTATTATTTTTGTTGTATTATTGTTGTAATGGGGAACCGCAGTAATTGGCGATTGCTGTTGCGGTTTTACAAGCCTTGTAATGAATATAGGATCTTTTTTAAGGAACTATACATAAACTATATAATCAAGGCGAAGTTAAAATACAAAAGAAAAGAATTACGTGCGGGTAGTATCATCATCACATTAGTATAATTTATTTCAAATCGATGATGCAAGATAAAGTTGGATTTTTCATCCTAGTCAGCTGAGGCTCATGTTCGACTATTAGTTCATCACTTTTGCGTTGAACGGAGATCCCACACTGGAATGTCCAATTCGTTATCCGAGAAGACCCGAAAGTCTTACCATTTACTGGTGTTATTGCAAAGACAGCATTTTCTTCTCAATTATTATAAAACCCTGAGTTGGGGTCCGACTTAGCCTCCTCCGCAGGCAACTCTGTGGCTTCTTTTTCCCGAGTCAAATAGCTTCCAACGCTGTTTTGGCCGTCCCCTCTTCGTCAATCAATCCCTTCACAATCTCTATATTTCCCTGCAGTCCCAGCCAAAACATCGCTCTTACAGCCCTTGGAAGCTATTTGACTCGGGAAAAAGAAGCCACAGGGTTGCCTGCGGAGGAGGCTAGGTCCGACTAAGGATCGAACGTTGATCTTGCAGCTGATAGACGAGTAACTACTCTACTATGCTGGTTGCTTGGGAGGGGAAGAACTGGCAATAGGTGTGATTTGGGAAGGGTTGGGAGGTGAGATAAATGGTACAATATTATATGGTATGGTATATATATATGATACGATATGATATGGTGTGGGATGGTATATGATATATAATATAATATTATATTATATATATATATATATATATATATATATATATATATATATATATATATATATATATATATATATATATATATATATATATATATATATATGATATATGATACGATATGGTATGGTGTGGTATGGTATATGATATAGTATAGTATAATATATATATGATATATATGATACGATATGGTATGGTATATGGTGATACGATACGATATGGTGTGGTATCATATGGTATGATACGATACGATATGGTGTGGTATCATATGGAATGATACGAATACGATACGATATGGTGTGGTATCAGAAGAAAAAAACAAGTAGAATGACCAGACAAGTAATTCGATACCAAACAGGAAATTCTGTAGCCCAAAAATAAATTACTATTAAATAAAAGGCCTTTAAGTATGTTTAGAAATGTGAATAGTTTTACGGTATCTGCTCTTGTACTTGAGAAATAATCTGAGTGCCGCCATTTTAGAGTTTGCTTGACGGCTCAAAGTGCAGCGGTTTTCTTTTCAGTTTTGACGTCATTGAGTGTTTATCTTTTGTTCCTTGCCACCCCTCCCGCATTACGTTAATCAATTTAAAGTGCCACTAAACTCAAAAGTTTTCATTGTTTGATTTGGAAGAACATTTAAAATGATAAAGTAACTTCTTTTGAAGATTTTCGTTTCTTCGCTTTCTTTTTGAGATATATCAGTTTGTTTGATATGAAAAATGTCCGGAATGTACGTCATATACACATGCATAATGAGTTATTGGAGAAATGTGTGAGTCAAAAACTAAGCATCAAGAATTGGTCATTTTAACTTGTAAAATAGATTACATCCCAGTCAACAAATTAATGGGTGCTTTTTTACCCTGTGTATTAACAAATAAGATCTTATTTGTTGCTATGGCAACAAAATACAGTGTAACACCAAAATCTTCCATTAATTTGTTGACTCGGATGTAATCTATTTTACAAGTTAAAATGACCAATTCTTGATGCTTAGTTTTTGACTAGATAGCATCCAAAGCATAAACACAAGTCTTCTAATACGAGAATGAAAACGTTATTTCTCGAGTACAAGAGCAGACAGATATCGTCAAATTTATAAACATAACATTTCTGTACAGAAACTCAAGGGTCTTTGATTTAAAAAACTTTTCTTTTTGGACTGCAGTTCTCCTTCGAGCTAAAGCGAACCAAACTAACCGGAGTTACAGCTTTGGCTGTTGATACAACAGTTGCAGGAGCACTGGGTTTGACAATACTTTGCTGTTGCTGTGTCTGTTGTTGTTGTTGTTGTTGTTGTATCCTTTGTCGCTGTTGCTCTTGCTGCTTTTGTTTTAAAAAAGACTGCTGCAAACGAGACTGCTGTATGCGGTACTGCTGTGCCTGTTGACTTGTTAACGGCTGGGCATTCTTGATGATTGTCTGAATACTTCCAGGCGGCAGTTTCACCACGTGTTTCGGAGCATTCACCGCACCACTTGTCGTCACAATCCCTTGCGAAATGAATTTCGGTAAAAGACAACACATGCTTTGCCGTTAATAAATAACTAAAAGCGCAATATGTTATAAAAGTCCCAAACTTTTAAGGCGCTGTTAAACTGTGCAATGTTTAATGTAACTTGTCTCGCAATGGCTTAATGTAACTTGTCTGCTACGTTGCAGTTGCACGAAAGGGGGTGTTACACTAGGCAACGTTTCATGCAACTTGACTCGCAATGTTTTGCCAGACAAGTTGCAGATGGGGGTGTTCAATTGTACAACGCTGAAAATAGTTGCTGCAATCATTGCAGAAAGTTGAACTCGATTCTACTTTCTGCAACGATTGCAGCAATTTGTGTCGCGACAATTTTCGCCGTTGCATGGTATGCGTTATAATATACACATTGTTGTAGTGAATGTGGGAGAGCTCGGAGTAGACAGACGATACGTGGACGATCGTCAAGCTCGTATCCTCAGAAAAAGGATTCGGAATCGAACCTGTAACCGGACAGGAATCGAACCTGTAACCTTCTACTCCGAGCTCTCTCCACAGCTCCACTACAACATTGTGTATATTAACGCATGCTAGCATTACCGATATATAGTGACTGCCGCATAGACAGTACATATATATCAATTGAATCAGTACATCATTGTAACCTTCGCTCTCCATCTGAGTCTCGTTAGCTCAATGGTTAGAGCGTCTCACCGGCAATCAGAAGGTTACAGGTTCGATTCCTGTGCGGGTCTGAGGATATGAGCTTGACGATCGTCCACGTATCGTCCGTTGCAAGGTATGTTACACTGAGCATGAATGATTCGTGCAACTTGTTTCGCAATGCCTTTAGTGCGTTGGATATCACACTGCCTAGCAGCTCAGATCATACGTGCAAATGCGCGCTGCTGCACGCATGCGGTACAGCGGACAATTTGCGTGCCATAGAGCGGGTAGAAATGATCGACTTCGTCTCGGGAAACATCGAGATTCTCGGGAATTAAATCTATGCAGACCAGTCTCATTAAGTGTCTACTGTGCCTGGAGATATGTTTAATTATATGTATTGCCGCCTGGCAATACGAAAATATGTCGGCCATGCACAAAATGTTTTATGTTAACACAATATTTTGTGCCTACACAACACACTAGTTTTATAAGAAAATTATGCATGGTGGCGCTTGCAGACACGAATCTTGATCATCTTGTCTTGGTAATTATCAAAATATCAAGACGAAGATAATTCGTACATATACATTCTCTCAAGTGCTGGCTATGAGCCTCTGAAGTGCTGGCTACGAGCCTCTAAAGTGTTGGCTACGAGCCTCTAAAGTGTTGGCTACGAGCCTCTAAAGTGCTGTGTACGAGCCTCTAAAGTGCTGTGTACGAGCCTCTAAAGTGCTGTGTACGAGCCTCTAAAGTGCTGTGTACGAGCCTCTAAAGTGTTGGCTACGAGCCTCTAAAGTGCTGTGTACGAGCCTCTAAAGTGTTGGCTACGAGCCTCTAAAGTGTTGGCTACGAGCCTCTAAAGTGTTGGCTACGAGCCTCTAAAGTGTTGGCTATGAGCCTCTAAAGTGTTGGCTACGAGCCTCTAAAGTGCTGTATACGAGCCTCTAAAGTGCTGTGTACGAGCCTATAAAGTGTTGGCTACGAGCCTCTAAAGTGTTGGCTACGAGCCTCTAAAGTACTGGCTAGTGTTGGCTACGAGCCTCTGAAGTGCTGTGTACGAGCCTCTGAAGTGCTGTGTACGAGCCTCTGAAGTGCTGTGTACGAGCCTCTGAAGTGCTGTGTACGAGCCTCTAAAGTACTGGCTAGTGTTGGCTACAAGCCACTAAAGTGCTGTGTACGAGCCTCTAAAGTGTTGGCTACGAGCCTCTAAAGTACTGGCCACGAGCCTCTAAAGTACTGGCTAGTGTTGGCTACAAGCCTCTAAAGTGCTGTGTATGAGCCTCTAAAGTGTTGGCTACGAGCCTCTAAAGTACTGGCCACGAGCCTCTAAAGTGCTGGCTATGAGCCTCTAAAGTGCTGGCTACGAGCCTTTAAAGTGCTGGCTACGAGCCACTAAAGTGTTGTGTACGAGCCTCTAAAGTGCTGTGTACGAGCCTCTAAAGTGCTGTGTATGAGCCTCTAAAGTGTTGTGTACGAGCCTCTAAAGTGCTGTGTACGAGCCTCTAAAGTGCTGTGTATGAGCCTCTAAAGTGCTGTGTACGAGCCTCTAAAGTGTTGGCTACGAGCCTCTAAAGTGCTGTGTACGAGCCTCTAAAGTGTTGGCTACGAGCCTCTAAAGTGTTGTGTACAAGCCTCTAAAGTGTTGGCTACGAGCCTCTAAAGTGTTGGCTACGAGCCTCTAAAGTGCTGGCTACGAGCCTCTCAAGTGCTGTGTACGAGCCTCTGATGTACTGGCTACGAGCCTCTGATGTACTGGCTACGAGCCTCTGAAATGCTGGCCAACTCTTTTAGTATATATAAAGGGTTTACCTGCTTGTGTTACAACGCCAGAGGTGACCTGTTGTCCAGGCAACTGAAGACGCTTGATTTGATGTTGTTGCTGCATTGGATGAGTCAGGAGTGTTTGAGTAGTGATCCTTTGCTGGCCACCAGCCAGAAGTTGCTTCTCCTGCGAAGCTGGCGACGACACCACTTTTCGCAAGGCAGCCTGGGCAACCGGTTTGCCTTGGGATTGTTGACGCTGTTGTTGCTGCTGCTGCGGTTGCTGTTGTCCTTGCTGTTGTTGTGGTTGTCGACGTTGTTGCTGTTGTTGTTGAAGGAGTATTTGATGCTGCTGTATTCGAGCAATTTGAGCAGGCGTGAGCGTCTTTGTGGTAGTTGTGTGCACAAATGTTTTGCCGGTTATAGCTTTGGCTGGAAAAAAAAACGAATAATAAGACGGACGGACGGACGTATTTATTTAAAGTGCCCCTGTGATCAAATTTTTGGTATCCCGAATTTTTACATATTTGTAAAGAGCATGATGTTCTTACTTAACTTGCCAAATTTCAAGCAATCGTGAGCATGGGAAGTCGCCTTTTCACTTTTCAGACTGTTTTTATACGGGATTATACGGCTGCCATTACTCGAACATGTTGCGGACGCTTAGGTTGCGATTAGAGGAAGTCACGTCAAAGATTCAACACGTGGGGAAAACTTTCTATTGTAACTTGTCGTATAATTTCCATAAAGCTTGTCACGTGTTGAGTCTTTGACGTCATAATCACATACTCGCTGAACAAGTTTTGAAGGTTAAATTTCTTGTGATAGAATATTTGGGTTTTTTGGCAAATGCGAACATTTATTAAAGTGCACCTGACATCAAAATTTTTTATTGTCTTATTTGGAAGAACTTTTAAAATGATAAAGTAACTTCTTTTGAAGATTTTCGTTTATTCGCTTTCTTTTTGAGATATATCAGTTTGTTTGATATGCAAATGTCCGGAATTTACGTCACACATGCATAATGACTTATCAGCGAATGTTATATATCTTTGCGTTCATCAAATAAAAACACTAAAGTGTGAATAACACGTGTGCGTGTTTCTCCCACAACACCAAACTTCTCGATTTTAAAGGATTTCGTTCGAGAATGAAATAGATACACACATTTCTCCAATAAGTCATTATGCATGTGTGACGTAAATTCCGGACATTTGCATATCAAACAAACTGATATATCTCAAAAAGAAAGCGAATAAACGAAAATCATCAAAATAAGTTACTTTATCATTTTAAAAGTTCTTCCAAATAAGACAATAAAAAATTTTGATGTCAGGTGCACTTTAACCTAAAATGATGTTCTGTAACAAAAAATGACAGAGACAGACAGACAGACAGACAGACAGACAGACAGACAGACAGACAGACAGACAGACAGACAGACATTTACCTGCAGAGAGAACAGAATCTGGAATTCTTTGTCCACCCTAAGAAAAATCCAAAGTCGAAACATCACTAATGTGTTTACACTCATTTTATATTAATAACCACAATATTAACATTTCTCTTTTAAAATGTTAAACTGCGATGAAAAGTGTGTGTTCTGAGAAATTAAATTTGCCACTTGAAATAAACCTATACTATTTAAATGTTCTAAATTCGAAAACATTTTGGAAATTGAATGAAGTAATGTGGAGAAATTTTCGCCATTATTAAGTTGTCGCTTGATCGGCCCGCAAATTATAACCAGCGGTTTGCTTTCGTGACGTCATCCAATTAACCTTGTTCTTGTTGCATGCTAGCTGAATATGCTTCGCTTTCTTGACCTTTGTACACTGCAAGACTTATAAATCTCATCAAGTGACAGTGATAATATCTACAATGTCTAAAACCGTATCTAGAGGTCTCCCAGTTGATTGGATGATCCCACAACTCGTACTCGACCCATTACTCTCCGAGTACTAGCTGGCGACGAGCGCTCAATGGCAAACGTAGAAATAATAGCAAAAATATAGTACTTCCAATTCGAATTTGGAAAAAACTTTTAAGTATGTAAGGGACCGGTCATTAAATATGGAGAGGGGGGCTAGAGGAGAAATTAATTATTTTGGGAAAATTTTCCAAAATATATATTGAAAATGCCTTATGTTACAGTTAGTCTTAGCTTATTTCATAGCAGTTCATTTTGAAACATTTTTTATACCGCTTATATATATATATATATATATTATATATATAAGCTCCCCAGATATATAAAGCTCCTGTTTATAAGCCCATCCAAAACCCCTTACGAATTTATATAACCCTATAGGGCTTATAATCCACAGCTTACGGTATATAGTGATATTATAAAAAGTATACTGTATACAAAAGTTCAGATTACCAGTAAGTTTCAGTTTAAGAATCATGATTTTATGTTTATAGTTAGTATATTGTTCATTACGAAAATCAGTTATTTTAAATATTTTGAAATGTTTGTATTAAAGAAGTGTTCATCCTTCTGCATCCAGTTGAACCCCCCCCCCCCCCCCCCTTCACAATACATAAAATTCTCGAGACCCCCCATTTTCTCCACCATCCCCCCTCTCCATATTTAATGACCGGCCGCTAAGTCAATTAGAAAGTTAACTCTTTTCAAGTTTTCAAGTATTTTCGTCGCAGTAGCACTAATTTAACTCCACGTTCGAAATCCCATATTTTCTCCTTAAGTCGATAGGACTGTCAAATCCTTTAAACGTACCTGAACCTGCTGCACAACAGTTGGAGCGGAGGAAGCAGTGAGAGCAGTGTTCAAAGTTTGAACAGTTCCAGAACTCGCGGTAGAGGCCAAGAATTGCACAGCGGTCGCTGCATGGGTGGGTATAGTTCGGGTTCCACTGTCAGATGTCACAACAGTTTTCTGAAATAGGAACAAAAAAAATCATTTTCCTGCTTTAACCCTGGACACAAAACTCCCACCATCACAAATTTCGATCTATTTCGAGCAACTATTGTTCAGAAAATGAAGCCGGAAGTAGCTCGTGGCGACCATCTTGTTGGAACACGTTATATAGTTTTACTATAGGTAAACTCTGGTCTTTTATAAAGATGCTAAAGGGCAATTCCATGTAATGGACATTACACAGTTTGTCAAATGTTGAAAACTAATTTGATATTTCTTCCACTTTTACCATTGTTTCATTTTGAATTAGAAATTCTGATAAGTGAACAACAATTGATATTCAACTTACTAATTATTCAGAGTGTTTTGGAAAATGTCATATATTTACAATCACAATATTTTGCGTAACGGACATTACTCCAGAAAAGATATATTTTAGTACTTTTTCAAACAACATATCTTCTCAATTACAATGATTGTTACAACAAAACACCTAAATTATTAATCCATTTGTACATACTTTAAAATTATTTGTACATGTTGGATAAAATTTTACCTTTTTTTGAAATAAATAACAAATTTGTGTGTAGCGGACATTACACAGAAGCCGTAACGGACATTACACTTTTGTCTCATGCTTCTTTATTAATATTTGTCCCCAAAGTTACCCAATTTGATAGGGGATTGGATTTAAAACAAATTTAATCCATTGTAATATTTTCAACAATCAACCAAAATACTACTTTTTGCTTTTTTAAGCATAGTATGCACACATTGTAAAATTACAACACTGTATTTGGATGTTGGCAATAAAGTTAGACGTTTTTATAGCTAAAAAGCATAAAGAGGATAAAATTTCCTTAGCCACTAAGGGCTCTTGCTTAATTTAAGAAATCACAAAAAGTGCATTTAAACATGGAATTGCCCTAAAATGAATTAGTTGTCCAAGGTTTTCCCGTAATATAGAACACAAACTACGGCTCCATAATAGTAACTATGGTCACTCTAATATGGCCGCCACGCGCTAATCACGGCTTCATAGCATCCAAACAACAGTTGCTCGATCCAGTCTTTATTTAGAGATCAGTGGCATTACTGTTGGCTTCCGAAGCCGACACTAAGCCGACAGTGACGTACTGGGCGCCTACAACCCCTAGGGACTATTAAGAATGTAAATTCGTAAACGACTACGCAATAAAAGGCGCGGCTCGTGTGGCTTCGAGAGAGGAAAAACGTTGCTCGGAGAGGTGACCAGAACAGACACGATAAAGAAGAGATCGTTGGACAGAGGTCCGTATTAGAAGATTTTCACGAATCAAAACCATTAGAAGTACAGGGCATGTGAAGGTCTTCGTTGGCTAGCCCAGAGTGCTGTGGTTGCGTGTTCTTCTAAATCAGAATCTTCCATTTGAAGTCCTGCCGTATCAAAGATCTGCGTTGGTTAAATCCATCAACTCTACCGAGATTATTACTATTACTGCTCACCTTATTATTGAAACCTATACTAACCTGAAAGTAGTACCGTGGATATTGCAATCGCGTGAAGTATAACAGAGGCCGCAACGAAAATCGGAACATATCCTTTATTGCTTAGAACGTTTTAAAAGTGAACTCATTGACTGTATACTTATTAGTTACATATGTTAGTTATTTTATGTTAAATATCTATAGGCTTTAAAGGGAAATGGCAATAAAATTTTTTTTTGTCTCATTTGAAAGAACATTAAAAATGATATATGAAGACCTTTTACAGATTTTCCATATCGTTCTTGGTTCTGTAAATATTTCACTTCTTTTTAACAAAGAACATTGAACATTCCGCCATCTTGGATATGCATAACCATCCTTGGATATGCGTGACGTCACAACCAGGGTAGAAATGTTTTTTATATCAGCAATTATCGAGTCATTATAGATGCTAAATCGTAGTTGTTTTGGGTGTTGTATACTTTTAAGTGAACTAGCAATCTATTTGAACGCATTCCACTGATATTTGGGCAATTATTTACAACTTTTAGAATGTTTACCCAGGTTTTGACGTCACTTAATTAGATCTAATTATAAAACAAGATGGCGGATTGCAGATATTTTTGTTCACAGATATTTCAAAAATTAAGGAAGTTACGGGGAAATTTTAAAAGGTCTTCATATATTATTTTAAATGTTCTTTCAAATGAGACAAAAAAAATTTTTATTGCCATTTCCCTTTAAGTAATAAAAATTGAAATAAAGAAAATAGCAACGCCCACGTCGACGAGTAAGATGTCACAGTACCATCTTCGGAAAAGGTCCCACAAAGGTCATCCTATCTATCCTCTCCCTGGAAGGTCCCGCAGACTCGCATTATAACCAACCCTGGCTACTCACCACTGCCGTCAGAGTTGCAGTTGAACTGGTGGGATGACTTTGCTGCATCCTCTTGTTGATGGTCACAAAACTGTGGCTGCCTGCGATCACTGGCGGAGTCTTAACGACGATAGTTGAGCCAGCGCTACATTTGACGAGCGTGCCTTGGACTGCACCAGACACCTGGATGTTGGTCGCGGTCTTGCTGGCTAAGGTGGAACCCTGTAAGAAAAAGGAAAACATGTTACTGGCAGAAAAAGGCCCTGGGAACGAGGTTGTGGAGAATGGGCTTCACTGATCTCTAGATAAAGACTGGATCGAGCAACTATTGTTTGGATGGTATTAAAATATGAAGGGATTACGTAATATAGTTTTTGAGTTAATATATACACCGCTGTAGTGAATGTGGGAGAGCTTGGAGTAGACAGACGATATCCTCAGAAAAATGATTCTGAGTCCCGTACAGGAATCGAACCTGTAACCTTCTGATTGCCGGTGAGACGCTCTAACCATTGAGCTAACGAGACTCAGATGGAGAGCGAAGGTTACAATGATGTACTGGTTCGATTGATATATGTACTACCTATGCTGCAGTCACTATATAATGTGGGAGAGCTTGGAGTAGACAGACGATACATGGATGATCGTCAAGATCGTATCCTCAGAAAAATTATTCTGAGTCCCGGACAGGAATCGAACCTGTAACCTTCTGATTGCCGGTGAGACTGTAAAAAGTAGAGTACTGCGTAGACAGTGTTTTAGATATAAAGCAAAGTGAAAAGGTGGTAAACTGCCAAGATTTTTAGTGACGAAATACTGACGTTTCGAGCGGAGCCCTTCATCAGAGTAAGACGAGATGAAATAAAATAAATAGGGCTTATATATATGCCAAAAGGGTGTCACAAGTAGAAAGTAGCCAATCAAATGCACGGGAGATAAACAAACTAATAATTAATGAGATGCGAAAAGTTAAATCATTTGCTATTTTTATAGTCGATCAGCAAACAGACTGAGGGGGAGGGAGAAATCCCCTTGAATATTGGACCTGTCATTTTGACAGGTATACTTTTGACATTATGACAGACTTTTGGCATATATATATATAAGCCCTATTTATTTTATTTCATCTCGTCTTACTCTGATGAAGGGCTCCGCTCGAAACGTCAGTATTTCGTCACTAAATTCTTGGCAGTTTACCACCTTTTCACTTTGCTATAGTTTTACTATAGGCGACAGAGACTATCTGTTTCTGATCTTTTAAGATGCTAAAATAAATAATTGACCTAAAGTGATGCTAAAGTGACCACAATATGGCCGCCACGCGCTAATTCCGGCTTCATAGTTACTGTCATGGAGCTGTAGTTTGTGTTCTAAATTACGGGAAAACATTCGACAACTAATTCATTTTAGCATCTTAAAAGATCAGAGACAGATAGTCTCTATTGGTCCCATCAAGATGGCCGCCACGAGCTACTTCCGGCTTCATTTTCTGAACAATAGTTGCTTGATCCAGTATTTATTTAAAAATCAGTGACGTCGACTGAAAATGTTTCTTACCATTTGAGTTGTCGTGGTGATCTTTTGTTGAGTGGGAGTGAGTACTTGAGAGTGAGGTACTAATCTCTGATTGGTGAAACCTAGAACTGCTTGTGTCGTCTGTTTCTGGCTTGTCTGCAGTTGCGTCGTCTGTTCTGGCTGAGCCACGGATGGCGCTATTTTGCTGACAGCGATTTGCGCGATGGCAAGGGTTGGCTGCGGCGTTTGTTGTTGGGATTGCTGATCTTGGGATGTTTGCTGTTGTTGTTGCTGCTGCTGCTGCTGTTGTTGTTGCTGCTGTTGTTGTTGCTGACGCTGATGGAAAACAACAAAAACAGAACACATATTAAAGAGACACTCCACCAGTGTTGCTTAAATAAAATTTCTTCGTAGCCTTATATTAGTTTTCTTTCTTCTAATCTTTTTAGTTTGAGATGAATTTGGTTTTGTTTATCGTATTTTTGATAAATTGAAGGCCGTCATTTTTGTTCTGATTGCGGGTGAATGCGGTCGCTCCAACCAACTAACCAACAAACCACCAACGTCCAAACAACCAATCAACAAACCAACTGACCAACAAACCAACTGACCAACAAACCAACAAACAACTAACTGACCACCAAACAACCAACAAACCAACTGACCACCAACCAACTGACCACTAAAGTCCAACCAACCAACAAACCAACCAACTGACCACCAACCAACTGACCACTAAAGTCCAACCAACCAACAAACCAACCAACTGACCACCAACCAACTGACCACTAAAGTCCAACCAACCAACAAACCAACCAACTGACCACCAACCAACTGACCAATAAAGTCCAACCAACCAACAAACCAACCAACTGACCACCAACCAACTGACCACTAAAGTCCAACCAACCAACAAACCAACCAACTGACCACCAACCAACAAACCAACTGACCACCACCAACCAACAAACCAATTGACCAACAAACCAACTGACCAACAAACAACCAACAAATCAACTGACCACCAAACAACCATCCAACTGATCAACAAACAACCAACAAACCGACTGACCATGAAATAACCAACTGACTACCAACCAACTGACCACCAACCAACTGACCACCAACCAACTGACCACCAACCAACTGACCACCAACCAACTGACCACCAACCAACCAACCAATCCGCCCCAACCCAACAACTCACCCAACCCAACAACTAACCCAACCCAACCTAACGCACAACCCACCAATCCAATCCAAAACAAACACCAAACCCAACCGACCCAACTACTAACCCAAGACATCAACTAACCATCGTCCCAAGCTGATGGAGTAGCAAAACAAGAGCACCTAAACAAAGCAACAATCGATACAGGCAGTCCACCAAACAGCTCAACTTACTGTAACATTCTCAGCCTTCTCCCTCAGTATTCTTTCTGACTTCAAGGTAGAGATTCGAGCAGGATCAAGGTAGACTTCCTCAACCTTTACACTACAACCAAAGTTAAAATGAAATTTGAAATCACATCTACAACAGATTTCAGGCACAAACAGCGGAGAAACATCACAGTGAAATACCCCCACCTACAGCATGACAATCGTGTTGCGTAGGTGGACCATAATAAGTGGTACGGTTTGAAAAAGATCAGTCAGAAATGAGACGGTGCTTACCCTGATGAAGAAGCAGCTTGGCCGGCAGTCTTTTGGTATGGCTCGCTACCGAGGCTAGAGAAATAATAAAATAACTCTGAAGACTCACTGGAGCACAAGATGGATGGATGGACGCGGGGTCAATCAATCAATCAATCAATCAATCAATCAATCAATCAATCAATCAATCAATCAAGTTTGCTGCTCCAGAAAAAGTTGTGTGTCTATTGGAGGGTTGTGTGCTTCGATAACAACCTAATTCTTCAAAAATCTCGTTTTCTTGCGGCTCGGACGAACTCGTCTCTTGGCCGATCGTCGTTCGCTATCGCCTGGAGCGTTCCGACGCGGTTTTCGGGCTGTTTGTATTTATCGCAATTGAAGAGTAGTTGCTTTGTGTGGCGGTGATTTGGCTGGCGTATCGTGTGTGCGGCAAATTTGCGGCGTTGGTTGTTGATGAATTGTTCGAGCGTCCAGTATTTGCAGACCTGGAAATAATTCCAACCTTTCTTGGATCCTACGCTATAAGGACCAAATAATTTCTTCAAAAACACGGTGGTCGCACTACGTTTCGCAGGACTAAAAGTCTAAAACAATTGTTAATAAAGCCGTGCCTAGCAATTTGCTAGTAGCACTGTATATAAGCAAATCCATTGAATCGAATAATCTTTATCTTTAGAGTTTATACAGCCACAGGCCCACTGCGGCACTGCCCAGTGGCCACGTGTGTTCTAAGCCTGGGGCTTAGGTAGTTAAGTTGGGAGTGGGAGTTGTGACTTGCCAGCCCAAACTTTCTTACAACTAAAATATTTTCTTGGAACGAGGATCCCAGGATCCACCACTATTTCCAGGTCTGAGTATTTGTTCGTTTGTGTTCTTGTAGGGGAAATCGTTGTCCGCTGTGTTGACCCTTCTGAAGCCGCCGGGGATCATACGGCGAAGTAACGTTGGAGTGAGTTGAGGCGGCGTTTTTGAGCACTTGTGATCGTCATGTTTGGCAGGTGTAGGTGAGCGTGGCACGTATGAAAACATTGTAGAATGTCATGCGTGTGCCGAGATCCAATCATCCATCCAAGGATGCGTCCTATGCATGGCTGAACTCGCAGCACAGGGGAATCTGACGAATACCGTGTTATTGTATACTGACCTTTGCTTCACAACAGGTTTACGCTTCAATGATGTCTTCTTCACCAGATCAAATAAAGTGGAATGAAGCAAAGTGCTGGATCGACCTGCATTATTGTTGTGCGTCTCATGCATTTTGGTGCCTTTCCCGTCTTTAGGCTAGAGCGAGAAGATAAGAAGAATCATCATCGTAGCATTACAGTGTGTAGGTGGAAAAGGTAGCTGAACACCACGTACAAACAAAACACGATATTGACTGGTACTCGGCTGAATGTATCGCCTTTAACACAAACTACAAACAGCGACTTACATCAGAAAGTTGGTATACCAACTTGGAACATAAACCACTTAACAGATCACAACAATTACTGACACCATACAAAAGACTTCGCACGCACCAACGAACAATAGACCTACCGACAAACAATACACCCACGCATGATGCATAACGCAGCACCCACTCACATTGATTATGACACAAACAAACGACAACGTAATGAACCAGACGTATATATAGGCAAACCCTGACAAACACGCTTTACTTGACTCTGAAGATGACCGCCGCTGAGGCCGTCGAAACGTCAGTCACCAACAATAGTCTTTCTCAAGACTACAACAACCTGGACGATCAACTACACACATCTAATGATACTCCTAGGTTCAAACCATTTACTTTAAGTGAAAAAGGCTGGCGAATTTTCATTTCCTACAGACACTGTAAGACGCGAGAAATATCAATTAAAATACGTACTTTGGCTGGGTGTTGAGGTGTAGCTGTTCCTGTAATTTCGGGGTACGGCGTCTTTACTTTTGTCTTCAGTTTCTTTTGACTTTCATCAATCGCCTTAAACAAAAGTGATCAATGGTGTAACTATAATGTTGTGACATTTTTCCATCATCATCGCGGATGGATCTAATGCTGACCCACTGAAATTCAAGCCCGAAGTTCAAGCCTGAGGTTTAACGGGTGGGTATTGATGTCTGCAGGAATGGTATCTCAAATGCTTCAAGATTCAAATGAGTTTATTCATTCAACAAGGCATGGGAGAATTTCAGTAATAGAGATAGATTACCTACCGGAAGTTTGCCTTCTTCTTTTGGCATAACTACATTGACATAGCGGTCCCGACACTAAAATGAGATAAAGACCATCATTAATTCTGAGAAAGACTAGACAGACAGACAGACAGACAGACAGACAGACAGACAGACAGACAGACAGACAGAGACAGACAGACAGACGCATACGGACGGACAGACACACACAGACGGGGACACACACAGACAGACGGACAGACACACACAGACAGACGGACAGACACACACACACAGACAGACGGACAGACACACACACACAGACGGACAGGCACACACACACAGACGGACAGACACACACACAGACAGACAGACAGACAGACAGACAGACAGACAGAGTTTTCGATTTGTATCTCAACATCATTTTAATATCGTAAAACACACAACACATAAAGGGCATCGACAAACAGACCACTTGGTAATTCACCTGTCTCGCTGTTCTGTAAGCACGACTGGATGCATTGACGATA
Organism: Chrysogorgia sp. JL179-B06; assembly: GCA_035772405.1. NCBI lineage: Eukaryota > Metazoa > Cnidaria > Anthozoa > Scleralcyonacea > Chrysogorgiidae > Chrysogorgia > Chrysogorgia sp. JL179-B06. Next base: position 937,906 of record JAYKKM010000295.1, read on the forward strand.
TCGCTGACCAGAAGCCAGTTGGGTGTGTGACCCAGGTCCGTCACGGTCAAATCCACCGGCATCTCTTGTAGGTAATGTACAGCCTGCAGGGATAACATCAACACATTACAGTCTGACACCCCAGAATTTTTTTAAAACATAATTCGGACGAAAACGTACAATGCGAGTATTGAATTCGGGAAAGATCTGGTCTTGGAGAGCAAGAATGAAATCAAAGTAAGCAATTTATTGGATAAAAAGGACAGAAAACATTTAGTTAAACGGGGCATAAGCAAAAATGAGTGTTGCTTGCTTGCTGAATGATAGAACCTATACTGTAAAATTCCGCTTATAAGCCACACGGTTATAAGCTGCCCCGGTTATAAGCCCCAGTTATAAAGCCCCCGGTAATAAGCATCCAGTCATAAGCCCTCGGTTATAACCCCCGGTTATAAACCCCAGGTTATAAGCCCCAGGTTATAAGCCCCCGGGTTATAAGCCCCAGTTATAAGCACCCCGGTTATAGGCCACTTGTTTGTTTACAGAAAATACTTCCGATTATAAGCTCCACCCCCGGATGCAAGCCCACCTGCCATTGTCATCTCCGCTCGCCGTCGGGGGCGGTTATAAGCCCCCGGTTATAAGACCCCGGTTATAAGCCCACTCACAACCCCTCATGAAGTTGTATAAGCCGAGGGCTTACAAGCGGAATTTTACGGTATGCCTACATTGGTAGCTGTGATGTCTGAATCATACTTGGTTCGCAAAACCCCCGAGGGCACCTAATCATTTTAATCCATGGCGGTCGTCTTCTAAGTTTGCTACGAACACGGCCCAAAACGAGATCTACTTCCCCGTTCAAATTACCAAAGGTTTAGTACCTGCAATAAAGACCAATCCTCATGGATAAACCATTCAGGACCAGTGTCAACCTAATTAAAAGAAAAAAGAGAGGGCGAAATCAGTGCCGCGCAGTCATTTTTCTTAACCACAAAATGCACGACACCTTGTGCTTGAAACACTTAGTTGTTTCAAATCCATTTTCAAATCCAATAACGTACCGTCGTTTGCGTATCCCCTCCTGGTTGGCGCATGGCCACTGCCGCTGGATGTTGTTGCTGAGCCTGCTGTTGTTGTTGCTGTTGTTGTTGCTGCTGTTGTTGTTGTTGCTGTTTAGTTAACTTCATTTTCGCTTTCTTTGCATTGCTTAGAGCATTTCGTCGATTCTTGAAGAACGCTTCTAAAGCTCGACGGTCGAACATCGACTGCGGTTTGCGAAGTTGACGCCTATAAACAAACAAAATTGCGCAAATAAAACGGCGTCTCGTGTTTTACAACCGAGTGTTAATAGTACACAGGTGATCTGAAACTGATTTCATGCACTCGAGTAAAACAAAATTAACGTGCCAATAACGTCAAAAAATTGTATTGTATTATTTGGAAGAACTTTTAAAATGATAAAGTAACTATTTTTGAAGATTTTTGCTTCTTCGCTTTATTTTTGATATATTTCAGTTTGTTTGTTTGATATGCAAATGTCTGGAATTTCGTCAACATGCATAATGACTTACCGGAGAAGTTTGTGTATCGCTTTCATTCTCAAACGAAATCCTTTAAAATCAAGAAGTTTGGTGTTGTGGGAGAAACACGCGGCGCACATGTTATTCACACTTTAGTGTTTTCATTTCATGAAGGAAAATATATATAACATTCTCTGATAAGTCATTATGCATGTGTGACGAAATTCCAGATATTTGTATATCGAACAAATTGAAATATATAAAAAACAAAGCGAAGAAACGAAAATCTGCAAAAGAAGTTACTTTATCATTTTAAAAGTTCTTCCAAATAAAACAATACATTTTTTTGACGTTATAGGCACTTGAAACAAACTGGTTACCTCACAGCGTCTTTATAAGGAAGTCTAAAAGAAAACCGACTTCTCGTTCCGTGTTTCTTGTAGTCTCCAAGGTAGCGCCTACATAGAAAACCATTGATATTTGACATACAGTGGAACCCCGCCTTACGGCCACCTCGTTATTACGGCCACTTTTTTTGTCCCGGCAAAACGCCAATACATTTCCTTATACAAAATACCCTGTTAATACGGTCACCCCGTTAATACGACAACATTGTAAAATCCCAACGTTAACCAACACACCCGTTTATACGGCCACTCCAACCAAACATGCATTCTAAAATCTAAAGGACAGACTAGTGACAAACGAAAATATATCTTGAGACAAAAGACTTACACCTTGAATCTGTGACATGTCATGTTATAAAGTTTCAGATAAGTAGCAGAGTTTTCAACATGGCTTACTTTTCTTCTTATTTAGCACATATAGCAGTCGGTTTTTGCTTGTGAAGTTCAGTTATGTTTATTATGTTTAGTTCTTGTTTAGTTATGTTTGGGTCTGTTTGAATGAAATAGTTGTTTAGAAGTGCGATTGTAATAAAAACTGTCGTAACATCACTTGAAATAGAACAGCCATGAAGTTTGAGCCTCCCCCCCCCCCTACCCCATTAATACGGCCAAATTGTTATGGCGAAATTTAGGATGTTTAAAGAGCGAGTGTCAGGGTAGTGCTTTGCGCGCTTGTGTTTTTGTTTTCATACGAATTGATTGCAGTGCATCGCATCGTTAGAACTATAATTTGCATGTGAACTCTAGATTTATTTGGAAATGTTGAAATTGGAGTCCGATCCTGACTTCGGGGCGTTATGAAGTTAATGTTCAAGACAATTTGAACAGTTGCGGTTCGCTTGTTTGTGAACCACTGCGGGCAGCACGCAAAGCCGTTTCTGATGAACAAGCTGGCCCGGTGGCTTTAGTTCCTGAATGTTTGCAAATTCAAATGAACAAAACATCAGAAGAAACAAAATATATTTCTTTACTAGTCACTCATCAAACACTTCCATTCGCAAACTTATTCGCGCTGTTTCAGCAGCATAACCTGGCCTTCCACGCTTCGGAGGCGAAGCTCAGGTATATTTACTTCTTAGAAAACTTGAAAATGGATAATTTATAAGAAGGATTGATCAAATATCGACGGATTCGTTTGTGAAATGAAATAGGCGTCCCATAAAATGGCCGCCAAGAAGAAAACAAGCGCGCAAAGCACTACCCTGACACTCACTCTTTAAGCTTCATTCGGCAGATACTGGGTTGTATGGATAGATAGTATATTATCACCAATATACAAGGCTAAACGTCTAAAATGCCCTACAAAAGTCACATTATTGCCTTATTAATAGGTGTTTCTTGTAGTTACTTCAGCTCCACTTGCCTAGTTCGTGTTTCTCGTGGTAAATACACCTCGGACAATGGCGTGCTTTCATAAATGATGTTCTGAGTGTGATCAACATAGATGTCGTCCTGGTCATCACATGGTGGGGTAGGTGGCGTCCACAGCTACAAAAAACACACGAGCCACAATTCAGAGAATTCTAAAAGCCTGTTCCGATTGGGTTTTACTACATCCCGCGGGCGTTGGCACGCAATCGCCTTTGTGACGATGTTTTTTAGTATCCGCAAAAGGTTGGTACCCGACTATTTATGCTCTAGAAATTCGTTATTACTGCTTATTCATTAAAGTGTCTATGAAGTGAAAATGTCGCTGGCATTTTTTTGCTTTAGCGGACAAAGTAGCACGGCAGGAGCGTTCACTGAAAATTTCAAGTGAATCTGCTGCATAGTCTTCGAGCTATCAACTCTCAAAGTTTGTCCATTGGCATAGTTTAACATTACAAAATAGGGAAAGACTGGGATTGAATATGTGTGGTATATGACGTATGCAGGTGGATCATTAATGTTCAAATCAATTGTTCTTATGCATAGTCCACTTGCATACGTCACAAGACAATGAACCACGCGTTTCAGATTTCACCAAAAACATTTAGCCATGCCAAACATTGAGAGTTGATAACTCGAAGACTATGAGGCAGATTCACTTGAAATTTTCAGTGTACGCTCCTGCCGTGCTACTTTCTCCGTTAAAGCAAAAAAAATGCTAGCGAATTTTTCACTTCATAGGCACTTTAAGGGACTCTGCAAATAAACTAGCTGTCCCCTTACCACGTACCAACTATTTTAAAAATAGCTTTAGCTATAGTGGTGCGGTTCTCTGGAACATAATAGGAATATAGTTGTAGAATATCAAATTGAATTTTGTATTATTAGTTTGATTGTATTAGTGTAGCACCATGCCTTCTGTGCCATGATAGTAATTAATACGCCCCATCCCAAACGTAGACGCATGTACGCATTGCGTGTCTATTTTTATGTTATAGCCAAAAAGCCACCGATTTCAAAAATAGGACTGGATTGAGCTTTCTATTGTATCTGATGAGCTGATTTTGAAGCTTGCATATTAATGCATAATGTAAATTGACGAGAGATCATTAGAAGTCCGAGTTTGCAAGCAAATCAAACTGACGCTCGCGAAATAAGTTTGGTGTCTGGCCAATATAGTTTCTTTGTTAACATTAAATGCATAAAATCTTGAACCTAATTTGACGTCTCATATTAGGCTTCTCTCACTGGATAATTAGAGCCAACGGCGGCCATTACTAAGGGACCAAAGTCGCAGTAAATCTGTAGGTAGGCCATGAATCGTTTTACCCAGTAATTTGAAAAATGTCTTCTGGTCCTCTTTATAGTAAAATTATTTTATTTTGTCGATGGTAAGAGCACATAATCCAACAAAAAATCTCACAGGATCCTCAGTTGGTCCCTTAGTAATGGCGGATTTCCGGCTTCGTTTTCTGAACAATAGTTGCTCGATCCAGTCTTCTTTCGAGATCAGTTCCAAAAAGCGCTATTTTGAATTTCCCGTGATAAATGTGCGCAAATGGCCTGGGGAAACCTCGAAAAGAACAAACAGAATACTCACCGGCATTTCTTCTCCAGTCATTTCATCAACGAAACCCTTTGAAAATGGACAAAATTTTGTCAAGCAAGCACATGTCACCGTCAGTCATGCCAAATATGATATAAAGACCTTTAAAGGCCATTTCTCACTTCACCGTGTCACTTGTCGTCGTCGCAGCCTTCGAAACCACAGAAGGTCGGACACATTATTGATGGTCGGACACATTATTGATGGTCGTAGGTACTAAGGTCTGAGTCTTCTGGACGATCCTTTTATTAGTATTAAGGAGTTAGTATTAGAAACCCATTAGGTGGAGGGTTAGGGTTAAGATCTAAGTTGTTTTGGGGTTAGCAGTTCCATGATGTATTTCATCATATGGGCACTCTATTCTCCGCAGAGCTTCTTTTGGTAATCGGGGATGTCGAAGCTCCGACACATCTCCGACGATTCCCGATATCACCGATTACCAAAAGAACCTCTGCGGAGGAGAAAGATATGGGCATGTCCGATCGTATGATAGCAGTTCAATCTCTCATTTCGTTCATCCTCTCGCGGATACTAAAAAAGATCGTCCAGAAGACGACTCAGACCTAGGTGAGTATTCAATCTAGCCGACCATTAGTGATGGACGAGAAATTCATGATGATTCAAAAAGACCTTTCTGTTTTTGTCTGGTCTTTATTTTTTGTTTGGTTAGGATCAAGGTTGGGATCAAGGTTGGGATCAAGGTTGGGATTAGAGTTGGGATGAAGGTTGGGATCAAGGTCGGGATGAAGGTCGGGATGAAGGTTGGGATGAAGGTTGGGATGAAGGTTGGGATTAAGGTTGGGATTAAGGTTGGGATTAAGGTTGGGATGAAGGTTGGGATGAAGGTTGGGATGAAGGTTGGGATGAAGGTTGGGATGAAGGTTGGGATGAAGGTTGGGATGAAGGTCGGGATCAAGGTCGGGATCAAGGTCGGGATCAAGGTCGGGATCAAGGTCGGGATCAAGGTCGGGATCAAGGTCGGGATCAAGGTCGGGATCAAGGTCGGGATCAAGGTTGGGATCAAGGTTGGGATCAAGGTTGGGATCAAGGTTGGGATCAAGGTTGGGATCAAGGTTGGGGTCAAGGTTGGGGTCAAGGTTGGGGTCAAGGTTGGGGTCAAGGTTGGGATCAAGGTTGGGATCAAGGTTGGGATCAAGGTTGGGATTAGAACCGTTCTTGAAAATGGGAAGGTCCTTTTGAGACTTGAGTCATCCTTTTAGCACGCGCGCGGCAAAAATGAAGTCATTCGGCGCAATATTGGAGTGCCGACTTTTGCGATAAGCAGTGGTCAAAACTTTCGACAACTGATCAATTTTAGCATCTTTAAAGATCAGACACAGATAGTCTCTGTTTCCTATAGTAAAACTATAGAGCGTTGTCCAATCAAGATGACTGCCACGAGCTACTTCCGACTTTATTTTCTGAACAATACTTGCTCGATCCATTAATGGTAAACGACCACTGATCTCTAAATAAAGACTGCATCGAGCAACTATTGTTCAGAAAATGAAGCAGGAAGTAGGTCGTGGCGACCATCTTGTTGGGATCACGTTGTATAGTTTTACTATAGACGACAGAGACTATCTGTCTCTGAGAGACTATCTGTCTCTGATCTTTTAAGATGCTAAAATGAATCAGTTGTCAATGTTTTCCCATAATATAGAACACAAACTACGGCTCCATAACAGTAACTACGAGGCCGGAATTAGCGCATGGCGGACATATTGGAGTGACCACGGTGGTTACTCCAATATGAGCACCGCAAATATTCCCGACTTCATATAGTTACTGTAATGGAGCCGTAATTTATGTTCTAAATTACAGGAAAACCTTCGACAACTGATTCATTTTAGCATCTTAAAAGATCAGAGACAGATAGTCTATGTCGCCTATAGTAAAACTATATAACGTACTCCTCTTAAGATGGCCGCAACGAGCTACGTCCGGCTTCATTTTTCGAAACAATAGTTCCTTGATCCAGTCTTTATTTAGACCTCAGTGTAAACGACAGCCGACAGGAGCGGCTTGCAAAGGATGCCGGTATTGCTGTCCAAATGGCCTGTCTGGCTTGTTCGCATCATTTTCCTAGTGGCCTTTCGTGGAGCCACGCGTGACCAACAGACGATCGAAACAAGGTGCTGGTGCCAAAACAAACAAGAGCTTACACCTGACCGGGCTGTGCGGGTAAGGTTTGGGAATTTTACATATTCGTAATCTTTGGGTTCTACCAAGCAGAAATATAATATATCTTGTTGTTCGAAAATTTCATCTTCATGCCTTTTTCCCTTGCTAAAGTTGATTTACTATTCACAGGAAATGACGTCAAAGCAGGGACACGCGAAGTCATTGCACACTAATAAGCCAGTTCGTAATGTCGACTGCGCATCAAAATGACGTGTTCTGCGTCGGGATAAAACTTATTTCAATTCATAACATCAGGCTAAAACCACAATAGACATTTGAATTTCTATTTACACTTGCAAATTCGTTATACTGAATTCCCCAGCCTGATGTTATGAATTGAAATAAGTTTTATCCGACGCAGAACGCGTCATTTTGATGCGCAGTCCAAATTACGAACTGGCTTATTCAACAGTGAAATACAAATGAAGTTTGGCTCTCAACTTTAAGCAGACTTGTTTAGACAAAATTCACTCAATTCCCAAACTTTCATATTTTACTGCTGCATTTCCGTGTCCCTGCTTTTTAAAAATGTTTTTCCGTGTCCCTGGTTTGACGCAGTAACGTGTCACGACGGATACCGCTGACTCTTTCATAAAGAACACTGTACACTGCATGAGCTTAAGCGAGGAATCAGGTTAGCAAGTAACCGTGTTGAACATTTCATCTTCGCCAGAAAATACCGGCCTTTTCCCCTGGATTTTTTAGCGCTGCTAAAAGTGCCTTAGACAAAGTAGGGGCGGGGTGATTTAGCAACAAGCCAGCCAGACATTTTGGACACCAACAACCTTGCCATGGATCCACGTTGGACAGACGTCACAGAAACTGAAATGTGTCATTCGCATCACCCCAACGTTTCGTGAACAAGACTTTGGATACTCGCTGGCTTCGAGTCACTCCTTCTGGTATCACTCTCAAATTTGCCCACAAATAATCCCAAATACGATTCGTGTTTTCGGCATTATGCCCTTTGGTTTTAGAAACCATTTTAAAGGGAAATGTAGTTAAGGATCTTCAAGTGTTATGTTTAGAAATGTTAAACATTTGACGACATCTGCTCTTGTACTCGAGAAATAACATCTTCATTCTTGTATTTTATGCTTCTGGACGCTGCCATTTTCGAGTTCGTTCGACGGCTCAAACTAAAATAACTCTTTTGTTTGAAAGAACTCTTGAAACTATAAAGACTAACCATTTACAACTTTTTCAATCTCACTTCACTCTTGAGATATTAAGATTTGTTTAATATGTAAATGATCATACTTATGACATCACAATGCATAATAACTTATTGAAAACGCTTATATATCCTTGAGATTATGTGACGAAATCACTTGAAATGCAGGTGCATGTGCATGGATGTATCCAATGACCTCAAATATGCAAATCATCAAACGATTCCATGTAATAATGGTAAAGTCATAGTGAAAATCAAAATCAAGTGAGCTTTTACCCTTTTGTTCTACATAAGTCATTCTGCATTTAGCCTGCGTTCCAGACCACTTGGGGGGAGTGGTCTGGAACGCAGGCTATTCTGCATTGTGATGTCATAAGTATGATCATTTACATATTAAACAAATCTTAATATCTCAAGAGTGAAGTGAGATATGAAAAAGTTGTAAATGGTTAGTCTTTATAGTTTCAAGAGTTCTTTCAAATAAAAGAGTTATTTTACAACTGAATTTTTCATTGCATAGGCATTTTAATGAAAGAACCATTCTGTCAGCGACTTCGACCACCTGTCGGTCTTTGAAACGTTGGGCGCAGACAAATAATCACATTTCAGTTTCTTTCGAGATCAAGAAAGGCACACTAGAACAACGACACGGACAAGACATTGATTTTTACCTCGAATATTTAATGTTCACATCTGGGATGCACCCAGGCATATTACAAGTCGATATTTTGACATTCTGAGAGAACTTAACAACATGTGTAACCTTCGATTTTTTGAGTCAGTCAGCAATTTAGAATTTGCTATAATATCGTCAACGAAGGGAACTGACTTTGAGAGGGGACTATACACAAACCCCAAGCTATACTGCTACAGTAGTGGCACACTCTTACTTAGCCGAATCCACTCGTTCACTCTTATTCCTGCTTAACTAGTCCTGGATATCTTCCTTCGTCGCATGCACGACTAGATCCCTAGGAGAACACCGAGCACACCAAGGGAGGGCGGCCATTATTCATCGTGGTTTGTTCTGTTGAAAGGGTGGAACACACGAGGCTACAAGACGCGGGGACATGCCGATGGAACAAATCAAACTTTCAAAGATAGAAAATAAATTCACGCTGAATGCTTTCGCTTGTCTGTTGAGTAAATATACCCCAACACAATAGACACTACATGAATTTGCTTCAATGCTCACAAAATAAAGGGTTCAAGTCGAGGCTGGCAAGGAGATGGTAGGATCTTACGATCAACGAGGACGTTTTTGGTGTTGTATGTTGTTAATATTCCTATTCAGCATTCCTATGAATTTAGTTAAGAAGATAGTTGAAGTTGAAAATTTGAGGATTTTGACGCCATATTGGTTTTGAAAATATGACGTCATTGAGCGATTCTTCATCGGCGATCACATAGTGATAGCTGTTGTGAATGATCTTTGGACGAAAATTAGTCGAAATAAACTATTTAGTTCCTCATGCAGGAAAGTAGAGGAGCTTCTTAGGCATAATACGAGATAGAATCACTCAGTGACGTCATATTTGAGAAACAAATATGGCGTCCAAATCGGACAAACTCTCCAACTTCAACGAGCCATAATATCTTCTTAACTAAATTGATAGGAATGCTGAAACTTTGGAAATAAACTAAAGTTAGTGAGATCTTTCATATGAACTACATTTGTATTTTGGCTGGAGTATCCTTTTACGTATTTTTCGACACATTGAAGTTCTCTTATTTCTCCTTTTCATATTATATCCAGTTCTTTTGAGAACTTAGCAGCTCTGGTATTTTTGTTATTATCAGAGCTGTAAACCAGGCGGAGCCGAAAAATTGGAGTTTATAAAACCCATAATTCCATGTTCATTGAAGCAAATTCATAAAATGTCTATAAAATGTCTATGTCTCCACCCGAGACCTGTTTCAAACGTCGACATGCCTTCGTGACTTGCCGTCCATCGGGTTTCGAATGCGACTCGACCTTTGGCCGACGTTCAAAACTTCCAGACAAGGGTCACCGTAGGGGATTCCAAGCCTCACCATGAATAGTCGCAGTGAGGGGGAGCATATCTCGGGAACACATGCCGGGTACTCCTAGCTACAGCTGCTACTTCGACTACTAGCCGCTGACACGGTACGCGTGGTATTACGACTAGGCCTGCTGCGAGGTGCTGACGGAGGAGGGCCTTGCGAACCAGCACAAGGTTTACTTTGTTTCTTCTTACTCTCCCTACTGGTACTACCACCACCACCACTACTACCAGTACCCTTCACTTTCTTATTACATGATTTAGACTTAGATTTTTTAACCTGGCGTGATTCCTCCGTTGGGTAAGTGACGTATAGAATCTCGTCCTCTTCCTCGGCCGCGCGACGCTCCTCTTCTTCCTTCATCGCCTGGATGTGTTCCAGTTCCCAGTCCTTCTTGGAGAGCTCGACCGTTTTCTGACAAACAAATGGAAAAGAACGGCAGAAGTTAGCGGACAGACCAAACAAAGATGGGAATTACAAATCGGAAACTCTGCCGAAATAATGAATGGGAGGTCTCCTCGAGGGCCCTTCGAGAGACTCAATCAACGATCTATTGAAATTACAAAAAAGGTCAGCTCGCATTATACTGCAAGCAATGGATTCCAATACCAAACTTAATTAAAATGAGAAAACTCATTTTGGTGTTCAGTCTTTTAAAGAACAAAGCTCCAGCTAATTTGTATAATCTTTTCCAATTCGTTAATGAAGCGCATAGTGTAAGCACAAGATCTTCACTAACAGATCTGAAAGTTCTGAGAGTATTAAGCGAATTTGGAAAAACAAAAATCTCATACAGTGGAGCTATGTTGTTTAATTCTCTACCAAATTATTTAAAAGACATTGATAATATGACTATTTCTAACTTCAAAAAAGCTCTAAAAAACGTTTTTCTTGAACAAAACAAAAATGTAAACCATTTAGAAGAGTTTTCTTGTACAAAATGTAAATATCAACTAACCTGTAACTGTAGTCAATAATCCTATTATGTATTTTTAATTAATATTACTATTTTCTTTCAGTGAAGGCCATCAGGCAGAATACTTATTGTAATAGATGTATTTACCTTCTTTAAATAAAGTTTATTAGATTAGATTAGATTAGAGTGAAAGGCATTTCAAAAATGAAGAGCCTTCGCTCGTAACGTTAGACCGACTAATCGCTAATTAGGCAGCAGAGTGAAAGAGAACTGCGATAGACAAGAGGATGTGGGAGAGCTGTTTGGGCTCGTTGCTTCTGGTCAAACAAGGACGACGCTGGTAAAGGAAGTTATAACATTGAGTGGAATACTCAGATTCTTCAAGAACGACGCAAGTAGCATGGAAAATAGGCATTATCCATTACTCCTCAAGTTCACAAGGGGGGTTTACTGAGCCGCACGCCAAGTTGCCACTTGTCGTTGCTATTATCCGTTGAGCTCGCAATAATTGGCATTAGCTGTTGCGGTTACCCTGCCTTTGTGTATACTACAATTGTTAAAGTGTCTATGAAGTGAAAAATTCGCTAGCTGTTTTTTGCTGTAACGGACAAAGTAGCACGGCAAGAGCGTACACTGAAAATTTCAAGTAAATCTGCTGCATAATCTTCGAGTTATCAACTCTCAAAGTTTGTCATGGCTAAATGTTTTTGGTGAAATCTGAAACGCGCGGTTCATTGTCTTGTGACGTATGCAGGTGTACTTACTACCATGCATAAGAACAATGGATTTGAACATTAATGATCCACCTGCATACGTCATATACCACATATATTCAATCCCAGTCTTTCCCTATTTTGTAACGTTAAACTATGCCAATGGACAAACTTTGAGAGTTGATAGCTCGAAGACTATGCAGCAGATTCACTTGAAATTTTCAGTGAACGATCCTGCCGTGCTACTTTGTTTGTTAGAGCAAAAAAATGCTAGCGATTTTTTCATTTCATAGACACTTTAAGTTGTTTAATTATTGATGTCTATTCTATTCCTGCTCAGAGCTTTCAACTCGTCACACGATAACGTCAGAAACACGGACCGAAAGCAAATCATCATTGCAGTTGGTAACGACGATATTAACATCCGTGCTTTCTTGTTTACTGCTGTTAAACATCAACTAAACAGGGATGCCACAAACCTGGTCAAGATCAAGCTGTTCCGCGGTAACGAAGTTATACGAAGATTCCACGAAGTGCACAGCATATCTTTCGACAGAGGAGAGCTGAAACAAACAACAAGAATACTTAATATAATGCACTACTAGAAATTCACAACACAATTTTACTACTCATTTATACAGTAAACATCCAAAAATGAGCATAGAAAAATATTATATTATATACATAAGCTCATGGGCAAATATTGGGGGAATATTAGTGAGAGATGTGGGGTTAATTTTGGAGGGCTTATTTTCAGGGGCTTATTTTCGGGGGCTTATATTCGGGGTTTATGGTATATCAGGTGTTTGTTTACTTTGTTACCACCTCACCTGATTCTCCAGTTCTCGAAGTTCCTCTTCGACTTTGGAAATACCTTGGGCAGTCTGAAAGGAGAAAGACATAAAAACAATGCTTCCCACAAACAAAAACGGTTGACTATCTATGCACAGCCCATGACAACCCACAACAGTAGAACCAAGACAACCCACAACAGTTGAACCAAGACAACCCACAACAGTAGACCCAACACAACCCACGACATTCTAGCCAACACAACCCACAACAGTATAACCAAGACACACCTAGTATAATATAGCCAAGTCAAACAAAGTCTAGCCAAGCCTTCAAGACATTGATCACAAATTTCATTTCGTTTCATGTCGCTTACCGCAGCATGTTCCTCATCTAAGGGGATATTTTCATCAAATTCATCTAACTCAGCATCTTGTTCAGCCTTGAGGAGTGATGCAGCCTGCACATCTTGCTCATCTTCAGCTTTCATTAAAGCCTAGAAAACACAAACGTTTACAGAGCGTACTCTCAGTCACGGCCCCAGAATTTTTCGGTAAATACGTACCTAACTAAAATGAACAGGTTTTGTGATTGACTATGGGACAAAAGTGGTTAGGGTTAGGACATTGGTTTCTTTGTGGTTGATTCTATTGTTGTTTTATTGTTTTAATCAACCAATCACAAACCTTGATAGTATAGGTAGGTGGCGACCCGAATTTTGAAACCAACTGCCAATGGAACTCAATAATTGTGTAGACGCGTTAATATACACAATGTTGTAGTGAATGTGGGAGAGCTTGGAGTAGACAGACGATACGTGGACGATCGTCAAGCTCATATCCTCAGAAAAATGATTCTGAGTCCCGGACAGGAATCGAACCTGTAACCTTCTGATTGCCAACCATAAAACACAGCCAATCAGAAGGTTACAGGTTCGATTCCAATGAGCTTGACGATCGTCCACGTATCGTCAATTATGTAGACGTTACCAATCTAATTTGAAAACGTGTATTTTTAAAGTGCCACAAAACGTTGATGGTATACTTGATGGTATACTTGATGGTATACGTTGATGGTATATATCAATTTTTTCACTCAAATCCTCTACCAAAAACTCTGAACCTAATCTCGAAAGGTCGGGTCCATTGATCTCCCAAGGCACCCCTTACCTGTTCAAATTCATTCTGAGATTTTCCGTTTTTCTTCTCCGGTGCTTTTTCTTCCGTCGGTTCCTCCGCGACCATCACTTGTAACTCTGATACAGGAGTGACTGAAAACAGATCGCGTATAGTGGACTGCAAGAAAAATAATAAACACAAAGTTAATGTGATAAGACATCCTGTAGATTGTACTTATTAGTAGTATAAACTTAACAATAATCTAACACAAATGATGCCATGTTTATGGCCTCGTACTTCGTAAACATGACTTCAAACTTTGGCTTTCTGCCCAGTACTTTCAAAATCGTCACGATTATAATCAGATTATAATCAGATTGCCGGTGAGACGCTCTAACCATTGAACCAATGATATACTGGTTCGATTGATATATGTACTGCCTATACGGCAGTCACAATATATCAGCAATGCTTTATTTATTGGTTCCATTTCAGATTTTGAAAGGATCAGTTCGATATAGTAAATTGTTTGCTACTCAAGCTTTAATGCAAACTCAGAAAAACATTTCTGAGACCCAGACGGGAATCGAACTCGCAATCTTTTGATCTCCGGTTTGACGCTCTGACCATTGAGCTACCAGAACTCAGATGACAGAGAGAAGGCTACGTTGTGTAGTTCACACGTAAAAATCTCACAGGTTGTAACAAGGTTGTTGGTTCGACATGCCTGTAACAACATTGTCAACCCGATAGATCAGGACTGTTAAAATAACAGCACTGTTCAAGCATGTTTCAACATGTTGTGACAGGCTTGTTGAATCGACAGCAGTTGTTCATGCACGTGAGAACATGCAAAAACCAGCTTGATAGAGCAACCAAGTTCATGGCTGTTGTGACCTTGTTATTTCATCATGCTTTGACAACATGTTGTATCATGTATGAACAATGTTGTTCAACACTGTTCAAGCCTGTTCGATCATCAGCCATGAACAATACTGTTTCAACATCCATGAACAGGCCTGTTGACAACCCTGTTCAAGCTGACCAGCTCAACCCTGTCGATATCAACCATGTTTTGGCTGTTAACAGGTAAAAACAGACTGCGCGTTTTTACGTGTGTAGTTCGTATGTTAAATGTGTTAAATGTGTCTTGCAGCTTGGACACAACGTAACCTTCGCTCTGCTATCTGAGTTCTGGTAGCTCAATGGTTAGAGCGTCTAACCGGAGATCATGAAAGTTGCGGGTTTGATTCCCGTCTGGGGCTCAGTCGACCCCCCGGTTCCAAACCAGAGTACGTACTACGTACCTCTTTCAGGACACCAGTAGTAAAGTTTCCGCCTTCTATAGCAATGTCTCCCAGCAGTTTTTTCTGATGCGCTTTCTTCAAGATATTCTCCTCGATCGTTTTCTCGCTAATCAGTCTGTAGATGTGAACATCCTGCGTCTGCCCTATTCGATGGCAGCGGTCTTGTGCTTGAGCGTCCATCGTTGGGTTCCAGTCGCTGTCGTAGAAGATCACGGTGTCAGCGCCAGTCAGGTTAACGCCAACGCCGCCGCTACGCGTGGACAAGATGAAGCAGAAGATCTTGGCGTCGTTGTTGAAACGCTCCATTAACACCTGGAGAAGGAGAAATGGAGAATATTAAAGTGCCACTACGATCAAATTTTTACCTATCGATATTTTTACGTATTTATAACGCAGAGCTGCTAAATATTACTCGGTCGAAACCGTTTTGCGATTAGACGATGGCAAGTATTATCGATGGTGCTCCGACCGAGGATTTCAACTTGTTATCTCCCCACGACAGCTGGTTTTACTTGGATAGGTTACACTAACTAGATGGGTTACCTAACTCTGACACATCGCACGGAAAATGCGCTTTCCACTCAGAGCTTTCTAATCGTCACACTGATGTCAGAAACACGGACCGAAAGCAACTCATCACAGCAGAAAAACTTTAATAAAACATTATCAAAAAGAAAGCAAAGAAACGAAAATATTCAAAAGAAGTTACTTTGTCATTTTAAAAGTTCTTCCAAATAAGACAATAAAACATTTTGAGGTTAGGGGCACTTTAAAAAATTAAGACTTTCGTAAATGGCTAAAACGGATGACTCAAAAGGTCATTTCTGTTTTTGTTTCGTCTTTATTTTTTGTTAGGATAGGGTTAGCTACGGTTAGGATTAGGATAAGATCAGTTCTTGAAAATGGGAAGTTCCTTTCGAGTCATCCCTTTTAGCCTTATCTAAGACTTTCATTACCTGTCTCTGTTCCACTCTAGTCGCGCCGTCGAGACGTACGTACAGGTAGCCATGGTAATTCAAGAACCTTTCGAGAATATCGAGCATCTTCGTCATCTGAGTAAAAATCAATGCCCTAAATAGCATGTAAGAAAAAATCATTAAATGCCGGCCACAACCCGTGCCATACACTTGCTGTTTCCTTATATATGGAAGAACGTAATCGATCACGTACAAAATAGGACGGTGGGAATTTGGGAAATGGTTGTCAAATAAGAGCATACTAATGACCTAACAACATGCAAACCTGTGTTTTCCTTCTTTTAACTGTCGGAGGAGAAGATCTAGAGTTTGAAGTTTACCTATGAAGGAAAAAAGAGAAGGAAAGTTTACATTACCTATAAATGCAATTGGATAAGAATTTCCCCAACAAATCTAATAAAAACATTTCCCTTACAAATGCAATAAGAATTTCCCTTACAAATGTAATAAAAATATCCTTACAAATGCAATAGGAATTTCCCTTACAATTGCTCAAACCCAGGAACAGCAAGCGGACACATCGAAAGGCAAATACGAGGTCAGGTTTAACCTTTGACTTTCCACTCAGAGCTTTCTAATCGTCACACTGATGTCAGAAACACGGACCGAAAGCAACTCATCACAGCAGAAAAACTTTTCTGATAAAACTGACAACTACGAAAACTATTAATTCGAAAAAAGAAAAGTCTTAAAATTGCAATGGTAATGAATTCCAGAGATTGTTGTAATGGTATTGGATTTTAGCAAGTTGAGCATGTTATTAAAGGATTAAAGGACATTGGCAACACAAATTAAGTTTGTCTAATATGAAAGAACTCGTAAAATGATAGAGTAACACCTTTTACAACTTTTCCGTATTTTACTTCGTTTTTGAAATATCTCAGTTTGTTTGATATGTAAATGAGATGGTCTCTGACGTCACGTGCGTAGAGAATTTTCACTCATTAAAATATTAGTTCCATCTACACGTTTGTTCCACAAATATACTTGAAATGTGCGTACAATAACTCCTCGTGATAATGAACGTTGTAAGCTAAGTAATCACTGAGATATAAGACATTTTTTAATGAGGGAAAATTCTCTACCCTGCACCTGACGTCAGAGACCATCTCATTTACATATCAAACAAACTGAAATATTTCAAAAACGAAGTAAAATACGGAAAAGTTTTAAAAGGTGTTACTCTATCGTTTTACGAGTTCTTTCATATTAGACAAACTTAATTTTTGTTGCCAATGTCCTTTAAGCATGTTATCAGAAAGTACCAAAAATTACAAATATATAAAAAACCCAAACACCAGTCCCTTACAAATGTAATAGAAACTTCCCCTGAGACACAAATAAGAGGTGTGCCGTTAGGGGTGTGGTGTCCTTGGGGTTCTCCCACTGCACCCTGTCGTTGGTCCACTTACCACAGTCGTACTGAATCAACCTGACTTCGGGGAACTGCAGCAATTGCCCACGGAGTATAGGATGAAGGAAAGCCATTTTGGGGGACAGCTCGTTCTTTAACACTTTTTCGAAACGACTTTGCGTCAACAGATGCGAAGGTGGAGGGTGCGAGGTGTGCATGGTGATACGCTGGCTCGTTACCGGTGGTATGGTGAACACAAACCTAAGGAGAAAATAACAAGGTTTATTATATACAGGACCACCACTCAGGGTCTTAAAAATAACCGAGAAAGTGCTGCCTTTGCAACAACACCAGCAAATGGTAAGACTTTCGGGTCTTCTCGGAAAACAACCTTACATCGTAGGCTCACAGGATTCCTATTAGTTGGGTTTTCCGTTCACTAAGAGTGATAAACTGAATAGTCGAGCGCTTCGAAAGCCTTGTGGCCTACCTATTAACGATTTCCTTCATCTCGGCCACTCGTTCTTGAGGAGTCTTGGCCATCGTCTGAAGCGTTTCGCAAATGGCTGGTCTGCTTTGAGACACTTTACACCATTTTCTTTCCATGGGATTTCTAAATACAGTTACAGAACGCACGAGATCTTGACCATACACGGGTTGAGCCATACACCTTCTCTCGTTGACTGACGCAAGGAAACGAAGTTTATGTTGACGAGCAAGAAAACGTTTTTCCTCGAGACTTGCCTGTAAGAGAAACAATTTTAATGAGAATACATTAGAATAGAACAGAAATATTAAAGTGCCCCTAACCTCAAAATGTTTTATTGTCTTATTTGGAAGAACTTTTAAAATGATAAAGTAACTTCTTTTGAAGATTTTCGTTTCTTCGCTTTCTTTTTGAGATATATCAGTTTGTTTGATATGCAAATATCTGGAATTTCGTCACACATGCATAATGACTTATTGGAGAAATGTGTACATCTCTTTCATTCTCGAACGAAATCCTTTAAAATCAAGAAGTTTGGTGTTGTGGGAGAAACGCACACACGTGTTATTCACACTTTAGTGTTTTTATTTCATGAACGCAAAGATATATAACATTCTCTGATAACTCATTATGCATGTGTGACGAAATTCCAGATATTTGCATATCAAACAAACTGATATATCTCAAAAAGAAAGCGAAGAAGTGAAAATCTTCAAAAGAAGTTACTTTATCATTTTAAAAGTTCTTCCAAATAAGACAATAAAAAATTTTGAGGTTAGGGACACTTTAAATGTGACTTGCAGTATAGTTATTCAGTGCTCGATATAACAAGTGACCGCTGATTTTCATGATTTGATCGCCAGAGATCAGTCACGGCAGGTCAGTATGACTGGTCAAATTATTTTAGTCAAATTATTTCTACAATGAGTGAACTCATTTTCTTTTACCTTGTAAAAGTTGTTTATATCATTTATGCACTAAAGTCAGTAAATGGCTTTAACAGGTGGTGCCAGTTAGAAAGGTTTTAAAAGGCCGCTTAGTTTTATTGGTTAAAGGGACACTCCGGCCCAAATACAAATGTAGTTCATATGAAAGATCTTACTGACTTTAGATTATTTCCAAAGTTTCAGCATTCCTATCAATTTAGTTAAGAAGATGTGGCTAGTTGAAGTTGGAGAGTTTGTCCAATTTCGACGCCATTTTGTTTCTCAAATATGACGTCACTGAGTGACGTGATCTCGTATTATGCCTAAGAAGCTCCTCTACTTTCCTGCATGATGAACTAAATAGTTTATTTCGACTAATTTTCGTCCAAAGACCATTCACAATAACTATCACTATGTGATCGCCATCAAAACAACTCCACTGCCGATAAAGAATCACTCAATGACGTCATATTTTCAAAACCAATATGGCGTCAAAATCCACAAATTTTCAACTTCAACTAGCCATATCTTCTCAACTAAATTGATAGGAATGCTGAAACTTTGGAAATAAACTAAAGTCAGTAAGATCTTTCATATGAACTGCATTTGTATTTGGGCCGGAGTGTCCCTTTAAACAAGGAAATAAGAACTTGAAAATTATATTTTATTTGAGGACACGTTGTCGAACCGGGGATGGAAGTTGCTGTCAAAATGGCGGCAGCAGAAGTAACGATCGAACATTCATGGCCTTGTCTACTGATACAAAGTTATAGAAGGAAAGAAGATTTTTGTTTTTAAAGAGTGAGTGCCAGGGTAGTGCTTTGGGCGCTTGTTGTCTTCTTGGTGGCCATTTTATGGGACGCCTATTTCAGTTCACAAACGAATCCGTCGATATTTGATCAATCCTTCTTATAAATTATCCATTTTCAAGTTTTCTAAGAAGTAAATATACCTGAGTGATCAATTATTGTGATATTTTTCGTAAAATTGATCATTTACTATAGTAATCGTTTCGATACATAGAAGCTGCTACGAGCGCTTCGCTTCCGAAGCATGGAAGGCCGGGTTATGCTTCTGAAACAGCGCGAATAAGTTTGCGAATGGAAGTGTTTGATGAGTGACTAGTAAAGAAATATATTTTGTTTCTTCTGATGTTTTGTTCATTTGAATTTGCAAATTCAGGAACTAAAGCCACCCGGGCCAGCTTGTTCGTCAGAAACGGCGTTGCGCGCGGCCCGCAGTGGTTCACAAACAAGCGAACCGCAACTGTTCAAATCGTCTTGAACATTAACTTCATAACGCCCCGAAGCCAGGATCGGACTCCAATTTCAACATTTCCAAATAAATCTAGAGTTCACATGCAAATTATAGTTCTAACGATGTGATGCACTGCAATCAATTTGTATGAAAACAAAAACACAAGCGCGCAAAGCACTACCCTGACACTCACTCTTTAATGCACAAATTAAAGAAAAAATAGTTGACCATCCAAATTTTAGATCTCACCGCCTGAATTTTAGATCTGACCACCTGAATTCACGTCTGACCGGTCATGCTGACCGCCGACTTTGCCAAAATTATTTTGAGCGCTGGTTATTTAAAAAAACCATCCCTTTCACTTACCAGAGAAAAAGTTGTATCTTTGGTCGGGGATACATCCATTGGTTTTTCAACAACGGGCGATTTCTTCTGCTCGACAACAGGCGTGTGTTTCAATGGAACGTGTCCGTTGGCGTTACGGAAGCCTCTAAGTTCATTGGTGTTGAAGGTCCTCGAGTACTTCGGTGGCAATTGCAGCGTATTATACGGAACATTACCACCAGCTAGCACATGGTCGGAAGCTGGAGTCAACGAGGTTGAAAAGACAGTGTCCCGTGAACCATCGAAAGTCGTCGCTGCGTCGCCTAAACCGTGATTATTCAAGACGAAATTACTCGACGAGTTCAGAGCATTGTAGTGATCCTGTTCGCAAGGTGGGGGGTACCCCTGGCCACCGTAACCCGGACACAGATTCTCGGCGTCAGGGACGGGCCGCGCACCACCAAACACACCGTCGCTGTTCAAGGTGTCTCCGGCCGCGGGGTTAGGTGCTGGTGAAAGACTGGTGGTGGGAGGTGCATTTCCTGGAAGGTACAACGAACCAGCCGCCATAGCGGAGTTGTTTAGGAAATGTTCGTTGGTCACGTGATTGTGAGCGGCGTTCGCGCCAAGCTCCGTTTTTGCGACGGCGTAGAGAAAGGGAGTCTCGAGCGCAGGGTAGCTGTCGACTTCGGTGATCAACGGCGAAGGCGTCTGGAGTTGTTTGATGCGATGACCAGCAAACGCGCTCAAGTTGTGCTCCAATTGCGTAAGAATTAAGTTCATTGTGACGAGATTGATGTGATCAAGAGGGTCTCGTTGAAGAGCTGTTAAGATTAAGGACGCTGTACAGTACACAATGCCGTTCATCTTTAATGAAGTAAGCGTCGGCCTCGGCTCGAACAGATCAGGATGGTTGCAAACCTAGGAGGTAGTCAACAGAATAAGACAAGTTGGAATGTTAAGGTAAGTGAAGATTTTGTACGAGAGTCGTTTTGATTCTCTTTGCTGCTGGTCAAACAAGGATGAGTTGGTAGTATTGTATAATATTTTGTATGGTGTTGAAGGACCCAATGAAAAATAATTCTGTGATATGGTTATCCTTAATAAATACTACGATTATCACTATCACCACCACCACCATCACTACCACCGCTACCATCACTACCACCACCATGATTACCACCACTATCACCACCACCACCATGATTACCATCACTATCACCACTATCACCACCACCACCATGATTACCATCACTATCACCACTACCACCACCACCATGATCCACCACCACCACCATGATTACCATCACTATGACCATCACCATCCTCACCACCATCACGACCACCACCATCATCACCACCATCATCATCATCACCACCATTACCATCATCACCACCACCATTACCATCATCACCACCATCATCACCACCATTACCATCATCACCACCACCATCATTACCACCACCATCACCATCACTATCACTATCACCACCATCATCACCATCATCATCACAGTCATTACCACCATCATCATCACCACCACCATCAACATCATTATTACCTTTCTTAGCTGCATTAGAACGTTGATGACACTTAACAGATGACCACTTTCCAGCGTTTCTTTGGTCCTAGAAATAAACATGACAAGGTTACCAAAATAGAAGTGAACGTCATCATCATCATCATCATCATCAACACCATCATCACCATCATCAACACCACCATCATCAACACCACCATCATCATCACCACCATCATCACCATCATCAACACCACCATCATCCTCACCATCACCATCATCCTCGCCATCACCATCATCCTCACCATCACCATCATCCTCACCATCATCATCACCATCATCATACTAGTCCCAGGCTAAGATGCGGTAAAAAACGTTGTACCTGGACTGCGACATGAAGTCGTCATACAAAACACGTTGTCTTGTGGACAGTCGACATCTGATCACGTGTTCGTACTTCTTTGGCATCTGTTTTTCTACTTCAGATTTCAAACGTCGCAGTAAGAAAGGTCTCAAAATCTTGTGTAATCTCTTTACTACGTTTTCGTTATATTCAGTGCTGCCTTCGATCATTCCGGACAGAGGATTCGAGAACCACTCCTTGAAATCCTTGTGCGACTCAAAAAGGTGAGGCATGAGGAAATGCATGAGTGACCACAGTTCCATCAAGTTGTTCTGCAATGGCGTCCCGGTTAGCAGCAGACGGTGTTGTGTGTTGAAGTTCAACAAATACTGCCAGCGTTGTGATTTGAAGTTCTTGATGTTCTGAGCCTGGGAAAATAGAAGCCGCGTTAAATATAATATCAATGATCTCTAAATAAAGACTGGATCGAGCAACAATTGTTCGGATGCCACGCGCTAATCCCGGCTTCACCAAATTTTTTCTCATTTTCATTGGTCGACAAATGAAAATTTCTCATTTTCATTGGTCGACGAGCGAAATGGTGAAGTGGAAAACCGGCTTAATGGAGCCGTAGTTTGTGTTCTATATTATGGGAAAACCTTCGACAACTGATTCATTTTAACATCTTAAAAGATCAGAGACATATAGTCTCTGTCGCCTATAGTAAAACTATATAGCGTGGTCCCAACAAGATGGCCGCCACGAGCTATTATTCCCGGCTTCATTTTTTCGCAGCGGCCATATTGGAGTAGGCCACCGTGGTCACTCCAATATGGCCGCCACGCGCTAATCCCGGCTCCATAGTTACTGTTATGTAGCCGTAATTTGTGTTCTAAATTATGGTAAAACCTTCGACAACTGATTCATTTTTTTTCTCTGTCGCCTACAGTAAAACTATATCCCCCCTTCGAGAGCCGCTACGCAGGCTACACGTACTCTGTCGCTCTTGACAGGAACCATTAGCATGTTATAACAGCACTATTAATGGGTTTTTAAAGAGCGTTTTGTTCTTGGTCACTGAATAAGACTTCATGGAATGGTCATCGTCCATGAAGCCCCCGACGAACACAGTGACCGGGTAGCGGACGGTGCTGCCGAATTTCATTATGTTCCCGAATCTCATGTTCCCGATTCTCATTATGTTCCCAATTCTCATCATGTTCCCAATTCTCATCATGTTCCCAATTCTCATCATGTTCCCGATTCTCATCATGTTCCCGATTCTCATCATGTTCCCGATTCTCATCATGTTCCCGATTCTCATCATGTTCCCGATTCTCATCATGTTCCCGATTCTCATTATGTTCCCGATTCTCATCATGTTCCCGATTCTCGTCATGTTCCCGATTCTCATCATGTTCCTGATTCTCATCATGTTCCCGATTATTATTATGTTCCCAATTCTCATTATGTTCCCAATTCTCATCATGTTCCCGATTCTCATCATGTTCCCGATTCTCATCATGTTCCCGATTCTCATCATGTTCCCGATTCTCATCATGTTCCCGATTCTCATCATGTTCCCGAATCTCATTATGTTCCCCAATCTCACTGTGTACCCGAATCTCATATGTTCCCGAATCTCATATGTTCCCGAATCTCATTATGTTCTTCAATCTCATTATGTTCCCTAATCTCATTATGTTCCCGAATCTCATTATGATTAGATTAGTACACCTACCTCATCCAGGATCAGGTATTTCCATTTCTTTCTTCGAAAAGCTTGATGATCTTGCACGACAAGTTTGTACGACGTGATACACACATGAAAGGCGTTGGGCTTCGTCCAACCCTGAAAACCAAAGTGTGTAAAAAGTGTAGAAATACAATTATAAGTTTGTTGTTTATCTTCAAGATTATTCAATTAAATTACTCATTACTAACAAGTACTCTGTCGCTCTTGACAGGAACCATTAGCATGTTATAACAGCACTATTAATGGGTTTTTAAAGAGCGTTTTGTTCTTGGTCACTGAATAAGACTTCATGGAATGGTCATCGTCCATGAAGCTCCCGACGAACACAGTGACCAACCAACATTGTATAACGAAGTTCTATATTTCACTGTTCAACTAGTTGTCTTCTATAGAATGTTTATAAATATAGAAATTGGGGTTCAGGGCTTTTTCTAAGACCCGGCTCCCGCCGGAGCTCCGGTGGGAAATCGCCGGCTATATATTTTCCTGATGTCTAAGCAAAATCGTCTCTGCAGGTTTGTTTTTATATGATACCGTAGAATTCCCGTTACATTCGGATTTAGCAGCTCTTGGGGGACGCTACTTTCGGGGGGCTGCTACTTTCGGATTGTTAAAATACGTTAGGAAGAAATGTCAAGTCTCCGTTCATCGGTAAATATTTACTACATTAATCCTATTTTCAACAACTTTTTCTGGGGATGACTTGTATTTGACATAATTATCAAGCGATGAGTAGAATGAAATTTCCAACATTCTTATCACCGATCGTATTATTAATTAGATATAAAACTACGAACATACACTCCAAACGTCAATACAGCAGTTTCACCGTTACATCCGCCAAATCGCAACAAACAAGCAGCGAGATTTGCTTGGAATTCAGACCGGAGCTGCTGGTCCCTGGGATCTTAAACCAGATAGCCAATATGGATCAAACGCCCCTCGAGTTTTGTGGTTGTCGGCAGCGATGGTGGCGATGTATAAAAGGGAACATGTTGTAAATATTGGAAAATTAACGATGAACACGTACTTTCGTAAAAGACATCTATTAGTACCTTTAAGTTGACTGTTAACTTTGAATACGAACATTACTTTTTGCTGCATAAACATGTGTTTGAAACATAAATGCACCACATTCGAAGGGGCCGAGCCGTTCCTTTCGGAAAAGTGTCACAAATTTGACGTTACTTTCGGAATTCTACGGTAAGCTGCTAAAATTCCATCATCAGTGTAATTCATAACAGTAAATACCAGGAGACAGATCGCTGATAATATAGTTGAATTTGCTACCTATGAATTATTTCTCAAAATGAAAATTTGGAGCACCCTCTGTACTGTAAGAAATGCTTGGGACCAATAAGGAGAATTTGTATATTGATATTGAGAAATGGTTACCGTTCTTTTCAGTTTCCTTTCCTTCTGGTTTCCGTAGTAGGTGAGGATCTTGAAACCTGGGCACCACTTCTTGAACTCCATCTCCCAGTTGAGCATGACACTTGTGGGAACGACAATGAGATGAGGGCCCCAGCTTCCTTTCTCGCACGCCAGATGTGCCAGCACAGCGATGGTCATGATCGTCTTCCCAAGTCCCATCTCATCTGCCAGGATACCATTCAAGCACTTCTCGTACATGGTGACCAGCCAGTCCAAACCAATGTACTGGTACTCACGTAAGGTACCACCACGTAGTAGAAAAGGAATCGGAGTCTTAACCTAGAGTTGCGTGAGAGCAGGCTTTTAGCCAGGATTTCAAAATTGGCCGTCTAAAAATTTTGGTGGGCATGGCCACGAAAAAATTTGTTGGCGTCGCCGTGAGCAAGTGAGCTCTCAGCTTATCAAACGTATTTAACAGTGGTTTTATTAAACGACGTTTTTGTGTTAGAGCATATACATATATGTTAAATCGATCGCGCAATCAATGGTCATACTAACATAAATCAAGAAACATTAGAAAGGGGGAACCTATAAGTTCTTGTTTGAGGAAAATATTTTGCTTAGGTCGCCCATACGAATTTTATTATATGGCTTTTAGTTCATTTGCTTGTTTGTTTCAGCGCTGTTTTTCATTGCTTTACCTTACCTCTTAATCTCTTCGTCTTTGCACCTGTTGATATTCGTTCTGAATGAAATATTCGTCGTGCTTTTGCGTAAACAGAATTAAAGAAAAGCAACACTAATGTTCCAGCATGCTTCATTGTTCGGGAGTTTTTAATGAAGATTATAGGTACTCAAATGAACAAAACAGTTTTCCCGCCAATACGAGTTTTCCCACCTGGGCTTGAAGGGTAGCCTGTCAACAGCCGCTGCTCCCCCCTCACCATGGGGGAGCAGCGGCTGTGCACACCCTGGGGGAGCAGCGGCTACTTAAAGGGTTAACTTCTCTACTTCAGACATTACACTGGGAGATCTTGATTCTTGAACGTACCTGGGTTGTTTCCAGAGTGTAACCAGTCGGTTGCAAGCTCTCTGCTGTAGCTGCAGCATCTGTCAGTTCTTGATTTGGACTTTCAGACTGTTCAATTTTAAAGAATATACGATAAACCAATTGCTATAGTGTAACCCTGCTGTTAGGGAAGCCCTACTGCTAGGTATAGCCCCACTGCTGCGGTACCCCTAGTGCTAGCATAACTCTACTGCCAGGATAATGATACTGCTGGGATAAACCTACTGCTGTAGTAATCCTACTGCTAGGGTAACCTAGCCTGCGTGGCAGGCGTTACGTTTGGGGACGGGAGGAATTGGGGGTGGCCCCAAACGTAACGCCTGCCACGCAGGCTAAGATAACCTTACTGCTAGGGCAGCCCTACTACCGAGATAAAATAGGGTAGCCCTTCTACTGCTGGGGTAGCCCTTCTACTGCTGAGATAAACCTTCTGCTGGAGAAATCCTACTGCTGGGGTAGCCCTGGTACTAGGAGCCAGCCAATATGTTCAACTCACGCGCACATCCGTTTTAGCAGCCGGTTCTTGACAGGTGTCACTTTGCAGAAGAAACTCCATCCCCTCTTCATCACTTGATTCTACAAAAAAAGTGGGAGGAAAACAGAAAAAGTTAAAAAACAAACAGGAACCGGTCAGACTCGTACCCGCGCATTCTCCCCGCGAATTTTCTCCCCGCGTGAGGCTGGGAACTGGTGATGTGTAGCTCTTGACAGGAACCAATACTGTGTTGAACATGCACGAGTAATGGGTTTTGAAAGAGCTTTTACTCTGGGCCATCAAGTACGACTTTACAGAACAATATGCAGTAAGTCATTAAACTGAGATGGCCATAAAATTATCTACTATTACCTCCCCACGCGCCTCGATTCGTCGAGTTTATTGTGAGCACGAAATCGCGCACCTCGTGGTGATCTGATGAATGAAATTGGAGTAAGTCGGATTTCGATGGCAAGTTGCTCGAAAGACTCGTCGAAAGTTCAAGCAGTTGAGCAAGCATTGCAAAAGTTCTGTGGCAAAGGATCTTGACATTCAAAAGACTTGACTATCCAAACCTTTGTCTCTTCATCGAATTGATCACATGCGTTGCGTCAAAGGGAATGATAAAGCCTGGTCGGTGAACGAAAGTAAAGAAATTCTAACCGTGCATTAGAAATCTACATGGAAAAAAGGCGCAAAGTTCAACTCGCTATATCAACACCGCGTGGATGAAGAAAATCCATCTAAAAAGAGACGACTTGAGAAAGACGTCATAGACATTGACAACGAGAGTGTAGATACGTCAAGCTCATCCGATACCGAATTTGAAGAAAGCGATGTTGACATTGAATTAAGTTGAATTTGAAAAATATTTTTGTATGTAAATATACATACATATATAGTAACTACTGATTTTGTTTAAATTCCGATGTTAAAATATTGTCTTTTTCCAAATAAATTTTTACTCAGTTTTGTCCATGTTAATCCAGTCTCTAGGCGTAGTTTTTGACAGTTTTATAATCGCGTGCCTGACGTTGCTGAGGCGCGCGATATCCCACGCGCCTGCAAAAATTCATATGGCCAGGTCTGAATCGGCCGTTTCCCGATTATGCACGAGTTCTTATAAAAATACTTGAAAATATGCGTCGTCATCTTCTTCTTGCCGCTTCTCAATTGCAATAATGCACACAAAAACTGCCGTAGAAAACCGTAGATTGTCCAGAACGCCATTCCGCGTCTGACCAGGAGACGAGTCATTTTAACGCACGAAACGCAAGTTTTGTTCAGGAAAAAATGGCGGCCAAAATTTAAATACATGCGGCTAAATGCAGGAATTGCTCCGACCTGTCATTGGACGATAAAAATAGTAACAGCAGTGACAATGGTGTATAATTACTCTATCCCCGTGCTCTATCTATACGCTGTTATCTATATCTGAATAGACTAACCTGAGGACCAATAAACAAATAAAGAAAGCATGGTTGTCTTGAACTCATATGTTATAAATATATTCGCACGATTTATATAATACCGGGAGATTGAAGACGTATGAATTCAACACACGATACACACGATCTAGAATCAGAAAGATATTTTAACGCCGCAAACAATAAGAATGTATGCTTAAAGCTAGTGTTGAATAAACTTTTACTTTCAAAAAGGTTGATTCTATCTAGTGCCTTCCACGCTATGAGCGCTGAATCAAACGGTGTCCGCTACCGATTGATCCGCTGGCATAGAAACCCCGGCACGCGGTCTGACAAAAAGAATATTTTTGATTGTTTTATTTGTGTTGGTTCTTCGAAGATTTTTGAAAGTCAAAAAGTTTATTCAGCACTCATGTAAGCACGGAATAGCTTAAAATATATTTCTGATGAGATTCTCGATCGTGTGTTGAATTCATACGTCTTCAATCTCCCGGTAATATAAATCGTGCGAATATATTTATAACATACGAGTTCAAGACAACCATTCTTTATTTATTTATTCATTAAATACAAGCAATAGGTTTCCGTGTAATCGTTGGTCTATTCAGATATAGATAAATATGTATACAGCGTGCGTTTTGCGTGCGTATAGATAGAGTAATTCTACACCATTGTCACTGCTGTTACTATTTTTATCGTCCAATGACAGGTCGGAGCAATTCCTGTATTTAGCCGCATGTATTAATGCAATCAAAGCGTTAGCAACATGTCTTTTTAGTCTATAAACGATCGCGACAGATGTATTAAATAACATATTCTTGTGTAGGTCGGAAAATTGCGGAGTCACGCAGCAGCCAGATTGGTCAATTTTAACGTGGAATTAATCGCCTTTGGCCGATTATGTGTCATGATCGGCCACCGATTAGTCGAAACGGCTAATCAGTAATTTTTGGTGATCGGCTCATCTCTAGTATTTTTCGCAACTGGTCGCGGTTGGTCCGTATAATGATTACGCAATATCTATTGTTATGACAACACAAGTACAATCGTGCTATTGCATGTGTGAGTGCACATCGTTTGTAAAGGCGATTTGTTTTCTGCTGGATTGACACAAAGTAAAACTGTCTCACCTTCTTCATCATCAGAACTTTGTTCACTGTCCTCATCAACTCCCAGTTCATCCACATCCTTTTCCTGCATAGTATATTTCTTAAGAAGTTCTTCAATAGGCAGTTCACCTGAAAACAGTGTGCCATCACAAACTCAGGTAAATGGGTTTACTTAAGAACACTTCAAGTACAGTTGAAGCTCTCCTTGCGACCACTTTCATAAGCAACCATCACTAGTTTAATACACAACCGCCATTGTGTAACTCAGGATTGAGTTACATGAATTACATTCCGGTTCTCATTCCGGATTGAGTTTCATTCTGGATTGAACTCATATACCGGTTCTGTTAAAATCCCTTTAGGTGTTTACATGAATCCGGAATGAGATGCAGCTCAATCCGGATTGAGCTCATTCTGGATTGAGTTTCATTCCAGATTAAGTTTCATTGAAATTTCATTCCGGTGTCATGTAAAGGCGGTGCGAGATTTCATTCCGGAATGAAAAATACGACCTAGAAGACTGAAACGAACAACACATGCGTGCTTTTAACATTTATAGACGACAATTTGCAGCTAGACAGGAATTACACCGACGTCATATTGTTCAATATAAATAGCTCTAAATCGACGACGTTATAAATTAAAGGTGAATTAAATTCTTGTTTACTTGCGACCGCATCGATCATCGTTGCTAGTAATGCTTTTCCCGTTTTCTTTATGTTTATTCTTCGCCAAATTATCAGTTTAAGGCACATGTTGAAGTGTACAAGTGCAGAAATCGTTGAAAGAAACATACCCGCTATAATGTTATTGATCACCATCTTGAAATTTCAGATTTCGCGCAATTTTCGATTCTGGGATAGAATTCCTATGTAAATGCGGTTTTAATTCATTCACATTCAATCCGGAATGAAACTGAATCCTGATTCATGTAAACAGCCCATAGGGTGCAATAAGCGACCGCAACCATTTTGGGGAACTAACTTCGTTTCACAAAAGCTCCAACTGTACTTCATTTTAAGAAAATAAGAACTTGCTCAAAAGAATGCATGGTAAACTACCTTCTTCTTCCAGTACAGAAAGTTCCTGTTCATGATCCTCCTCGTTGTCTTCCAATTCCTCCTCCTCTTCTAAAGTGACTTCATCATCAACATCCACCATTGTCTCTCGGATAACAAACTCGTCATCTTGATCACTAAAAGTCGGAGGTTGCATTTTGATTGAATATGACACGCACAGTTCGAAATCTGAGTCTTGAAGTATAAATTTAAAAATAGGTCCGCAATGCGTACACGTGTCACATGCGTACACAGGAGCCGGGTCTTCGCGAAAGCGCTGATCTATATTGCACAATATTTTGGTTTAAAACCCACCTGTGTTGTGACCCTATTGTTGTGATCCTATTGTTGTAGGTGTCCATTATTTTTCATAATGGACTACACACGTAAAAATGCACAGTCTGTTTTTACCTGTTAACAGTCAAAAACATGGTTGATATCGACAGGCTTGAGCTGGCCAGCTTGAACAGGGTTGTCAACAGGCCTGTTCATGCATGTTGGAACAGTATTGTTTATTGCTGATGATAGAACAGGCTTGAACAGTGTTGAACAACATTGTACATACATGATACAACATGTTGTCAGAGCATGATGAAATAACAAGGTTGAACAGCATTGTTACAACAGCCATGAACTTGGTTGTTCTATCAAGCTGGTTTTTGCATGTTCTAACATGCATGAACAACTGCTGTCGATTCAACAAACCTGTCACAACATGATGAAACAAGCTTGAACAGTGCTGTTATTTTAACAGTCCTGTTCTATCATGTTCACAACACTGTTACAGGTATGTTGAACCAACAACCTTGTTACAACCTGTGAGATTTTTACGTGTGTAGAAGCTATCCATTATTTTGCACAACCGTCCATTATTTTTCTAATGGACGCTGCCATTATTTTTCAATATAACGCAATGTATATTTACTTTATGCATCATCCATAATATTAACACATAAAAATCCTTTTTAATTCAATTCCAATGTATGTCTTTTATACTTACAATCCACTCAAAATACCATCAGTATCACTTCCCACATCTCTACTACTAAACATCTCGACTGAGTTATAAATAATACTTCATCGCCTTCACTGGATTCCGCCATTTGTAAACAAACTCTCACTCAACAACTTCACATGAATACTTCTACTCAGTCAATGTCCATTATTTGTTACGCATTGCTAAGCACTAGATGTGCAAACGCATCAATTCATTTCAAAACTAATTTATGGAAGCTGGGTTTTAAGCAGTCTTGTGAAATTCATGAATAATTAACGAGGCTAAGCCACAATCACAGCGTGGTATTTTGGTCACATGTATAGCTTTGTAAAGCTCAATAAAGATTGAATACTGATTAGACGATCTTTAACAAAGTTATGAATGCTTATTAGGACAATCTTTAACAAAGTTATGAATACTAGTTAAGCCTATAGCATCGTTCATTGGTTCATTTCACAAGTAATATAAAATATACTCGCGTCAGATCTGTATGGGATTTACAATGGCTCGTGCTAGTGGCACTCGCCATTGTAAGGCCTACTCTGGGGCCCAATGTCGCCTACTGTATTTACCACTTTTCTTCGAAAATTCCCAATGTCGCCCAATATCGCCTAATGTCGCGCAAGAACACGGCGACATTGGGCCCCAGAGTAGGCCTATTGTAAATGCCCATACAGATCTGCTGCTCGTATTTTATATATTATTAAAAGCCTCAACTCAATCCATTATTTGAGAGAATGGACTGCACCTCACCCTGTGGTCTCGGTGAACTCCATTCTCTCAAATAAATGGATTGGGTTTCGGCTTTTATCCTTTACTTAATGTAGGTTCTTATTAGTATATGTATTTACTGTACTCAATTTGATATTATGTTGCTCTTGACAGGTTTCATTGGACTAGTTATAAGCAGATAAACCCAATGAGTTTTTAAAGAGCTTTGTGTTCTTGGCTATAAGAAATAGCTAAATGATCGAACAATTAGTCATTCAGCTTTGGATGATATAGCCTGTTATTTTACAGCAGGAACGTAAGATAAAGGTGTCATTTAGGCTACGTCCACACTAATCCGTTTTCGTATGCCTCCGTTTTTTATCCAACGAAAACGAATACAAATATCCGCGTCCACACTAACGTTTCGACCGTCCATACTAGCTGTGAGAAAACGATACGTTTTCATTCCCAGGAATTTCTCGCACGTTTTTGTTCTTTAGTGCGCATGCCCAAATTGCGCCATGGATACAATCGGCCATCGCTTGTTATTCGCGCCTTTCTTTATAGTAATAATGGCAATTAACTTTTTTATCCACAGGCGACCTCATTCTAGTTTCTTTGCCTTCGATGTGAGGACGAAGAAGTTCACTTAATTTTAAAAGAGAACTCCGTGACATCCGGAAGTTTTCTACCCATTCTTCAGGAAGGAACGTTTGATTGACGAAGTTATCCCACCATGAACTTGTTCGTCCAGGTCTGACCCAAAATCGTCGCTGACGATACGGCTTGTAACACCTTTGTAATCTCAGCGGTAGATAAAAAATAACTAACGTCCGTAGAGTATCCTGCCGCGGCCTTCGGTAAGCTATTGCATGTAGATTAATTAACAATATACTCAATTGAAGACAAGCAATCAAGCTGGAAATCAGACCAAATAACATGAACTATAATATACTAAGGCTTACATCATTAGAGTTCATGACATCAAGCGTTTTCGAAAACCTTCGTTTTCAGCGTTTTCGCCCGTCCACACTAATACGAAAGGCCTCCGTTTTCGAATGTCTCCACCTTGGAAGACGTTCTCGAAAGCCTCCGTTTTCGTGGATCAAGGTATCCGTTTTCCATCGGATTAGTGTGGACGGGGCCTTATTTACAATAACCACAACTACCGTATTTTCCTGGCGATTACGCGCGCGTTATCTATTGATTTTTTTTTAAGTTGCTGTGCGTTATAGGACGGTGCGCATAATGCGTTAGCAAAAAAATTAACAGTTTCAAAAATAAGTTACATGTAAATAGGTTTCACAAGAAATTGAATGGGTTTTGCCAAAGGGAAGATAGTGTTCAATGGTGTCAAATTGCGTAAAATTCGCCCACCAAGTCGGAAATATGAAACTTGAAGCGTATCGTTGCATGTAGTCGCGCAATTGCTATCTAGATGTGGCGAAAAATGTAAAGAGAAGCCATCATTGATTGTCATAGTCACCATTTTTTCACTAATCTTCCCTGGGATTGAGTCATTTTCACGGGGTGTGACCTGAAAATTTGTAAAACGGGGGGATGGAAATTTCACGAAGATGTTGCAAAGCTGTTTTGAACTGCTAATTTGAACCCTAACACTGTATATCCTGGCTAGTATATTACAGCCATTAAATTTTTCCCTGCGTTAAATTTTTCTGTAGTGAAGACAATTGCTAAGACACAACTCACTTGTTTGTAATTTCAGCTGCCGTTTCAGTTTTTTCCCCAGTTGGTACCAGATCATCACTCTCTTCCATTCCTTCCTTTTCCTCATCACCTTTCTCTGACTCAACTTCTTCTTTTGCACTAGAAATTAAGGAAACCACAAAGGAATAACCGAAACGTTGTTGGTAAATGTGGTAATAAACATTCATCAATTAAGCCAACTTTTCCTTCAAATTTCTCTTAAAATACTAGTTTGTTTAAAAAGCTACAGTTTATTAGGGACTGGTCATCATAGGGTTTACTGGGTCGGGAGTATTTTAAAACTAAATTCAATATTTTCATGACCACTCTATTAGGGAATAAAATGTTTGAAGTCTGTCCAAGCAAGCATAATTGGTGAATTTAAAACCTGGTCGATCCTTGTGAGATCATGGGCATATCCGATATGAAATATGGATTAATGGAAATGCATGTTGTTGTTTTGAAAGTTGCATGGCTGGTGCATTTCCACGCTGGTGAGACAGTCTCATCTCAGAACTTTTAAAATCCCGTTTCACACATGAACACTGAAATACCATAAGAGGAAAATGTATGGTTTTGTTTTTTCTGTCTCACTAAAAACACAAACACTTTGTGTTTTTATGCGTGCTTGTGCTCATCTTATTGTGTGTAAAATAATATTTCATGACCCAGGGTAAATTTTACCCGACCCAGTATATCCATAAATAATGAACAGTCCCTTATGTGTTACAATACTTTCGGTTGCCGTTGCCCGTTTGTTTTAAAAGATTGAAAAGTTTATAATCACTAAAATGCACAAGAGAGATCAAATTTCGGCCACCATTTTGTGCAGGCAGCTCCTGGAAATTGTGCGGGCAGCTCCTGGAAATTGCGCGGGCCTGTGCGGGAAAGTGATTTGTTCCCAGGGCATACACACAATTTTCCACCTTTGGGAAATAGTGCTGTTAACTTAACTTATAGTTTGTCAGAACTATTTGTTTGTGTTCAATACTGAGACTATTTTTTTCTGCACATCGTTTTGAAAAGTGATGTGCAACTTTTACTTTTGTGCAAATTGCACATTGCACACCGTTAATTCGAACCCTGTACACAGTGGCAGATCCAAGCATTACTAATATACCGGCATAGTGATTGCTGCATAGGCAGTACATATTACATTTTAAACCAATACACCATTGTAATCTTCTCTCTCCATCTGAGTCTTGGTAGCTCAATGGTTAGAGCATCTCACCGGCAATCAGAAGGTTACAGGTTTGATTCCTATCCGGGTCTCATTTTTCATAAACATTATTGAAACAATGCTGAATAACATTGTTTGTTCAACAATGATTTGAATGATTTTCTGAATGCACAGAATTTCCAAATGAAAAAGACTGTTGTTATAAGCTAAACATACTTGTCTTCACCACCAGTAGTATCAGCCATTTTGTTGTCATCATTATTTAGGTCATCATCAGTGCCACTACTTTTATCTTCGTCATGGCCATGTCTACTTTCCGCGAACATCTCAAGAGGCAGACTCTCAAGAAGGTCGTCAATGGGAATCTCACTTTCACGTTGCAAAGCTTTTATTTCTTCTTCGGGATCTTTAAATTCCTGAACAAAAATGCAAATTTAAAATAACTATATTGACATCAGAGCAGAAGTTCATTTTTTGAACTGTAATGTAAGAAAGAAGATTTTTTCATATACCTTGTGTTCATGAGCCTCTTCCACATCAAGTGTTTCTTCATCGTCACTACTCTCACCAACCATATCTAACTCACTATCATCTCCTAGTAGTTTGGTAAAGAAACACAATATTATTTGTGGCTGTCGTGTGAGGAATCAAGCATCCAGGCTTGATACCGGGCAATGTCCGTGAACAGCCGCTAATATTCATATTAGCAGCTGGTCATGGACATTGCCTGGTACAAATATCCCATTTCTAGAGATTTGACAACGTTACGCTATGTTTGGAGATGATATGCTAAGCTTGGAGACATTACACTAAGTTGTGAAACATTACGCTAAGTTGTGAGACATTACGCTAAGTTGTGAGACATTGCGCTAAGTTGTGAGGCATTGCGCTAAGTTGTGAGACATTGCGCTAAGTTGTGAGACATTGCGCTAAGTTGTGAGACATTGCGCTAAGTTGTGAGACATTGCACTAAGTTGTGAGACATTACGCTAAGTTGTGAGACATTGCGCTAAGTTGTGAGACATTGCGCTAAGTTGTGAGACATTGCGCTAAGTTGTGAGACATTGCGCTAAGTTTGGAGACATTGCACTAAGTTGTGAGACATTGCA
This sequence comes from Chrysogorgia sp. JL179-B06, assembly GCA_035772405.1. Classification (NCBI taxonomy): domain Eukaryota; kingdom Metazoa; phylum Cnidaria; class Anthozoa; order Scleralcyonacea; family Chrysogorgiidae; genus Chrysogorgia; species Chrysogorgia sp. JL179-B06. The sequence continues at coordinate 974,175 of JAYKKM010000295.1, forward strand.
CTAAGTTGTGAGACATTGCACTAAGTTGTGAGACACTACGCTAGATTTGGAGACCTTTCACTAGGTTTGGAGACCTTTCGCTAAGTTGTACGTTGACAGTTACAATTTTTTGTGTGTCTGGTACAAATTTATTTGTGCTGATCATTATTACAGGTACAACGAAAATAATTATTTCCAGAATTATGGGGTGAGTGCCCACCCCTGTTTCTAAAAACCAATACCTGTGTCTTGATTTGATGACATTGGAGATGAGGTAGCAGTTGAGGAGGCAACAGAGCTTGCAACACTACCAGCACTAGGCTTCGATTCTTTCAAGCTCTCAGCTAGCCATGATGAATACTTCTCAGTCTGACCCACAATGAAATTCAAATGGACGTCCAAAGCTTTCTTTCGCTTCTCTTCCATTCTGCTCTGCACTTTATAGTGCACAACCTTAATGGTCAAAATCAAATGTCAACTTTTGAACAGCTTCTACCCAAGGCGTTGTTTATGGTGTTGTGGTGCATTGAAAGACAGTTATTAGATAGGATATTGGTAACTAGAGCAACCGGTAATCGGATCGGCATATCGGATCGATATTTTGCAATATCGGCCAAATATCGGATCGGCAAAATTCGACAAGTATATCCTATTTTTTTACCGATATCCAATTGTAAACTTTTGTGGTCGAATTTCAAAATTCCATTGTGTTTTCAGCAAAAAACTTTGTTGTTGATCACAAGTAATATTAGCCTGCGTGCAGACGCTTGTATTTCCGGCGGTAATATCGACGTTCTACATATTTCAAAACAGTCAAGCCTAGTATAGACTTTGGACGTCGCAGTTCCGTGGCATTTAATTGCATTAAGTTCGACGCAACTTTGATGTCCAAAGTGATTCTTTCCACACTTAAATTTGCATTGAATTAAACTCCGTCAAAGAGATGCAGGAATCAAATTTCGCAATGCCAATTTAATACAGCCGTGAGCCGACAGGTACAGTAGTCGTTACTCGTTACACTGTTTCGTTTTAGCTTATCAGTTTGTCGTATTTGTCGATTATTCTTCTGTTCTTTATATGAAAACAACAATCAGTTAAATGTTTACTGTAGTTTGACACTGTTTCATTAATAATTAGCGTTATTTGACAGCTGGGCGTCGACTTTAAAGTTTTCAACCACATGTTACAAAAATATCGGATCGGATATCGGCCGATATTGACAATTCAAAAAATATCGGATCGGCACGAAAAAGCAGTATGGGTTGACCTCTATTTGTAACCACGCTGCATGTTCGTTCAACGGAAGAATTCAAGCCTGAAATGCTGATGGCTTGCAGCCTTATGGTTTGCTAATTTGCAGAGATTTGGCAGCTCAGCAACACATAAACAAATCACACCACTTTGCACGTACATTAAATCACATATCAACATTCAGCTGGGCGTGCAATCACAAAATGTAAAATGTTTATGTATTTTTTCAAACGGTTTATGTATTTAGAAATTAGCCGGCAATCAGGAGACCGCTTTGTCATATATTATTTTGAAAATTATCTTGATCAATATTTAACCGTTTTCAATTCTAAAAACAGATTTGGAATTACCGAGTCTAAATACACGGTGAGATACCGCGGCGAGATCACCACCCTTACTTCATGACCTCACTTGCAAGGGGATCACGGTTTGTCAATGTGGAGATGCTGATCTTAAACAAGTAATCGACTTTGAAAAAAAAAATTTTCTTCCAGTTTATAGATTAACTGCCTCACCATAACTGCTTGTTTAAATATTACTTACCAATATTTTGTGAAATATTGTCAATTTAAAATTCAAACATATTAAACAGCCTACCTTGTCAATGTTAATCCAGAACTGCCTCACTTCCTTCGCAATGCTATTGGCTATTTTTTGCAGCCGAACCGTAGTTTGTTTCTCAGCCTTCACTTCCTTGGATTTAATATCTTGATGGTATTTCAATACAGCTCTACTGAGCTACAATCAATAATAAAAAATAATTATACAGGACTTACAGGTATGTCATATTATATTGGCATACAGGTTTTTACATCTGTTTAATGTTTTTGCTACTTCATGTTGCAGCATATGCATGTTAATGTAATATTTGGGTCTTCCTGAGGAAAATCCTAATATACCGTATTTCTCGGAGTATAAGTCGATTTTCTACGACCCAAAATGGATGTTCAAAAGTTGACCTCGACTTATACACAGGGTCGTGAAATTATGCGCAAAACTTAGACCAGATATAGTCTTCTCTATGCGTCAGGAGATGGGCCAATCAGCACTCGTTAATGAATAACACGGCGTGCTTGTGTGTAAACGAAGAAATTACGAAGCACGATTGATTGTGCTGAAAAATCAAACAATTCTGAAGACAGACTTTGCGAGATGTCTGTGGATGGTGAGAGAAGACCAAGACCTCACTGCGACAGGAAATTTGAAACGCGCGTCCTTGCCAACTGTTTGCCAGTGGGTGTTAGATTCGTGGGAAGAAATTAAACACGAAAGCATCGTATACTCTTTCAAGAAGTGCGCAATTTCGAACAGTATGGATGGCACAGAGGATGATATGCTGTGGGAAGATGACAACAATAGTTCCGACGAGGAAGAAGAGGCCCATGACCCTTTTGACGATCGTATCACTGCGGAACAATTGCAAGAACTTTTCGGCGATTCTGACGGTAGTCATACCGGTACTAAGTTTGAAGGATTTCAGTGCGTATATTTAATCGTTTTTATTATATCCAATGTTTATTTAACTGTAAGACTAGTATACTGTCTTTATGTAAATATATTTAAAGAGTAGCTTGTAAATAGGTTTTATTTATTAGCTTCGTTAATATTCTGTTTGTGTCATTTTCCATAGTAAAATTAAATATCTTATATTTTCAAAGATTTCCATAATATTAAATTTTCTGTGAGTACTATTCTGTGTCTGGTAACTATTTCATTTGAGGGACTCGACTTATATACAGGGTATCGTAAAAATCACGATTTTTTGGTCGAAAAATAAGTGGTCAACTTATATGCCAGGTCGACTTATACTCCGCGATATACGGTATACCGTATATCTCGGTATATATCAGCTTATCGCTAGTGTTTGTGTCAATCGACATGTGTAAATAGCACGCATTTCATGCTAAAATAGTAACTACAACATTGACATGCTATTAAAACAAAGAAATCAAATTAAAGGTTGTAGACTTTACCAAAAACTCAAACAACTCTGCTGCTGGAAGCAAGTATGGCGTTTACGAAAAGCTTGTTCGAGACTGGCGGAAACAACAAGAGAAAATTCAGAAGTTACCGAGGATAAAATGCGCTGATCGTGGATCGAATTGCCACTCGCCGAAACTTTGTTTGTAATATCCATTTCTTTATAAGACTAGCAAAATATAGTAAGTTGTAACTGTAGGTTCGATTAAAAGCGTGTTTATTTGTTTCTGTAAAATCCTTTCATTTTCTTTTTTAAAGATTCGTTGTACTACGCTATTGCTATTAAAATTTCTGTGAATATTATAATTATTATTCTGTGTCTGCTACAAGTAACTATTTAATTTGGGGACTCGACTTATACACAGAGTATCCTAAAAATCACAGTTTTTTACCCAAAAAAATAAGGGGTCGACTTATGTCCAAAATTTCATCTTCATGGAGTTTTTCACTGTCAAAGTTACTGGATGTGATGTCTGTCACAAGAGGCATTCCAAACCAGTTTTCTTTTGTTACTTGTCACAAAAATGCCTCTTGTAACATCACATCCAATAACACAGCAAAAAAAGTCCATGAAGATGAAATTTTTGGCTGACAAGATATATTATGATTTTGCTCAGGAAGACCCAAATATTACGAATATGTAAAATCCCCAAACATGAGATGGCACTTTAAATCAGTCTCACAATGAATCATCATATCTACATGTTCTTGACAAAAATTAGTAACAAAACCTACACAATAGCTAAAATAAACAGCAACTAACAGAAATCAAGAAACATCAGAAAGGGGGAAACTGTAAGTTGTTGTTTGAGGAAAATATTTTGCTCAGGCCGTCCATGAACGCAGGGAAGTCCAGAGAAGGCGGGGAAGTTTGGATCATGCTGTATTGCTGTCGTGGTTGTTCCCTATTGCAGGACTGAGGACAGCTATGGGGATTCAATCCCATCAGGCATCATGCGAAAAATGTCAATTGCGCGTCAATAATCTTTATGTAGACTAGTTGAAATCGTTCGAATGATATAGAATTATTTCTTGTCACATTTTGGGAAATACAAAAAGTTTTGCGTAAATCTCTGCTTATATAAGGCATTCGAACGCTTTGGGGAAGCTTAGCGATTAGGAATTGCATCCAATGTATTTTAACCGCAATTCGTCAAATGAAGTGAGTCTGTGTTGGCAACAGCAAACATAATCTCATAGGCATATACGTTAGAGATGTCTTCCCGTGTTCTCACACCTGTCAAGCCGCACACAGCCTAGTTGGCTTGTGGCATTGCCATTGGCGTTCGACCAAACTCTTTATCCTTACCTGCCGATAACTGAACCATTAATGTGCGCTCGTCATAATCCAGCGTTTGAATTCGTGTATACCTCGGTGTATACAATGTAAACCCGATTAAACGCTAGGTTTACCTATAAGCCCTTCAAATGGTTTCAGTTAAATGTTTTAGCGAACACCGAACGGCATGCGCCATTTCCATACCGCTCGGTAAAGCTTTTGAATGCTTTGAGAGGCGTTCGAACGGTTCGAACAGCTAACTGAGACCGTTTGAACGGCTAACTGAAACCAATCGAACAGCTAACGAAACCGTTCGAACAGCTAACTGAAACCGTTCGAACGGCTGACGAAACCGTTCGAACGGCTAACTGAAACCGTTTGAATGGCTAACTGAAACCGTTCGAACGGTTTCAGTTAGCCGTTCAAACGGTTAATAACAGGCACCGAACGTTTAATAACAGGCGTTCGAACGCTCTGTTAATAATTTTAAACGTTTTATCAAACCGTTTGAACAGCTTCTTAAAGCGTTCGAACGCTATACCAAACGGTATTTTCATGCCGTTCACTAAAGCGTTAAGGTACGTTTTCGCGTGGAGGGTCGCATATGATATGCATATTCTTCGCATATGTTATTGTAACGCATCATCCTTGTGTATGATATGCATATTCTTCATGTATGTTATGCGTATCCTCGCGTATGTTATGCATATTCTTCGTGTATGTTATTGTTACGCATCATCCTTGAGGATGTTATGCATATACTTTGTGTATGTTACGCATATCCTTACGTAAAGTTACGCGTATTCTTTGCGCATGTTATGCCTATCTTACGTAAGTGCTCCACACCACGGGGGGTTACAACCCATTCCCTCCAATTTTATGACAAAATGTTTTTACGATGCACTTTTGAAATGATAATTCGAACCCTGTATAATTATGTACGTTCTATGAAATTGAACTTTGTTATACCTTTTTAGCAACACCTTTCTTCCATCTTTGTTCTTGGGCAAAGTCCGTAGCCAGCCAGGCCATCTCTTCCAAAACATAATCCCAATGAGCTTTGTTTCGACTTGGTTCTTGGACTTTGGGTAACCTTTTGGTTGACCAGAGTCCCTCCTTCCTTAGTTCTGCAACACGTTTCAATATATCAGCCTCCTTACGAGCCTCAATCATGATGTCTTCTTTCGAGTGACTCGCTTCCCGAAACACAAGGGAGCAGCCATCAGACAAGCCGCCACCACCTTGTGTACCGGCCGTTGTGGAACCATGTCTCCTAGAAGTTGCGGAAAAAGCCTGTCCAAATCCTGTATCCTTTGACAGGAATAGTTTTGAACTAGATAGGTCGATGTGAGCATCAGCAGGATTACGAGAAATAGGACCGGACGGGTGAGGATTCTCGGACGTTGGCATATTTCCATAGGGAGGAACGCTTGGTAACATCATTGTACCAAAAGCTTGATTCATATTACCAACTAATGGATTACCCGAATAAAACTTGTGTTGCAAAGTTATGTAATCAACGTTACCCACATTATGCACCTGGTTAGGCCCAAACTGAGTCGCAGGAGATAAGAAATCTATTTCATCCTCAAGTTTATGAGTTGCCTGAAATGCTAACCACTGAGTCGAGGGTTTTCGTTTCCAAATTGGGAACTCGATGATAATCCCCCCGAGCTGTAAGAAAAACAGTTCCTGTAGACTATGCTGATATCTCTTCTTGAGTTCTTCAACATTTTGGTAGACATACTCGGCCACTTTTCGCCGGAGTTCTTTCACCTCTTCACTTACGTTTACTGGCATAGGGCCCACAGGGACGGAAACGCTTTGGTATGTCGGGGACCGCAAAATCGGAGATGGATATGGTCCGGTATTTGGCAGCTGGCCGTCATGCCCTCCATCAGCACCTTTCATTGGAGAAAAGTCGATTCTTAAACCAGGATTTCGTCTGGTGCCCTTCAACGGCTGATTACGCTTTGGTACATTTTGGGCAGAATAAGGAGGTAGACTAGGCATTGGTTGCGGCATTACCCCACCAGCGTAACTTGGAAGATGAGGTGTGCCACCTGGACTCAACGAAATTGGCGGCTCATCAGAATAGCTTGGCCTCCGACCATGATAGTGAGAAAATGGGTAATGTAGTTGTATACTAGGATCCATTACATTTCTAGAAGGACTTACAGGTGTAGCATGGTGTTGATCTCCATGAAATATCGTAGGGGACCTCTGAGGAAAACGAGGCATGCTGGTTGTTCCCATTGGTGGAGTTGTGCACGACGGTGTGACTGAACCGGCTAATGTGGGGGCACCAGTATAGTTCGGACTTGTCGGTTGAAAGTGTTCTGGATGTGGGGACTGGAAAGGGGCTTGATTTTGGGCATCGGATGGATGGCGAAGGTCAAATACATAGCCTGGACTAACACCATGTCCTAACCCAGATGGATGAGCCATGATGCAGGAGAAATTTGAGCTGCAGAAAAGGTTTCACAGCAAATTCTGGTACACACAAGGGAATCTGTGAAATTACTCTTCCCGTTTGCGCCAAGTACAACACGATAAACCACTTTTTGTGCAAATAATCCCTTGTTATCGGGTTGAAAAGTACTGTTTTTAATCATTATATTTTGATACCAAGGGAAAACACCATTATCAATGAACGAGATCACTCATGACATCAAGTTCAGCAACCTAAAATAATCAAGAAACAACAAAATAACCGTTAACAGTCGATGTTCGTACAACATCTATTGTTGACAGGTCCGCCATGATGGTTTTCGAGGATTTATAATGGTCTCCCAAACGTTTCAAAATTTCGAATAAAAGTAGCACAATTCTCACCATCCACGCCGTATTTCTCGCAATCCTTGTGCATAAAAGAGTGCTGCATTATATTTTTCGAAAGAAAGGCAAAAAAACGAAAATAATACGCCCTTATTTCGAGTTATTCTCTTCGTTTCCCTATCTCCAAAGTGGCGCCTATGAAGGATCAAAAATGGCGTAGTTTAAAAAGAGTTTCGTCTGCGCATGCCCCTGCCGTAGCACCCCCAGCCCCCAAAGTTTGCCCACGGTTTGCCCCAATATAAGTTGTCTGCGACTCTGCGGAGGAGTGCAGACACTTTTTAAACAATATATGTATATATCTATAACATTTCACTTCAATAATATTTCACTTAGTCTATATATTCACTGTTCCACTGGCCCGGACCCAGTCCTCCGATCTGAAGACTTCAATTGGTCTTTAATAAATCATAGGATAAGAGAACATATCTTATGTTACAATACCTAAAATGTTAAATCATATCTATAAATTGCACGATTAATAAAGGAGTTCATAAAACGGTTAGTGTTTAGTTTTGGACGATGACTTGACTTTTTCCTTAAGTTATAATTAATTGTTTTAGCTTGCGGCATAAGGTGGTAGAGAGGATGACTATTTAATTTTGAAACTTTCTTGAAAATCACCATATCTTGGTTTTCCATAATGTTCTGGATATCCACACACTTTGAAACGTATCTACGTTTATGGCAGCGGTCTAAAAAGCATTGAACAGTTGTGAGTTCTGAACCAGCCGCACCATAGACAGATAGACCATAGGTGATGTTGGGTAACACAATACTGTTGAAAAGATGGCAGTGATCTTAGTACATAAAGGCATTTGTTAGCTTTAATCAACTTATTTTTAACATGAATTGTAAACCTACAATCATGCTGAAAAGTAACACCAAGTATAAGAAGTTGTTCACATTGTGGTATGTTTGAAATTGGGGGGTAAGCATCCTTGTTGCCTTTCTTGCGAAATGTCAGTTCTTTACATTTAGCAGGATTACATGACATGGACCGCGAACACTACCCTGTGTAGTGCCCTTATTAACAGCCTTCCAGTCGCATGTAAAGTTATTATGGAGAATCCTCTGTTGTCTAACTTTGAGGAAGCTAAAATACCAGTTTATAATGTACGGATTCAGGGGCAGTTCTTTGAGTTTAGTGGCAAGCAGGTCATGTTTACAGAGTCAAATGCTTTACTAAAATTCATGGCGAAAAGGCGCACGGCTTTGCACTCTGGGTTGTCGAGGTAGCTGCATACTTTGTGTTGGATTGTTAACAAGACTGACTTGTTCATGTTACTATATTCTTGTAAGTTGTAACCTTCTAAAACTTTATTTATTTAACTTTGGCTGTCAGCGATACAAAAAGAGAAATGATATTTCGTTTTTTAGGCGGGGATTAGGGTTTTATTGCGGTTAGACCGATTTATCGGATTGCAGACTGGCCGGGTATAAAATGCGACTTGGGAGAAAATATACCGTACTAGATGGTCTCGAACCCTGGTCTCCGAATCAACGTTTCGGCGCTCTAACCTTTGAGCTGATGAGACACGGTCAGAACAGTCAGTGATTTTCCATATACATATTAAATTCGCCGCTTTCACTTGAAACCAACAGGCAGACATCGCATCTAACCATAATGTATATATATAAAATGTAGCCGAAAATGTAGGATTATGTTTTTGATGGATGTTTGGGTATCATAGTTTAAATTTCGTTCTTCGTGTACGCACAACGTACCTATTTTTATTAACGTTACCTCGACTGTTTGTGTTTTTTGGGGTTGATTTGAAACGATTTCTGTGTGAGAGTCAAGATAACTCTCATGAACTCTGATCTTCATTTGACTAAAAACAATGAAAGTCGAGATAACTATCATACAAACTTTTGTCTACCAACTCTCATCTTTGTTTGACCATAGGAGCAATGAGAGTCCAACTCTCATTAACTCTTGTCTCCGTTTGACCAGGAGCAATGAGAGTCAAGATAACTCTCATACAAACTCTTGTCTAACAACTCTCGTCTTCGTTTGACAAGGAGCAATGAGAGTCAAGATAACTCTCATACAAACTCTCGTCTTCGTTTGACAAGGAGCAATGAGAGTCAAGATAACTCTCATACAAACTCTTGTCTAACAACTCTCGTCTTCGTTTGACAAGGAGCAATGAGTCAAGATAACTCTCATACAAACTCTTGTCTAACAACTCTCGTCTTCGTTTGACCAGGAGCAATGAGAGTCAAGATAACTCTCATACAAACTCTTGTCTACCAACTCTCGTCTTCGTTTGACAAGGAGCAATGAGAGTCAAGATAACTCTCACACAAATTCTTGTCTACCAACTCTCGTCTTTGTTTGACAAGGAGCAATGAGAGTCAATTAGATAACTCTCACACAAACTCTTGTCTACCAACTCTCGTCTTCGTTTGACAAGGAGCAATGAGAGTCAAGATAACTCTCACACAAATTCTTGTCTACCAACTCTCGTCTTTGTTTGACAAGGAGCAATGAGAGTCAAGATAACTCTCATACAAACTCTTGTCTACCAACTCTCGTCTTCGTTTGACAAGGAGCAATGAGAATCAAGATAACTCTCATACAAACTCTTGTCTACCAACTCTCGTCTCCGTTTGACAAGGAGCAATGAGAGTCAAGATAACTCTCATACAAACTCTTGTCTACCAACTCTCGTCTTCGTTTGACAAGGAGCAATGAGAATCAAGATAACTCTCATACAAACTCTTGTCTATACCAACTCTCGTCTCCGTTTGACAAGGAGCAATGAGAGTCAAGATAACTCTCATACAAACTCTTGTCTACCAACTCTCGTCTTCGTTTGACAAGGAGCAATGAGAGTCAAGATAACTCTCATACAAACTCTTGTCTACCAACTCTGGTCTCCGTTTGACAAGGAGCAATGAGAGTCAAGATAACTCTCATACAAACTCTTGTCTACCAACTCTCGTCTTCATTTGACAAGGAGCAATGAGAGTCAAGATAACTCTCATACAAACTCTTGTCTATCAGGAGCAATGAGAATCAAGATAACTCTCATACAAACTCTTGTCTACCAACTCTGGTCTTCATTTGACGGCCAGGAGCAATGAGAGTCAAGATAACTCTCATACGAGTCAAGATAACTCTCATACAAACTCTTGTCTATCAACTCTCATAAACTCTCGTCTTCATTTGACCAGGAGCAATGAGAGTAGAGATAACTCTCATTCAAGATAACTCTCAGACAAACTCTTGTCTACCAACTCTCATGAACTCTCGTCTTCATTTGACCAGGAGCAATGACTGGTCGAGATAACTCTTATAAAGTACTCTCGCCTTCGTTTGACAAGACTCTTGTCTACCAACTATCATCACATGTTTACCGTGGGACCGAGAGGACTCTCATATCAACTCTTGTCTACCAACTTCATCTTCAAGTAAATATTTGGCATTTCACTCGATTAAACTATACATGTTCTAAGGATTTGTGGTGAAGGAAAATTTCGAGTGTTGAAATATATACATTTTAAAGCCTTGATCAAACGAGAGCGAGAGTCGATGAGAGTTGGCAGGCGAGAGTTTGCATCAAGTTTGCCTCAAGTCTCTCTGTTATTCAAGATAAGTTGCAAATTGATATGATTCCACAGTTAAATGGACAGCGGAAAATGACATGGCTATTCACATGGATAAAACTAAGTATATGATAATTGGTACAAGACAGAAATTAAGTCGTATTCGGGAAGATTGTTCACTGTTCTTATGTATTAACGATGATCAGATCAAGAAATCGGAATCGGAATGTCTTCTTGGAATATACATCGATCCATGTCTCTCTTGGAAAGATCAAGTTGAAAATGTAAGAAAGAAACTCCTGAAGAGAATTGCTGCCTTTGCACGAATAAAAAAGTATTTACCATTTAAATATTGGATGATGTTATTTAATGTAAGTATCAAACCGGTGATGGAATACTGTTTATCAGTGTGGGGGGGATTGTAATGCTGGTCTACTTGATGAACTTTTTAAATTACAGAAACGATGTGCTCGACTCATTTTGGATGATGCCTTTGAATCAAGATCTTTAGAATTATTCATCAAACTACATTGGTACCCTATTGACAAACTTTGTCTTGCAATTGACTTTATTCAGAAAAATTGTGACCAAATCAGCCCCTCATTATCTTATTAATAAACTAGATTCTTTTAAATTTTCGAAAAAATATAACACTCGTTCAGACACTCCTTATCGTTTACCCGTTCCTAGAACTAATAATTTAAAAATAACATTCTTTTATAACTCAATCAGTTTATGGACCAAGTTGGACAATTCTATTCGTTTTAGTAAATCAAAGAGAATGTATTTAGCACCATTATGGAAACTTATGTGACACTTTCAAAGTTACTAGTATTTTTAACACTTAATTTTCTTTTACTATAATATTTTTAACTTTTAATTTCATAAATCTACTTATTATTTAGAATTATTAATATGTCATACCTTTGTACCTTGTATATTTAATGTATATGTATTGTTTAGTGTACTATTAATATATACAGGGTGTCCCAAAAAAAAGGCTACCTTTTCAAATTCAAATTAGCATGTTAATTCAAGCAACCTATTGTAGTTCTTTGAAATTCATTATCGCTTTTGAACTACGAATGCGTAAAAACACACAGTTTTATACACATGGGATATTAAACACAATAGGTTGTTTGAATTAACACGCTCATTTGAATTTGAAAAGGTAGTCTTTTTTTGGGGACACAGGGAGAGTACAGTATCTCACTGTAATTACGTACCCTATTTAAATAAAGTGCTTATCTTATCTTATGCATGAGTTATTCCTAAACTTTCATTGCTCGGTCAAACGAGCGCGAGAGTTGCACGAGAGTTGGTGGTCATTTTGTCGAGCCTGTCACTGCAAAATGCAAACCGGTCAAACGAACTAAAACTCTCATCGACTCTCATCAAAATTTGAAGCAGCTCAAAGTGGATGAGAGTTGACGAGAGCATGCATGAGAGTGCATGAGAGTGCATGAGAGTTGGTGGTCAAACGCAAGCGTGAGTATCAACTCTCATCAGCTCTCATCCACGTTTGACCAGGCCTTAAGACCAAATGCAACTGAATCAATGCAACATCAAGGTTCTTCAGGCTGGAATTGAACCCGCGAACCTGCGATGCTAGTGCAGTGCTCTGACCACTGAACAACGAAGGCCGTTGCCGAGAGCCGATACTCACGAATTCTATATAATACAAAATATATACACTATACAGAGTTCTATATATACAGAACTTCGGCGACGGCCTCCGTAGCTCAGTGATCAGACCACTGCACTAGCAACGCATTTTGCCTCTACGGCGGAAGGTCGGCGAAAATGGCCCTGGGATCGGCTGGTCCATTCTATAATCCGATTGGCTTGTCATAAAACGAAATTAATTCAGCCAAGTATAATTTATTCATCTAAATCTGATTGCTGTCTTCAAATTTTACAGCAAATTAGAAGTGGTAGCTTTCGCTAAATTGGATATATGCTTCTTCATACCTTTTGTAAGAGATAACAATTGATGTATGGTGGATTATTAAGCGTGTTAGCTGCTTTTATGCCGACGAATGCTGACATGAACAACTCTGAAGAGCATTGAATATTTCTCAATTATTCAGGTCAACAAAGTAGACAAAGGCAATGGAACAAAGACCACAAAAATTATCATATCTAAACACCCAGAAATTCTGGGTGTCATGTGACCAGCCGATGGAGGCAAAATGCCCTGGGAACGAGGTTGCATCGCAAGGTCAATTCCAGCCGGAAGGCCTTGATGATGCATTTTTCCATAATTATTCGCAACAGGTCCCGGTTTGGTCTAAAAAATTTATATTTCAACACTCGAAATTTTCCTTCAGCCATAAATCCTGGGGAAAAGGAGGAAAAGAAAAAAACAAACTCAAATAATAAAACGTAATTTTAATTCAGACAATTTCGAAGTCCGTGAGGCAACACTATATCTCGACTTTAAAACTGCTATACCAAATAGAAAACGCGGTGTTATTTATTTCGTCGACGCCTCTACGGTCCATCAAATTCATTATGATTGCCAGGAGAGGCAACGACTAGCTTGAATAGTCTACGGTACTTGTATTGTCAATGATTTGTTAATCTGTTTTGTAATTGGATGATTCAATCGGGCATTTCGCGCGAGGAGCTGGGGGGATTTCTCAATCATCTTTCTGTTCTTTCAGTTCGTCCACTTCTTCTCTCAACTGGGCGATCTCTTTTTCGTTTCCCTCGACCCTCTTTTTCAACGAGGCCACTTCGTCCAGGAGATTTTGTACACCCTGTAGAATGCAAAGAAATCATAATCAGTGTGAAAGAAACTCAAATTAAGACATGGCCAGAGGGCCAAGACCCGAGGAGGCATATATATATATATATAGTCCTCGCATGTAATATGATATAAGTATATATAAGTATATATAAGTATATATAAGTATATATAAGTATATATAAGTATATATAAGTATATATAAGTATATATATATATATATATATATATAGTGATATATTTAAAATTATCTAAAACATCTAGTCATAACACGGTGTTTCATGCTTAACGCAATCATCAGACGACTGACGGACTATAACGTGTCACTGAATAAATATACTTGTGAGGCGGAAGTGTTAATTGTCAGGCGGTATTGTCTTGAAGTTACACAATAAGTGCTTATTAACATGGCGACAGTTTGATAAGATTTCGTTTCTTTTGTTCAGGAGGTTGAGTTTCTGAAAAGTAATGTGATATTTTTCAGCGAGGCAGAGTTCGCATCACTTTATTTCCGTGTTGGTGGCGTTGTCTCGCAGGTTCCAGATGTGCTTTGAAAGCTCTGTTGCGTTGATTTTGGTTCGGTAGCGCAGTGAGTTTCGATGTTTGTAGAGTCGGTCTTTAAAAGAGTGTTCTGTGAGTCCTATGTAGTTTGAGTTGTCGTTGTTGTCGTCCTTGTCGTTAGTAACTTGCGCTCGGTATACTAGGCATTGGCTGAGGCATTCACCTTGGATATATATATATATATATATATATTATATATATATATATATATATATATATATATAGATATATAGATATATAGATATATAGATATATAGATATATAGATATATAGATAGATAGATATATAGATATATAGATATATAGATAGATATATAGATAGATAGATAGATAGATAGATAGATAGATAGATAGATAGATAGATAGATAGATAGATAGATAGATAGATAGATAGATATATATATATATATATATAATATATATATATATATATATATATATATATATATATATATAATTTAAAATAGTTGGGAATAGTTTGTCACTGACTAGTTAAAAAAACGTACATACAACGTTTTTATAAAACTTTATTAAGACGTTTCGACCGAACAACTACGGTCTTCGTCGGTTAAAAATATATTGAAAGTCAAAACAGACTTAAATAGATCCAAGTTATGCTAATAGAATACAGTGTTAAAAAAGGGACTTATAAACATCGGGAATTTCTATATGGTCATTATGAGCATTAGCATCCTTAACAGAATACCACGCTTCAAGAAACAAGCGTTGATGGTAATTGTCCGACTTATTCATGATGGCAATGTTATTGAAATCTGGACAATGATCCTTTTGTTCTACATGTTGAGCTATTTTTGAATATTTGTCAAGGTTCTTGACAGTTCTTTTGTGTTCGTTTATCCTAGTCTTCAAAGCTCTGCCGGTCTGTCCGTAATAAGTGAAGTCGCATTGAGAACAATCGATCTTGTAAATTACACCTTTTGTTTGTTCAGTCTTTTGTTTATCCTTTGGTTTTGGAAATTGTTGGTGAAGTGTATAGACGGGTTTGTAGCTGACTTTCACATTTTCTCTTCTGAGCGTTCTTGCTATCTTTTCAGAGATGCCTTTGATGAATGGTAGGACGACAAACGATGACCGTTCGTTGGAAGTAATATTGTTATCATTTGGGTTGTGGGCATGTTCATTGGAATTGTTTGAAACAGCGTTAGATTTTCTTTTCGAGTCACATCTTTTGATAAATTTCAGTGGGTACCCATTATCTCTTAATACTTTAATGACGTGTTTTCTCTCCTTACGTTTGCCGGCATTTGAAGAGGGTATTCGTTCTGCTCTATCAAGGAGAGTATTGACGACGGATTGTTTATGTTGTATAGGGTGGTGTGATTCATAATCTAAATATCTGTCAGTGTGGGTTGCCTTTCTGTATACATCTACTTGTATGCGACCTTTTATTCGCGTTGTCATGGTGTCGAGAAACGCGATACTATTTTCATGCTCTATTTCTATGGTAAATTGTATGTTAGGGTCTATAGAATTTAAATGTGTAAGAAATTCGTCAACATGCTGTTTTTTTAAACACGAGTGGCTATCGTCGACATATCTATACCACCAACGAGGAGGATGTGGAGCAGTGGACATAGCAACTTCTTCAATATGTTCCATTACGATATTAGCGACGGTGGCGCTAATGGGAGAACCCATTGCACAGCCAGAGATCTGTTGAAAGTATTGGTCGTTGTTTGTAAAATAACTATTTCGAAGTACAAACTCTAGTAATCTAATAATGTTTGAGGCAGAAACGTCGGTCCTACACGATAATTGTTCATCATCCAGAAGTCTGCGTTCGGTCACTAGTAACGCAAGTTCGATGGGAATTGAAGTAAACAAGGAAATCACGTCAAAAGATACCATAACTTCGTCTTCTAGAATCTGGTGGTTTTTGATTTGTTGAGCAAAGGCGACGCTGTTTTTGACTGAATATGTTTCATTAATTAAGGGCGATAAAACTGTAACTAAGTATTTTGATAGATTATAGGTTGGAAACCCAATAGAGCTGGTTATGGGTCGTAGAGGTATGTTGGTTTTATGGATTTTTGGTAAGCCATAAAATCTTGCAGGAACACCGTCCGTGCTGTGAAGATGGAAGTAGAGTTTGTCATCCATTTGTTTCTTGTTAGGATCGTGTTGTGAAGGCAGTGTTTTTACTTCTTGAAGCAGCTTGTTAAGGTCCTTTTCTACTTTAGATGTCGGGTTTCTACGTTTGTCAGTTATCTTTAAGTAAGTTTCTTTGTCGTTTAGTAAGTGATCGATCTTCGTTTTGTAGTCAATAGAATTCATGACAACAAGAGCCTTACCTTTGTCTGCGGAGATGATCGTAATGTTCTGATCTTTCTTTAGATTATTTAAGGCCACTTTTTGTTTACTGGAAATGTTGGACGTTTGAACCTTGACAAATATTCAAAAATAGCTCAACATGTAGAACAAAAGGATCATTGTCCAGATTTCAATAACATTGCCATCATGAATAAGTCGGACAATTACCATCAACGCTTGTTTCTTGAAGCGTGGTATTCTGTTAAGGATGCTAATGCTCATAATGACCATATAGAAATTCCCGATGTTTATAAGTCCCTTTTTTAACACTGTATTCTATTAGCATAACTTGGATCTATTTAAGTCTGTTTTGACTTTCAATATATTTTTAACCGACGAAGACCGTAGTTGTTCGGTCGAAACGTCTTAATAAAGTTTTATAAAAACGTTGTATGTACGTTTTTTTAACTAGTCAGTGACAAACTATTCCCAACTATTTTAAATTATGACAAATCCTGGCTGCAATTTTAGCATTTTTCATATATATATATATATATATATATAGTAAAAAAGTAGAGCGCTGCGTAGACAGTGTTTTGAATATATATAGCAAATTGAAAAGGTGGTAAACTGCCAAGAATTTAGTGACGAAATAAACTGACGTTTCGAGCGGAGCCCTTCATCAGAGTAAGACGAGATGAAATAAAATAAATAGGGCTTATATATATACCAAAAGGGTGTCACAAGTAGAAAGTAGCCAATCAAATGCACGGGAGATAAACAAACTAATAATTGATGAGATGCGAAAAGTTAAATCATTTGCTATTTTTACAGTTGATCAGCAAACAGACTGAGGGGGAGGGAGAAATGACAGGTCCAATATCCAAGGGGATTAGACGATAATATATTAGCAGTGGGAAACAAAAACTTGAAAAGGAATGAAAGTGCATAAGCTCATAATAAAAAGTTCCAAGGAAACTAAAATAACAAAAAACTTGTAGGAAATTAAATAAAAGAAAAACGTTCGTTAAGACCAAGAGGATGTGTGGTGCCAAGTTTAAAAATGAGACGCTTCTCTTGCCGTTTGCGGTTATCGTTACCACCTGAGATGGGAAGGATGGCACAGACTTTCATGTTTGAAACCAAATGGTTGGAGTTGTTGAAATGGCGGGCTACAGGTTTGTCAACATCATTGTTCCTCACGGAACGAAGATGTTCAGCAAACCTGTCTGAAAGACGTCGCCCAGTTTCACCGATGTAGATTTTAGGGCATTTATCGCAAGAAATGCAATAAATGATGTTGGTTTGACAGGTTTGCTGAACATCTTCGTTCCGTGAGGAACAATGATGTTGACAAACCTGTAGCCCGCCATTTCAACAACTCCAACCATTTGGTTTCAAACATGAAAGTCTGTGCCATCCTTCCCATCTCAGGTGGTAACGATAACCGCAAACGGCAAGAGAAGCGTCTCATTTTTAAACTTGGCACCACACATCCTCTTGGTCTTAACGAACGTTTTTCTTTTATTTAATTTCCTACAAGTTTTTTGTTATTTTAGTTTCCTTGGAACTTTTTATTATGAGCTTATGCACTTTCATTCCTTTTCAAGTTTTTGTTTCCCACTGCTAATATATTATCGGTCTAACCCCTTGGATATTGGACCTGTTATTTCTCCCTCCCCCTCAGTCTGTTTGCTGATCAACTGTAAAAATAGCAAATGATTTAACTTTTCGCATCTCATCAATTATTAGTTTGTTTATCTCCCGTGCATTTGATTGGCTAATTTCTACTTGTGACACCCTTTTGGCATATATATAAGCCCTATTTATTTTATTTCATCTCGTCTTACTCTGATGAAGGGCTCCGCTCGAAACGTCAGTATTTCGTCACTAAATTCTTGGCAGTTTACCTACTTGGGTTCTGTGTCTCGTGCCCAGACCTCTTCATGGAACTATGTATAGTCAACGACATCTCGACTTGTGTAAATTGCTCTCTGTCGTTCGAGATATTTATTTGTTCAGTTTTATGACGTTTTGTGACGTAACTCGTAGATGTTCGTTTAATCGCCGGATGCGAAAAGTATCCGAACCAAATGTTCGGAACTCGCCAACGTGTTCTGCTTTGGTGCTGAACTTCTAGCTGTCTTTTATGGCGCGTTTATAATGTCAAAATTGAATGTGACCATATAAACGCCATACATCTAATTCGAACAACATTTACTCGAAAAAGAGCAAGCCTCGCGAAGTTATAAATTTTCCATTCAAGCGGAAATCATGCGGGATGTCAGCGTTGTCAAAAACATTGAGGTTATAATGTCTCCTTGAATTAAGACGCTGTCGTTAGTTGCCGTGTTCCACTCGATAACAATCTAAACCACAACATATACTCGAAACGAGCAAGCCTCGCGAAGTTATAAATTTTCCATTCAGGCGACACTTCTGCAAAATGGAACTTCACGTTTGTAATATTTCTGAATTGAGCGACTTATCTGGCGGTCGAGCGGTAATATTTCAAATCGAATAAAACCACGGTTAGGGATTGGTTTGTATTTCGGTTGTTCATATATCGAGAAAGCGCCGCGGTCGGCAGCGATAAATAAATAAATGGGGGGGGGGGTTACTAGGACACCGGCAAATGTCCTGTTCCGCGTTGCATTGTTTACTTTACTTACGTCGGCACTACCACCACCTTTGTCCAGTTTCTTGGAACTCAATGCAGCCATTACATTCTTTGTGCCGATGGCTGTAGCACCCTTTTCTTTGGCCTTGAATCCGCCTGCGAGCGAAATCATGATTGGCTCGGCGTCTTTTCCATCCAACCATTCCTCTGCTGTAAGGGCTGCCTCGTCACCGGCCGTTTCAGGGAAAAGGTCCGGTTGGAATAGCTCAGACTGTAAAAGAGAGTAAATGAGTATGATACTATTATTTATTTAGAGTTGCTGACAATGATTGTGATTGTAAGAATAAATATGAAAGCTGCTAAGTTCTAAAAAAAAATATGGATATAATACGATGGGGCGCCAACTTTACTGTTGACCTTCGCTGACAAACAGAGGCCGACACACGAGGATACGAGCTTGATTTCGTACGTAGATTTTGAACGTTATCTCGGCCAATATTCACTCGATTTCAATTTTGAAAACAGATTTGGAATTACCGAGTCTAAATACATAACACACGTACCTATTATATTACGAGAACGTAGAAATTAGTCGGCAATCAGCCAGCCGGCCCGGCCGCTTCGTTGTATATGCATTATGCATTGAATGTTATCTCAATCAATATTTAACCGTTTTCAGAGTCTAAATACATAACAACCCTTCGCAAAAACCTGTTTATGTACTTAGAGATTAATCGGCAATCAGGCGGCCGCTTCGTCGTATATTATTTTGAACGTTATCGCGGTCAATATTTAACCATTTTCAATTCAGAAAACAGATTTGGAAATACCGAGTCTAAATACATAACATTCGTGCCTATTATATTACGAGAACGTGCATACCCTTCTTCATAAAAACCTGCTTAAATGTACTTAGAAATTAATCCGCCATGTTTGTACTGTTTGTCTCGCCATCTGCCAAACAGACATCTCAAGGATCCGATTACGCGCGCTGATCGGCTATACGCTAACACACACACACACACACAAACCTAACTGCACGACAGCAATATCGAAAGGCAAAATTCATGCAGTTTTGAGGAAGGTTGTGGAAGGATGAAGGGCAATATAGTGGTGCAGTTCTAGCTTGCTCCATGCTTGCACTGGCCATTCTGCCACCTTGTGCCAGAACAATGGCCAGCCATTGTGTTGTCACAAAATAGCGTTGTTCTGGCACAAGATGGCACAATGCAGCCAGTCCAAGCCTTCCTTACTCGTGTTCATTATTGAAGTGCAAGAATGTGTCCAACGTTGGACTTGGACATACCTTCCTTGGAACAGTGAAGCTCACTGGTTCACAAATGGGTTTGGTGCTGTGGATTTTGAAGAATTTCGCAACCTCATTGTGGTTAACATCACAGCCTCGTTTTGGCATGAATCCAGCACCCTTCTGGGGATCAGAGCTTTGGAATGTGGTAAGGTAATAGCAGTACGGCGCCTCCGGGACCAATTCATAATAGCGGATCACGCTGTCTCCCTGAAATACAAAAAACATTCATCTAAAGGCGCTGTTACACTGTGTAATTTCTCATGCGACTTGTCTCGCAACACTGATCTAGAGGCATGCTAAGTAAAAAGTGTAATAATAATAATTTATTACATTTATATAGCGCCATGATCCTAAAGTTCTAAGGCGCTTTACAATTTTTCACTAATAAATACAATAATTTAAACAAAATAAATGAATAATTAATTAAAAGCACGACTAAAAAGATAAGTCTTAAGGCTAGACTTAAAAATATTAATGGAAGAACTTGTCCTTATAGCGAGTGGCAAACTGTTCCACAACCTAGGAGCCGCAACAGAAAAAGCTCTGTCGCCATAACTTACAAGGTTAGACTTAGGTGTATTTAAGAGACCTTTTGAAGCTGACCTGAGATTACGTACTGGAATATAAAAACTAAGCATATCACTAATATAAGAAGGAGCCAGGCCATTTACTGCCTTATAGGTTATAAGTAGTATTTTAAAAAGTATACGATCCGATCTATTGGTAACCAATGAAGTTGCCTAAGCACAGGTGTGATATGGTCAAATTTACGTTTACCCACGACGAGACGCGCTGCACAGTTTTGTACAAGTTGCAACCGATGAATTAGAAATTTAGGTAAGCCATACATCAGCGAATTACACATATCTAATTTGCACGTGACAAACGCATGTATAAGAGTCTTAACATTTGCTCCACTTAGGTAAGATCTAATTTTAGCAATATTTCTTATATGAAAAAAAGAAGATTTACATATGGCAGAAACTTGTTTTTCAAGTTTCATGCTGTTGTCAAAGACAACACCAAGGTTTCTAGCAAACGCAGACGGTATCACGTGATCATCACCTATTAATAAAAAATCAATATCAGGGCGTGGTCGATGGTGAGCCCCAATAACCAGAACCTCAGTCTTGTCATTATTGAGCTTTACATTGTTACAAAGTGTAAATGCAAGCATGGGCCCACGTTGCACTTGCTGACCTTTTTCTTACTTAACATGCCTCTAGATCAGTGTTGCGAGACAAGTTGCATGAAAAATTGCACAGTGTAACACTGCGTCTTAAGGCCTGGTTTAGATGTTGAAGTTCCGTTGCATTTAATAAGTTGTTCTTGCATAAGAAAATGCATATTTCACCTTTCCAACCAGATAAACCATTTTTGTGTCAGGATCATAGTAAGGGAAGTTCACCCCATTACTGGCATCCATTTCCTCCATTGCCAAAGGTTTTGATAAATCATTCTATAAGTAAACATATACAAAACATAAATAAGTAAATAACCGTGTCACATCAACAACATCAAGGCTTTCTGGCTGGAATTGAACCTGTGACCCTGTGATGACTAGTGCAGTTCTCTGACCACTGAGAATCCTGCTGTATACTACACGTTTATTGAAAGCTTCACATAACAGAAATTTGGTGTTTTGAGTGTCCATGGAGGGCTTATTATAGAGGGCTTAAAGTGCCACTACAATGACTTTTAGATTTTCTTTAGCATAGAATAGTATTTCAGGGTCGAAAGTGATCATCAATGTAAAAAAACCCTAAAAAATGGTATTTTGAAGTAAGTATTTTGAGCTCTGAAATCACTATTATTTAGCCATTAGTAAAAACGTGTTCCAAGTGAGCCCGCAATTTCAAAAGGTAATATTGTTTGTGACGTCAGATTCGCAATGCTACGCCTGAATTTCGGTCGAGGTTATTTGTTTTCTTGTTTTTTTCGAGAAGTAGATGAAATATCCAGCCTTTCAGACGAAGAATTTGAAAAAACGACCTTGATTTACTTGAAGAATTAGCCACGTGGAGTCTTCGCATTGAGAATCTGACGTCACTTCGTTACGCTGGTCAAGAACATGAACGATTAATGGCGGACATAACAACTCCAGATTTGGAGTAAGAAAAATAATACTTTCCATCGTCGAATCGCGAAACGGTTTCGACCAAGTAATATTTAGCAGCTCTGCTTTATAAATACATAAAACTATCGATAGGTAAAAATTTGATCGTAGTGGCACTTTAATAGAGCTTTTACAGTAGCTGTTCTAACAGGGTAACAGTCAGACTAGGCCTCATACAACAACAGCTTCTGGTTTGTAATATTTAAACAACAGACTTCTGCAAATACCTGGTCAAAGACAGCCCACTGACGTTTGCTCATTCTTGAAAATCCTGTGGTGAAAAGGAAACCCAAATTGCTGCAGAAAACCACCCGCTGTGGTTTGGCACCATCGTGGCATGGTCCTTCCTTTTATGTATAATGAATGACACAATAACATAAGATTTAGATGACTATAATATACCACAACATAAAGTAAATGGTTTGAACCTACAGTAGGAGTATCATTAGATGTGTGAAGTTGATCATCCAGGTTGTTGTAGTCTTGCTTTAAAAGAGTGGAAAAGCTTCAAAGTCTATGTGAAAAGCCACTACACGACATTGACAGACGCAAAAGCGTTGTGGAAATCGGTCCTGTCTTTTTCTCTTCAGTCGAGCGGACATTCAGCGTGGTGACGAACATTCTGTCCGACAAACGTTTGTCAAATGTTTGTTGGCAATTTTGATCGTGCTCTTGAGCAACAGACGGAGAAAAAAGGGAGCAACAGACGGAGAAAAAAGGGTCCACCAGCGAATTAACGACCGAGAATGGATGAACAGGCAGCCTGTAGTATGCTAGCACTGATTGAAGTTCAAATCCATGGAATCGTCATCCGCGAGTGAAAGTGATTCCTCTGGCAAAACTGACAGTGACTTTAACTGAGAACTGAACTGGTTTTCGCAGCTTTTTATGTCTAAGTTTCTAAATAAACGCATGTTTTAAACTATTACCTCTTATCTGCGTCTTTATTAGTTAACACCGGAAGGAGTTTGTAAAGAGAAAAACACCATTAATTCTCGTTTTAGCGCGACATTTTCAGTCGCATTGCCCAGCGAAAATTGCGTGCACAGTTCAACACTCGCGCAAATTTTTGAGTTTGAAAGCCCTGCAACAACCTGGACGATCAACTTCACAAATCTGATATATACCACAGTGACAACATCATTCTAACTTGCTTGTCATCAAATGGCTTTAAAAAGAAACATAGTTACCTGCTTAACTTCTCCTGACCGTGGATCGATAATTCTTATCTTCTTATCCTTACATGTGGTAGCAATCAAACTGCCATTGTAGTTCCAATCAAGACTAAATATTGTATCTGGATGGCAATCGATAATGGTGACGGGATGCTGAGTTTCCAAGTTCCACACAATCACACTGTTGTCATGGCTCGAACTAAGTAAGATGTTATTTGCTACAGGATGCCAATGAATCGCACCAACACGTCGTTGATGGTGTTCCAAGGTGCACAGGGGTTTCGTTAGATTATCGACAAGCCCTCCATCTGGTATTTCCCACACTTTAATAGTGGTGTCCTCGGAGGAGGAAGCAATCACATTGTCATTGAACGGACACCAGGCAACATCGAGCACATCCTGCTTGTGACCAGCAACCTTTGGGGCATTCTGGTCAACACGTCCAGTCTGTAATCAAAGATTATATATCAGTAAGTGGATTTGAAGCTAGTAAGGAGATGTGTAGCATGTCAACAAATACAGTAAATAAATAATAAATATGAGATGAAGCTGAGAATTTTGGTAGGGTATATGGAAAAATTTCTTATTTACAAATACCATAAAGTAAATGGTTTGAACCTAGGAATATCATTAGATGTGTGAAGTTGATCGTCCAGGTTGTTGTAGTCTTGAGAAAGACTGTTGTTGGTGACTGACGTTTCGACGGCCTCAGCAGCAGTCATCTTTATATTGAACGGAACAACTACAATATCAACTAACTTTATTGAATGGAACAATTACAATATCAATGAGACCAACAGCAGTACAACCATAACAACAGCGACAATACCATACATTAAAGGTACATCAGAGACTATTGCACATATTTTACGACCTTACAACATACGTGTAGCCCACAAACCTATACTGACTACCGTGAAAGACAAAGAACAGCCTTACAAAAGACAGGGTGTAGTTTATAAGATCAAATGTGCCGACTGCCAGGACACTTATATTGGTGAAACAGGCAGAAACCTAAAAACCAGACTAGCTGAACACAAACTAGCTGAACACAAACTAGCTGAACACAAACGAGCTACTAGAAACGGGGACAGGACTAATCACATAGCGGAACACCATGTACAAACAAAACACGATATTTCATGACTGGGACTCGCTGAATGTATCGCCTTTAACACAAACTACAAACAGTGACTTACAATACAAAGTTGGTATACCAACTTGGAACATAAACCACTTAACAGATCACAACAATTACCTACCGACAAACAATATACCCATGCTTAACGCATGACACGACACCCACTCACACTAATTATAACACAAACAAACAATGACATGATGAACCAGACATATAATAGGCAAACCCTGACAAACACGCTTTACTTGACTCTGAAGATGACCGCCACTGAGGCCGTCGAAACATCAGTCACCAACAATAGTCATTCTCAAGACTACAACAACCTGGACGATCAACTTCACACATCTAACACAAATACTATTGTGCCATTAAATCGTGAAACACCTGTTTTTACAGTGATCGGAAGAATGCAGTTGGTTCTTTTGAAGATTGTTCTTGCTCAAGGACACAGGGTATTTTTTGTTAGATTTTTTAAGTCATCCATATATTTTTTCTTTCATTGAGTTTAGGGTTAGATTTTTTAAATTTAAACCTGTAAGCAGGGGCGTATTGGTTAAAGTTTGGTCCACCAGATTTTGACCAAGTCGATCATCCTACGGTACGCTTCCGTCCTCGCCGCCACGCCCCAAACTTAAAAAACAGCCAGCTAAGAGTATTATTCAAGTATATATTTATAGATTCTTCAACTTTCTTGAGGTATACTGTATACATTTAATATTTTAACAGCAAAAATATTTAGAATATGACACAACTACGAATACAATATTATTCATATGGCAGTCCTCATTACTGTACTGTAGTCATTATAGACAAATAGTTTAATAAACAAGAAGGAAACAAGTATAATTCTTTATACTTCTTTCTTTTCACATAGTTCCTCCTCTAACTCTTCTTCCCTAAATAACCCAACTGAATTGACCAAAAATGCACCGACTGGGCGTGGCAGGAATGCTAACTGGGGGATCCATGGACCCCCGGACCCCCCTTCCCGTACGCCCCTGCCTGTAAGCATGCTTTTTACCCGTGCTGGACGAACTAGCTAGCCCAGAGCTAGGGGGGCAGAAGTTATATTTTAGTCAGCAGAAGTTATATTTTACAGTAGATGTGTTCGATTTAACACAAACAAGTAGAATAATTAACTTTTAGCACTTATCAGTTTAAATTAATGTCAAACTACGAAATTTAAGACTCACAAATCCAATGTTACCAACTGACCAGGGTAATTTTAAGTAGGCACCCAATGGAAAGACAATATCACAAGCTTCGATTGATAGGATATACAGTAGTTGGTACAACCTTGTGCGTTAGTCGGTTTAAGTGAGCGTACCCACTAAAATTTTCTGAGTAACTTCACGTAATGATTGCAAGGCAGAGTTTGAATTAGTTGAGTAAAAACGATGTGCATTTCCCCCCCGAAAACATGACGTCCAGGTGGGCCCTCCTGCGTAAAACTGAGCACAATAAATGAAAAACGAAATGTAATTTCGAAAAATAGGGCTTTTTTTTTTTTCCAAAAAAACTGAGGTGATTACAATTTGATCATTTTTTTGCCAGGGCAAGTACCTTGAGTTGTTGAACGATCAATTAAGTTGTTGAAGAATGTTATAACATTAAACAGACCTAAGCCTTAATTTTGGGGAGATGGTTTTCTATTTTAAAACTCTTGCATGTTGTCACCAAATCCTATTTGTGATTGTCTGCAGTAACGCTTGCGGTAACGGTGGCGTAAACACATTTTAGTTTTGGATAGCCTGACAATGCTTTATGAGACACCTTTAGTTTACAGCAGTGGCGGACACTAGGGGGGGTGGCGAGGGGAGGCGACCCCCCCTAATGTATAGCATTTGCATATTCACCCAATCGCGCCCCCGTGTAGGTTGTAACTGTTGGAAATGGAAAATAAACATGCCAAATTTTTTACCACACAGAGCGTTATAAGTAGAACATGTAGAAGGTAGGTGAAAAGTGAAAAATAACAAAAAGTACAGTGAATATAAAAATAATTCATAACTCATGCAGAAGTAAACCGTTGAACATTTGAAACATTACAAATGGGCGGAGAAAACTTTAAGTCGCAGAACATGTTTTGTTAACAGGTGTTCACGAGTAGATGCAATGATTTTCTCAGCTAAAATGGCACATATCTCCAAAATAGTTGGTAAACTCTACATATTTCATTTTGGTTAACGCCAGACAATTTTACTCGTCAGTTTGACTCATGAATAGATGACCGTTTGGCCTAAGCCTATAAAGGAATGAAATTTGCTTTGAAATTTGACAAATGGTGGGGGTAAAATTCGACAACCCCCCCCCCCCAATATTTTGTGTCCGCCACTGCTTACAGGTATTTCAAACTTTTTGAAAAAATATTATATTGGTTATTCCTTGCTCCAATGACAGGTGCAGCATCTCAATTACATCTTCATGCTTTAATTTTCAAGATCCATGTTGACATAAATTAGTGCATTAAAGTTAGTCATTGCGCAATAATTAGTCCCATGTCAACATCTTGACACTTGTCAAGCATTCCGTGAAAATGAATTTCAGAAAATAATAGCATGTGATTTCACTTCTTGAAACGAAGACATCCCATTAATTGTTCTTCCTTCGGCTTTGAACTTGGTCTTGGGCAATGAACGAATCAAACACGACTTCAGAAAAACAATAATGTACACTTTGAACGGTACAGGACTTAATTATGTATAACGCGATAGATTACACCAGTAGTGTCAAGTTTAGTTACGAATATTAATACGTTTATACTTCTCATATCTCGAGAGCTTTTTACTAATTTGCACTTTTTGCACCTAATTTAGTAATTATATTACTCGACGTGACTTCTCAAAATCGCAATCTTAGTCAACAAATCTAGAACAATCCAGTGGAATTATTCGGGGAAAGGACTTGTCTCCGGCGAGTGATAATTTACCCCGAGTGTTTGTGTTAGTAATTGGCAGGGATTCGGTACTGTGCACCTATTTGTACTTCAAAAACGTTTAGGATAAACGACAAGCGGTCTTCGGAATTGCAAACGCGACAACCTGCCACATGGTATGAACAGGAAAGTTGACAGACTGAAGTAGTGAAGACGTCTGAGTGAGTAGACTGAGTGAGAGTGAACGCCCTTTCCTTTAACTATTCTGACATCGATGATGATGATGATTCAACAATAACTGCTTAAACGCTTGTTAAGCTCAACAAACCTTTTCCAGTGGAAGCACGAGGAAGCTCCCTCCACCAGCACTATCCAAAACTATGGCCACGAACTTCGGATTGACAGCGCAGAACGGAGCATCCCAACTATTCTTGCTCACTTTCAGGCCATCATAGCATTGATCTCGTCTCGTGCCTGTGCCAAAAACGTGGCGGAATTTCGAAGCACGAACAAATTTCGACATCTCCTTCGGTAATCGGAACACTGAAGCAGTGGGGTGTGCGATGTGACAGCTTTCTGAAGGAATTCCTTCGAGACAATATTGAAAACACTCTCAAAAGTCGTTCGAGAAGGATATATTATACTTGATGGAGGAAGTTGTGAGGAAGCGGCGTCCCTTCTCAGGGGGGGATTGTGACGTCATAAATTACATATATGGTTTATAATAATAGAACTTTTCCTTTCGTGAAAACTAGAAAAGTTTTGATATTAGGGTCCTTAAGATATGTAGTACGACATTTAAAACGACATTTAAATAATAGTAGCGCGCTCATTTCCCTCATACAGCGCGCAGTGGCGGATTAAGGGTGGGGGGGGGGGGGGGGGGCTGGCTCTGCACTAAAGGTGAAATCACCTTGAGCCTGCGGTCGCTTAATATTGTCAGCGGGTTTATGACTAGTATCCGCTGGAGCATGATGATCCGAAAATGGCAACATATCTTGTGCTGTGGAAGTCTAATTTAATAATAACCATTTGACATTTTGGGTAAGATATCATATATGGCTAATAATAATACTATTTTTAAAAATACTAATGGTATTGAAAGCTTTTGCCTTGTTCAGTGAAATATATAACCAGCAGCCTGTCACGGTTTTGGAAAAACGTCCAAAACTATATAACCGGCAGTTCGAGATGACCGGTCGCTTACGATTTTAAATACATTTTTATTTTGCTTATTGTTGATTCAGGTGTCTTAGTGTAGTGGTTAGTTTCCCCTGTTGCAATGCTGAAACTGGCGGGTTCGAAATACGAATCTCGGCAACGCACGTCTTTCTTTTAATTTTTTTCGTTCATAATACTTTTTGTTTTAGGGTTAGGGTTAGCATTTAGGTTATGATTTACTCCTACATTTCATCAACGCTATATTTATTTAGGTACTGTATGCCTAGGAAACGAGAATGCTCTATTCCGTATTCGGCTTGAGAAAAGATTCAGTTTCGTGCGACATGCGTTTTTCAGTGCTAGTGTACGCCCACAGAAACAGTCTGTACTGTAGCGAACTGTAGTGATTACTTCTCCTGATTTTTTTGTTGCACGAGCGTAGACAAGGTTTATATTTTTGAGAAGTAGTTGAGAATACTGCACCTTCTCAGTAAATTATTTATTATATTTATTTTTTGATGCAAGTTGTTTGGAAATTTGAAACCACCCGCCATTTAGCATCAAGCGATTTTAAGTAATGTTAAGTAATGTTAAGTACAAAAACCGCTATTATTATACTAAGATTGCGGGCTCAAGGTGATTTCCGAATCAAATTACTCGCGCTATATTTGGCGCTAAAAAGTGTCGATAAAAATGTCAACGTATTTTTCTCTCCAACAAAAGATATAATTTTTCTCCTTTTATTTATCTTATTTTTAATTTCATGCGACCAAGTGATTCAACTACAGCGATTTTCGACAGTAGTTTTCAGTTTCCCAATCCCAAATGCTTGAAAGCTAGCATGAAAATTTTGACGCCGATCGATCGACGATTTTTCGGGGGAGGGGAAGGTACTAAATTAAGACTAGTGAGCGAGACTATGAATGTGGGATTACTGCACATGCGCAGTCAAGTGATCAAAATATTTTTGCAGGCGGAACGGCTCCTCTGGGGTGGGGGTGCCCCCCAATACCCCTAACTTTTAAAAAATTGTAATATTAATCGGAAAACTCACAAGTCTATAGGAAAATTGGGACCTGTTTTCTATTTGGTCAAAATATACTGTTTATTACATTAAATGTACTGGTAACAGAAAAACTAGTCAGTTGAACATAAATTAACATGCAGATATATTGTGACGAACATTGTGTTGCGTCAATATACTTATTCTACTGGAAGTAACTGGTCACATTTGACACTTTGTGTTATAGTTTTAATACAAGGATAAAATGCAGTACTGTTACTACCAGGGATGGATCCAGCATGATCTGGTAGGGGGTGCTCTGGTGCCAAGTTGTAGTTGTGTCGGTCATGTGCGCAGTCCGTCGGCGCCCATCAGTATTCTGGCGGTCATGTGCACCACGCGTCCATCAGTATTCTGGCGGTCATGCGCGCTGCCCGCCCATCACTGCATCAGTATTCTGGCAATTTGGCAAAACAGCCTCCATGCAGTCTGCAGTACAACTGTACAAGTGTACAACTTAGTTACTGAGTAGCTAGTTGTAGCCTTGTAGGGACTGAGGGACAGGGAGAAGTTTATAAATATAATAGTTATTAGTTAATAGTGTATTACAGTAGATTCTATTCTCTTAACTTCATAGTATGCTTTTGAAAAGCAGAAGAGAATTAAAATTTAAAAATATAAATATTGCTTAGATCAGTTAGATGTGTTCCAGACTCCAGAGTCAGAGAGGCATCAGGCATGCATGATGCATCCAAAGGGCCAAAGCTAGCAAAATATTATCAAATATGCAAGTGGTGCAACAGTCAACAGATAGTCTAGTCATCAGTCACAATCACGTGAATATCTAAGTATCTAACCTTAAATTACTGTATCTCATTTTGTCTCTAATATTTTTTGCTTTATCATGAAAAATAGCACACCCCCTGCACCCCCTCTGGCCAAGGCTAGGGGGGTGCACACCCCCCCAGTAAATCCATCCCTGGTTACTACCATGCGTAACTGTTGGCCAAGATTCTAGAACCATATCCCAACACATCAATCCTAACCACTAACCTTACGTTTCTTGCTATCCTTAACCCCCCGCCTTCAACTTCATTTTGAAGCTCCACCCTCCGTTTGATGCAGCTTCAGACAGGCTGCCCTTATGTCAATAAAATGCTGGAAATGTGTCCCCAGGGAAAATTTAAATTTTGAAAGACCCAAGTGTGCTTTTGCTGCAATTTCTGGTCGAATTTGTGTGGAACAAGACGCCCGCTAGGCCGGTTAAAACTCGGGCTACTTAATTAGTGGACAAATTTAGGGACATATGGCGTGCATATGTTAGACAGTTAGAATTAGAAAACGCGCTCACTTGTCTTATATTACAGCATATTGCAAAGGATAATTTTTAATTTTTTTATTTATTAATATTATACATGTATATGGAAAACCAAGATCGGGACAACATATAATTCATATACTGTACCTCGTATTTTACGGTCAATTAACTGAAGTGAAGTACATGACACAGTATTGTGACATATTGTGTACTTATATTCTAGTTGCAGTTTATATACTGTTTTGATAGTGTTCACAATGAATTATGCCACTAGATAATTGTTAGCATTGTCATTTGTGGCGTTTATATCGTGCTTGTAATTATTGTCATTATGTTTACCTATTTTGAAAATAGCACAGGTTTACTGAACGTACTAAATGGAAACTAAAGACGAAAAACAAGCTCAGTTCTAAGTGACGACACATTTCTAGGGGTCCGGGGGCATGCTGCCGGAAAATTGTTTAATTTTGGGTCTCTAAAACAGCATTTCCTGCATTTCGAGGGCTCTTTTGAGCAAAATATAAAGTTCCCAAAATCCCATTTTTTAACAGTGTATATCGTCCGTTTTTTATCCACTTCACGGCCTATAGGAAGATCACTTTTTTCTAAAGCAAGCAATCCGAGCCACAGAAAAGGCAAAAGGATGGAAAAAATTGAAAGAAAGAAAAGAAAGAAAAAAAGAAAAGAAAGAAAAAAAAGAGAAAAATAGGAAAGAGAGATAAATAGATAAGAAAAAAATGAAAAAAATTTATTTCATTTGAGGTTGAAGCTTTAAATACACTTTTGTTTTGTTATTTTTATATATTACTTCACGGCCTATTGGAAGATCACTTTTTTGTTTTAAATAGTTTATTGGTGAAATAGTACCGTGATTAAATAAAATTCTAATAATAAATCAGTCCGTAGCGGGCGCTTGCCGTGTCATAATAACTATACTACAGTACAGTACATTACGGTACTATTTCACCAATAAACTATTTACAACAAAAAAAGGATCTTCCAATAGGCCGTCAAGCTTCAACCTCAAATTAAATAAATTTTCTTCATTTTTTTCTTATCTATTTCTCTCTTCTATATTTTTCTTTTTTTCTATCATTTTTTCTTTCTTTTTTTTTTTTTCTTTTTTTTCTTTCATTTTTTCTTTCATTTTTTGCCACCTTTTGCCTTTTCCTGTAGCTCGGATTGCTTGCTTAGTTCCGCGGACACTCGAACCGATAGGCGTGACCTCGCAGTCACACGCCTTACCAGTTCGGCCACGGAAGCTTGCGTTGACGATTATCGGCTAATTGCTAATTTCCCTCTTTAAGAATAAAATTCTTTAACAAAATAATAATAACTAAAATCACTAAAATAAACGGTTTTTGAAAGATACTGAACATTAGATGACAAACAGTGATTAACAAGACAACATTACACTAAAAATGTACAGGAAATGCAGCGTTTAAACAATTTTGTCGGGTTTTCAGTATTGTAGTATTATATATTATCGCTCGGCTAGTA
Source organism: Chrysogorgia sp. JL179-B06 (assembly GCA_035772405.1). Classification (NCBI taxonomy): domain Eukaryota; kingdom Metazoa; phylum Cnidaria; class Anthozoa; order Scleralcyonacea; family Chrysogorgiidae; genus Chrysogorgia; species Chrysogorgia sp. JL179-B06. Next base: position 1,006,852 of record JAYKKM010000295.1, read on the forward strand.
CTGTACTGTACTGTAGTATAGTTATTATGGCACGGCAAGCGCCCGCTACGGACGGATTTAGTATTAGAATTTTATTTAATCACGGTACTGAAAACAGTCTTTAAACGCTGCATTTCCTGTACATTTTTAGTGTAATGTCTTGTTAATCACTGTTTGTCATCTAATGTTCAGTATCTTTCAAAAACCGTTTATTTTAGTGATTTTAGTTTTTATTATTATTTTGTTAAATTTTATTCTTAAAGGGGGAAATTAGCAATTAGCCGATAATCGTTAATGCAAGATTCCGTGGCCGAACTGGTAAGGCGTGTGACCTGCGAGGTCACGCCTATCGGTTCGAGTGTCCGCGGAACTAAGCAAGCAATCCGAGCCACAACAGAAAAGGCAAAAGGTGGCAAAAAATGAAAGAGAAAAAAAATGAAAGAAAAAAAATGAAAGAAAAAAAAGAAGGAAAAAAAAAGAAAGAAAAAAAAAATGATAGAAAAACAGAGAAATATAGAAAAGAGAGAAAAAAATAGAAAAGAAAAAAATGAAGAAAATTTATTTCATTTGAGGTTGAAGCTCTTTATACCGTAATGTACTGTACTGTATAGTTATTATGGCACGGCAAGCGCCCGCTACGGACGGATTTATTATTAGAATTTTATTTAATCACGGTTACTATTTCACCAATAAACTATTTACAATAAAAAAGTGATTACTTCATTTTTTCTTATCTATTTCTCTCTTTTCTATTTCTTCACTCTTCTATATTTCTCTATTTTTCTATCATTTTTTCTTTCATTTTTCTTTTCTTTTTTTTCTTTCATGTTTTCTTTCATTTTTTCTTTCATTTTTTGCCATCCTTTTGCCTTTTCTATGGCTCGGATTGCTTGCTCAGTTCCGCGGACACTCGAACCGATAGGCGTGACCTCGCAGTCACACGCCTTACCAGTTCGGCCACGGAAGCTTGCGTTGACGATTATCGGCTAATTGCTAATTTCCCCCTTTAAGAATAAAATTTAACAAAATAATAAGCAAGGTAATGGCAAGAATTTTATATGACCAACTATGTCTATATCATTATTTGACAAAGTATCAGCTACTTAGTGATTGTCAATTTGGCTGTCGTAAATACAGCATTATTAGACGGTACTAATAGTTGGTACGTGAATACCATAGTCAATTGAGATATATGGTCTGGAAACTCGGCAAACTTCAAAGCGACTATAATGAGCTACGTTTTGATGTTGAACCGTACCTTACACCGTGCACATCCTTTGTTTTAGGTTTATTAATATTTAAACAACACGGTTGAGCGATTAAACCCAAACGATTCTATTGGATGATTGCTTCATTACACTAAAATACAATAGGTTCAGTGACCATGCACCATGCACAGGTTTATTAATATTTAAACAACACGGTCGAGCGATTAAACCCAAACGATTATATTGGATGATTGCTTCATTATACTAAAATACAATAGGTTCAGTGACCGTGCACAAAGATGGCGCTTTCTCGAAATATGAACAAACCAAAATTCAAACAATCGCTAATCCTAACCCTAATCCTAACCCAAATCCTAACCCTAAAACTGACTTGGGTTGATGTTATAATAATTTTAAATTTCGGTTGCTCATATCGATAGAAAGGGCACAAAATTGCATAAAGACGAACAAAAAGATACAACAAAGACTTTAGCTGAGTTTTCAGACCATATCTCGATTGACTATGGTGAATATTGACAAAAAATTATTAAAGTTAGTAGTATTAATTGACTTAAAAAAAAAAGAAAAAAAAAGAAAAGGCAGACTAAAAAACTCGAACTTTATGGTGTAACAGGAGATGCTTTATCTCTACTAAAATCATACTTGATAAATCGCATTCAGAAAAGCCAAGTAAATGGAACTATTTCATCGGAGCGATTGATCAAGTGTGGTGTGCCACAAGGCTCTATTTTAGGGCATGTTGTAAAACATGGACTGGACTGTACTGGACTGGACTGGACTGGACTGATAAAACATGGACTGATAAAACATGGACTGATAAAACATGAACTGATAAAACATGGACTGATAAAACATGGACTGATAAATCATGGACTGATAAAACATGGACTGATAAAATATGGACTGGTAAAATATGGACTGATAAAACATGGACTGATAAAACATGGACTGATAAAACATGCACTGATAAAACATGGACTGATAAAACATGGACTGATAAAACATGGACTGGTAAAACATGGACTGATAAAACATGGACTGATAAAACATGCACTGATAAAACATGCACTGATAAAACATGGACTGGTAAAACATCGACTGATAAAACATGGACTGATAAAACATGGACTAATAAAACATGGACTAATAAAACATGGACTGATAAAACATGGACTGATAAAACATGGACTGATAAAACATGGACTGATAAAACATGGACTAATAAAACATGGACTGATAAAACATGGACTGATAAAACATGGACTGATAAAACATGGACTGATAAAACATGGACTGATAAAACATGGACTAATAAAACATGGACTGATAAAACATGGACTGATAAAACATGGACTGATAAAACATGGACTAATAAAACATGGACTGATAAAACATGGACTGATAAAACATGGACTGATAAAACATGGACTGATAAAACATGGACTAATAAAACATGGACTGGTAAAACATCGACTGATAAAACATGGACTGATAAAACATGGACTGATAAAACATGGACTAATAAAACATGGACTGATAAAACATGGACTGATAAAACATGGACTAATAAAACATGGACTGGTAAAACATCGACTGATAAAACATGGACTGATAAAACATGGACTGATAAAACATGGACTCATAAAACATGGACTGGTAAAACATCGACTAATAAAACATGGACTGATAAAACATGGACTAATAAAACATCGACTGATAAAACATGGACTGATAAAACATGGACTGATAAAACATGGACTGATAAAACATGGACTGATAAAACATGAACTGATAAAACATGGACTAATAAAACATGGACTGATAAAACATGGACTAATAAAACATGGACTGATAAAACATGGACTGATAAAACATGGACTAATAAAACATGGACTGATAAAACATGGACTGATAAAACATGGACTGATAAAACATGGACTGATAAAACATGGACTAATAAAACATGGACTGGTAAAACATGGACTGATAAAACATGGACTGATAAAACATGGACTGATAAAACACGGACTAATAAAACATGGACTGATAAAACATGGATTGATAAAACATGGACTGATAAAACATGGACTAATAAAACATGGACTGATAAAACATGGACTGATAAAACATGGACTAATAAAACATGGACTAATAAAACATGGACTGATAAAACATGGACTAATAAAACATGGACTGATAAAACATGGACTGATAAAACATGGACTGATAAAACATGGACTGATAAAACATGGACTAATAAAACATGGACTGGTAAAACATCGACTGATAAAACATGGACTGATAAAACATGGACTGATAAAACATGGACTAATAAAACATGGACTGATAAAACATGGACTGATAAAACATGGACTAATAAAACATGGACTGGTAAAACATCGACTGATAAAACATGGACTGATAAAACATGGACTGATAAAACATGGACTAATAAAACATGGACTGGTAAAACATCGACTAATAAAACATGGACTGATAAAACATGGACTAATAAAACATCGACTGATAAAACATGGACTGATAAAACATGGACTGATAAAACATGGACTGATAAAACATGGACTGATAAAACATGAACTGATAAAACATGGACTAATAAAACATGGACTGATAAAACATGGACTAATAAAACATGGACTGATAAAACATGGACTGATAAAACATGGACTAATAAAACATGGACTGATAAAACATGGATTGATAAAACATGGACTGATAAAACATGGACTGATAAAACATGGACTGATAAAACACGGACTGGTAAAACATGGACTGATAAAACATGGACTGATAAAACATGAACTAATAAAACATCGACTGATAAAACATGGATTGATAAAACATGGACTGATAAAACATGGACTGATAAAACAAGGACTGATAAAACATGAACTGATAAAACATGGACTGATAAAACATGGACTGATAAAACATGGACTGGTAAAACATGAACTAATAAAACATCGACTGATAAAACATGGACTGATAAAACATGGACTGATAAAACATGGACTGATAAAACATGGACTGATAAAACATGGACTGGTAAAACATGGACTGATAAAACATGGACTAATAAAACATGGACTGATAAAACATGGACTGATAAAACATGGATTGATAAAACATGGACTGATAAAACATGGACTGATAAAACATCGACTGATAAAACATGGACTGATAAAACACGGACTGATAAAACATGGACTGATAAAACATGCACTGATAAAACATGGACTGATAAAACATGGACTGATAAAACATGGACTGATAAAACATGGACTGATAAAACATGCACTGATAAAACATGGACTGATAAAACATGGACTGATAAAACATGGACTGGTAAAACATGGACTGGTAAAACATGGACTGATAAAACATCGACTGATAAAACATCGACTGATAAAACATCGACTGATAAAACATCGACTGATAAAACATCGACTGATAAAACATCGACTGATAAAACATCGACTGATAAAACATCGACTGATAAAACATCGACTGATAAAACATCGACTGATAAAACATAGACTGATAAAACATCGACTGATAAAACATCGACTGATAAAACATCGACTGATAAAACATCGACTGATAAAACATCGACTGATAAAACATGGACTGATAAAACATCGACTGATAAAACATGGACTGGTAAAACATGGACTGATAAAACATGGACTAATAAAACATGGACTGATAAAACATGGACTGATAAAACATGGACTGATAAAACATGGACTGATAAAACATGGACTGATAAAACACGGACTGATAAAACATGGACTGATAAAACATGGACTGATAAAACATCGACTGATAAAACATGGACTGATAAAACACGGACTGATAAAACATGGACTGATAAAACATGGACTGATAAAACATCGACTGATAAAACATGGACTGATAAAACACGGACTGATAAAACATGGACTGATAAAACATGCACTGATAAAACATGCACTGATAAAACATGGACTGATAAAACATGCACTGATAAAACATGGACTGATAAAACATGGACTGATAAAACATGGACTGGTAAAACATGGACTGGTAAAACATGGACTGATAAAACATCGACTGATAAAACATCGACTGATAAAACATCGACTGATAAAACATCGACTGATAAAACATCGACTGATAAAACATCGACTGATAAAACATCGACTGATAAAACATGGACTGATAAAACATCGACTGATAAAACATGGATTGATAAAACATGGACTGATAAAACATGGACTGGTAAAACATGGACTGATAAAACATGGACTAATAAAACATGGACTGATAAAACATGGACTGGTAAAACATGGACTGATAAAACATGGACTAATAAAACATGGACTGATAAAACATGGACTGATAAAACATGGATTGATAAAACATGGACTGATAAAACATGGACTGATAAAACATCGACTGATAAAACATGGACTGATAAAACACGGACTGATAAAACATGGACTGATAAAACATGGACTGATAAAACATGGACTGATAAAACATGGACTGATAAAACATGGACTGATAAAACATGGACTTATAAAACATGGACTGATAAAACATGGACTGGTAAAACATGGACTGATAAAACATGGACTGATAAAACACGGACTTATAAAACATGGACTGATAAAACATGGACTGGTAAAACATGGACTTATAAAACATCGACTGATAAAACACGGACTTATAAAACATCGACTGATAAAACATCGACTGATAAAACATCGACTGATAAAACATGGACTGATAAAACATCGACTGATAAAACATCGACTGATAAAACATGGACTGATAAAACATGGATTGATAAAACATGGACTGATAAAACATGGACTGATAAAACATGGACTGATAAAACATGGACTGATAAAACACGGACTGATAAAACATCGACTGATAAAACATCGACTGATAAAACATGGACTGATAAAACATGGATTGATAAAACATGGATTGATAAAACATGGACTGATAAAACATGGACTGATAAAACATCGACTGATAAAACATCGACTGATAAAACATGGACTGATAAAACATGGACTGATAAAACATGGACTGATAAAACATGGACTGATAAAACATGGACTGATAAAACATGGACTGATAAAACATGGACTGATAAAACATGGACTGATAAAACATGGACTGATAAAACATGGACTGATAAAACATGGACTGATAAAACATGGACTTATAAAACATGGACTGATAAAACATGGACTGGTAAAACATGGACTGATAAAACATGGACTGATAAAACACGGACTTATAAAACATCGACTGATAAAACATCGACTGATAAAACATCGACTGATAAAACATGGACTGATAAAACACGGACTGATAAAACATGGACTGGTAAAACATGGACTGATAAAACATGGATTGATAAAACATGGACTGATAAAACATGGACTAATAAAACATGGACTGATAAAACATGGACCGATAAAACATGGGTTGATAAAACATGGACTGATAAAACATGGACTGATAAAACATGGCCATCCGTAGCGCCAACCGTTGCGCCATCCGTTGCGCCATCCGTAGCGCCAACCGTAGCGCCAACCGTAGCGCCATCCGTAGCGCCATCCGTAGCGCCATGCAATATAGTAATGTAAAATTTGTAATAGTTGTTAACTTGTTATCACTTTTGTTTTGTTATTTTTATATATTACTTCACGACCAATTGGAAGATCACTTTTTTTGTTGTAAATAGTTTATTGGTGAAATAGTACCGTGATTAAATAAAATTATAATAAGAAATCCGTAGCGCCATCCGTAGCGCCATCCGTAGCGCCATCCGTAGCGCCAACCGTAGCGCCATCCGTAGCGCCAACCGTAGCGCCAACCGAAGCGCCATCCGTAGCGCCAACCGTAGCGCCATCCGTAGCGCCAACCGTAGCGCCATCCGTAGCGCCATCCGTTGCGCCATCCGTAGCGCCAACCGTAGCGCCATCCGTAGCGCCATCCGTAGCGCCATGCAATATAGTAATGTAAAATTTGTAATAGTTATCACTTTTGTTTTGTTATTTTTATATATTACTTCACGACCAATTGGAAGATCACTTTTTTTGTTGTAAATAGTTTATTGGTGAAATAGTACCGTGATTAAATAAAATTATAATAAGAAATCCGTAGCGCCATCCGTAGCGCCATCCGTAGCGCCATCGGTAGCGCCATCCGTAGCGCCATCCGTAGCGCCAACCGTAGCGCCATCCGTAGCGCCAACCGTAGCGCCAACCGTAGCGCCATCCGTAGCGCCATCCGTAGCGCCATCCGTGCGCCATCCGTAGCGCCATCCGTAGCGCCAACCGTAGCGCCATCCGTAGCGCCATCCGTAGCGCCATCCGTAGCGCCATCCGTAGCGCCATCCGTAGCGCCATCCGTAGCGCCATCCGTAGCGCCAACCGTAGCGCCATCCGTAGCGCCATCCAAGCTTAGTTATCACCTTCCAAAACCTAACCACTAATTCAATGAAAAAATCATTCAGTTATAGAGGTGCAATGGTTTGGAACAATCTATCTAACGAGATTAAAAATTCTCAATCAATTTGTCAATTTAAAAGTTGTATTAAAGTCAATAATTTTTAATAGTGTAATATAATAATATAATCATGCAATATAGTAATGTAAAATTTGTAATAGTTGTTATCACTTTTGTTTTGTTATTTTTATATATTACTTCACGGCCTATCGGAAGATCACTTTTTTGTTGTAAATAGTTTATTGGTGAAATAGTACCGTGATTAAATAAAATTCTAATAAGAAATCCGTACCGCCAACCGTACCGCCATCCGTACCGCCAACCGTACCGCCATCCGTAGCGCCATCCGTAGCGCCATCCGTAGCGCCAACCGTACCGCCATCCGTAGCGCCATCCGTAGCGCCATCCGTAGCGCCATCCGTACCGCCATCCGTAGCGCCATCCGTAGCGCCATCCGTAGCGCCATCCGTACCGCCATCCGTAGCGCCATCCGTAGCGCCATCCGTAGCGCCATCCGTAGCGCCATCCGTAGCGCCATCCGTAGCGCCATCCGTAGCGCCATCCGTAGCGCCATCCGTAGCGCCATCCGTAGCGCCATCCGTAGCGCCATCCGTAGCGCCATCCGTAGCGCCATCCGTAGCGCCATCCGTAGCGCCATCCGTAGCGCCATCCGTACCGCCATCCGTAGCGCCATCCGTAGCGCCATCCGTAGCGCCATCCGTAGCGCCATCCGTACCGCCATCCGTAGCGCCATCCGTAGCGCCATCCGTAGCGCCATCCGTAGCGCCAACCGTAGCGCCATCCGTAGCGCCATCCGTAGCGCCATCCGTAGCGCCATCCGTAGCGCCATCCGTAATGCAAAAGTCTTTAAACGCTGCATTTCCTGTACATTTTTAGTGTAATGTTGTCTTGTTAATCACTGTTTGTCATCTAATGTTCAGTATCTTTCAAAAACAGTTTATTTTAGTAATTTTAGTTTTTATTATTTTGTTAAATTTTATTCTTAAAGGGGGAAATTAGCAATTAGCCGATAATCGTCAACGCAAGCTTCCGTGGCCGAACTGGTAAGGCGTGTGACTGCGAAGTCACGCCTATCGGTTCGAGTGTCCGCGGAACTAAGCATGCAATCCGAGCCACAGAAAAAAAGCAGAAGGAATGGCAAGAAAAAAAAGAAAGAAAGAAAAAATGATACAAAAAAAGAAGAAAATAGAAAAGTAAGAAGAAATAGAAAAGAGAGAAATAGATAAGAAAAAAATGAAGAAATTTTATTTCATTTGAAGTTGAAGCTATATTTACACTTTTGTTTTGTTATGTTTATCTTTACGGCCTATTGGAATATCACTTTTTTGTTGTAAATAGTTTATTGGTGAAATAGTACCGTGATTAAATAAAATTATAATAATAAATCCGTAGCGCCAACCGTAGCGCCATCCGTAGCGCAAAACATTTTAAACGCTGCATTTCCTGCACATTTTTAGTGTAATGTAATATTTCTCTTTTTTCTATCATTTTTTTCTTTTTTCTTTCTTTTTTTTCCTTTCATTTTTCTTTCATTTTTTGCCATGCATTTGCCTTTTTTCTATGGCTCGGATTGCTAACTTAGTTCCGCGGACACTCGAACCGATAGGCGTGACCTCGCAGTCACACGCCTTACCAGTTCGGCCACGGAAGCTTGCGTTGATGATTATCGGCTAATTGCTAATTTCCCCCTTTAAGAATAAAATTTAACAAAATAATAAAAACTAAAATCACTAAAATAAACGGTTTTTGAAAGATACTGAACATTAGATGACAAACAGTGATTAACAAGACAACATTACACTAAAAATGTACAGGAAATGCAGCGTTTAAAGACTTTTGCGCTACGGATGGCGCTACGGATGGCGCTACGGATGGCGCTACGGATGGCGCTACGGTTGGCGCTACGGTTGGCGCTACGGATGGCGCTACGGATGGCGCTACGGATGGCGCTACGGATGGCGCTACGGTTGGCGCTACGGATGGCGCTACGGTTGGCGCTGCGGATTTATATTATAATTTTATTTAATCACGGTACTATTTCACCAATAAACTATTTACAACAAAAAGTGATCTTCCAATAGGCCGTGAAGTAATATATAAAAATAACAAAACAAAAGTGTACTTGAGTCAGTTAAAAAGCTATCTAGCAGTTGCCTCTCCTTGTAGTAAAAGCTCATTCAGTGAATTTACTGCTGTATCTGAAAGCTTTGTCTGTAACACTATCAAATAGTACTCGTCTAAGTCCTGTGCCTTAGATCCTGTACCTACACATCTGCTAAAGGAATCTCTTGATGTGTTAGCTGCCCCAATTACTGACATTATCAATTCATCTTTGTCCACAGGAGTATTTCCTCTTTCACTTAAGAAAGGTCTCATCTGCCCATCTATTAAAAAACCTACTAGTGATAAAGAGCTATTCCCTAACTATAGACCTATTACTAACGTGACTTTCTTGTCAAAAGTATTAGAGCGGATTGCTGCCAGACAGACAACAGACCATCTTATTAGTTGAGAATAACCTCCTTGCAAAAATGCAATCTGCTTATAGACTCTTTCATAGCACAGAGACAGCAGTTCTGCGTGTTTTCAATGACATCCTTAATGCACTTGATGAAAATCAGGAAGTACTGTTGGACTTATCATCTGCGTTCGACACCATTGACCACACCGTTCTATTGGAGAGACTTCAGCATCGTTATGGGTTTAGTGGAACTGTGCTAGCCTGGTATCACTCATACCTTTCTGATCGGGTACAGTCAGTTATGGTGAAGAATACGCATTCCTCAAACAAACCATTGCAATATGGTGTACCTCAGGGTTCTGTACTGGGTCCACTTCTCTTTTCACTCTTCTTTGCGCCATTGGAAGATGTGATCAAAGCCCATGGCCTTGATTGCATAATGTACGCTGATGACACACAGCTGTATATGCCTCTATAAATTCTCCATGTGATCGACCTGCTGCTCTAGCTAAACTTGAGTTATGTATTAAGGACATCACCAACTGGTGTACTATGAATGGTCTTATATGCAATCCGAGTAAAACCGAGATTGTCCATCTATCATCACGTTTTTATGCATTGTGAACCAATGCCAGAAATATGTGTCAACGATGTGAAAATCCAACCGGCTCCGGTTGCACGTGATCTCAGTGTTGCTGTAGATAGACATCTAAAATTAAAACTCATGTAAATAACATCTGTAAATCGGCCACTTTTGCTATCAGAAATATCGGCAAGATCAGGAAATATTTGAGTAAAAAGGACTATGAGAAGTTGGTGCATGCATTCATAACATCAAAACTTGACAGCTGTAATAGCATCCTATATGGCTTACCAGAAGCTGAATTGAGCAAGTTACAGCGAATTCAAAATACAGCTGCAAGACTTGTAACAGGGGTTAAAAAATCGGAGCATATCTCCCCTGTGCTTCGTAATCTTCACTGGTTGCCGGTGAGATCAAGGATTGTATTTAAGATACTAATAATTACTTTCAAGGCTTTGCATGGCCAGGCGCCTGTTTATATTACTGATTTGCTAAATAAATATAAACCTACTCGTGCTTTGAGATCATCAGACCGTAATCTGCTACTTGAGCCAAAATCCAAAACGGTGACTCATGGAGACAGAGCGTTCTCGGTTTCGGCACCAAAACTGTGGAATTCATTACCACAGGAAATTAGAAGCTTTGATATGTTGGGTAATTTTAAATCAGCAGTTAAGACTTTTCTTTTTTAAAATTAATAGTTTTTTGTTCATAGTGGTAATATATGTAGTAGGCTTTATCTTATAATGAAACTGTAATAAGTTTTATAAGTAAATTTAAGAATATATTGTTGTAAGAGCATTGAGACTATTGTATAATGCTCCTAATACGTCTATTATTATTATTATTATTATTATAAAGCTTCAACCTCAAATGAAATAAATTTTCTTCATTTTTTTCTTATCTATATCTCTCTTTTCTATTTCTTATCTCTTCATCTATTTCTCTCTTTTCTATATTTCTCTTTTTTCTATCATTTTTCCTTTCTTTTTTTTCTAAAGCAAGCAATCCGAGCCACGGAAAAAAGGCAAAAGGATGGCAAAAAATGAAAAAAAAATGAAAGAAAAAAAGAAGAAAAAGAAAAAATGATAGAAAAAAGAGAAATATAGAAAAGAGAGAAATAGATATGAAGAAAATTATTTCATTTGAGGTTGAAGCTTTATATACACTTTTGTTTTGTTATTTTTATATATTACTTCACGGCCTATTGGAAGATCACTTTTTTGTTGTAAATAGTTTATTGGTGAAATAGTACCGTGATTAAATAAATTCTAATAATAAATCCGTTGCGCCAACCGTAGCGCCATCCGTAGCGCTATCCGTAGCGCCATCCGTAGCGCCAGCCATAGCGCCATCCGTAGCGAAAAGTCTTTAAACGCTGCATTTTCTGTACATTTTTTAGTGTAATGTTGTCCTGTTAATCACTGTTTGTCATCTAATGTTCAGTATCTTTGAAAAAACCGTTTATTTTAGTGATTTTAGTTATTATTATTTTGTTAAATTTTATTCTTAAAGGGGGAAATTAGCAATTAGCCGATAATCGTCAATGCAAGCTTCCGTGGCCGAACTGGTAAGGCGTGTGACTATACGAGGTCACGCCTATCGGTTCGAGTGTCCGCGGAACTAAGCAAGCAATTCCCGAGCCACAGAAAAAAGGCAAAAGGATTGAAAGAAAGAAAAGAAAAATATGATAGAGAAGAGAGAAGAAATAGAAAAGAGAGAAATAGATAAGAAAATAATCAAGAAAATAATTGGAAGATCACTTTTTTTGTTGTAAATAGTTTATTGGTGAAATAGTACCATGATAAAATAAAATTCTAATAATAAATCCGTCCGTAGCGGGCGCTTGCCGTGCCATAATAACTATACTACAGTACAGTACATTACGGTACTATTTCACCAATAAACTTTTTACAACAAAAAAGTGATCTTCCAATAGGCCGTGAAGTAATATATAAAAATAACAAAACAAAAGTGTATATAAAGCTTCAACCTCAAATGAAATAAATTTTCTTCATTTTTTCCTTATCTATTTTCTCTCTTTTCTATTTCTTCTCTCTTCTATATTTCTCTCTTTTTTCTATCATTTTTTCTTTCTTTTTTCTTTCTTTTTTTCCTTTCATTTGCCTTTTTTATGGCTCGGATTGCTAGCTTAGTTCCGCGGACACTCGAACCGATAGATAGGCGTGACCTCGCAGTCACACGCCTTACCAGTTCGGCCACGGAAGCTTGCGTTGATGATCATCGGCTAATTCCTAATTTCCCCCTTTAAGAATAAAATTTAACAAAATAATAAAAACTAAAATCACTAAAGTAAACGGTTTTTGAAAGATACTGAACATTAGATGACAAACAGTGATTAACAAGACAACATTACACTAAAAATGTACAGGAAATGCAGCGTTTAAAGACTTTTGCTCTACGGATGGCGATACGGAAGGCGCTAGGGATGGCGCTACGGATGGCGCTACGGTTGGCGCTACGGATTTATTATTATAATTTTATTTAATCACGGTACTATTTCACCAATAAACTATTTACAACAAAAAAGTGATCTTCCAATAGGCCGTGAAGTAATATATAAAAATAACAAAATAAAAGTGTATATAAAGCTTCAACCTCAAATGAAATAAATTTTCTTCATTTTTTTCTTATCTATTTCTCTCTTTTCTATTTCTTCTCTCTTCTATATTTCTCTTTTTTCTATCATTTTTTCTTTCTTTTTTTTTCTTTCATTTTTTGCTATCCTTTTTGGCTTTTCTGTTGCTCGGATTGCTTGCTTAGTTCGGCATAGGAGTTGACGGAAGCTTAATTGCGTTGACGATTATCGGCTAATTGCTAATTTCCCCCTTTAAGAATAAAATTTTACAAAATAATAAAAACTAAAATCACTAAAGTAAACGGTTTTTGAAAGATACTGAACATTAGATGACAAACAGTGATTAACAAGACAACATTACACTAAAAATGTACAGGAAATGCAGCGTTTAAAGACTTTTGCGCTACGGATGGCGCTACGGATGGCGCTACGGTTGGCGCTACGGATGGCGCTACGGATGGCGCTACGGATGGCGCTACGGTTGGCGCTACGGATGGCGCTACGGATGGCGCTACGGATGGCGCTACGGTTGGCGCTGCGGATTTATATTATAATTTTATTTAATCACGGTACTATTTCACCAATAAACTATTTACAACAAAAAGTGATCTTCCAATAGGCCGTGAAGTAATATATAAAAATAACAAAACAAAAGTGTACTTGAGTCAGTTAAAAAGCTATCTAGCAGTTGCCTCTCCTTGTAGTAAAAGCTCATTCAGTGAATTTACTGCTGTATCTGAAAGCTTTGTCTGTAACACTATCAAATAGTACTCGTCTAAGTCCTGTGCCTTAGATCCTGTACCTACACATCTGCTAAAGGAATCTCTTGATGTGTTAGCTGCCCCAATTACTGACATTATCAATTCATCTTTGTCCACAGGAGTATTTCCTCTTTCACTTAAGAAAGGTCTCATCTGCCCATCTATTAAAAAACTTACTAGTGATAAAGAGCTATTCCCTAACTATAGACCTATTACTAACGTGACTTTCTTGTCAAAAGTATTAGAGCGGATTGCTGCCAGACAGACAACAGACCATCTTATTAGTTGAGAATAACCTCCTTGCAAAAATGCAATCTGCTTATAGACTCTTTCATAGCACAGAGACAGCAGTTCTGCGTGTTTTCAATGACATCCTTAATGCACTTGATGAAAATCAGGAAGTACTGTTGGACTTATCATCTGCGTTCGACACCATTGACCACACCGTTCTATTGGAGAGACTTCAGCATCGTTATGGGTTTAGTGGAACTGTGCTAGCCTGGTATCACTCATACCTTTCTGATCGGGTACAGTCAGTTATGGTGAAGAATACGCATTCCTCAAACAAACCATTGCAATATGGTGTACCTCAGGGTTCTGTACTGGGTCCACTTCTCTTTTCACTCTTCTTTGCGCCATTGGAAGATGTGATCAAAGCCCATGGCCTTGATTGCATAATGTACGCTGATGACACACAGCTGTATATGCCTCTATAAATTCTCCATGTGATCGACCTGCTGCTCTAGCTAAACTTGAGTTATGTATTAAGGACATCACCAACTGGTGTACTATGAATGGTCTTATATGCAATCCGAGTAAAACCGAGATTGTCCATCTATCATCACGTTTTATGCATTGTGAACCAATGCCAGAAATATGTGTCAACGATGTGAAAATCCAACCGGCTCCGGTTGCACGTGATCTCAGTGTTGCTGTAGATAGACATCTAAAATTAAAACTCATGTAAATAACATCTGTAAATCGGCCACTTTTGCTATCAGAAATATCGGCAAGATCAGGAAATATTTGAGTAAAAAGGACTATGAGAAGTTGGTGCATGCATTCATAACATCAAAACTTGACAGCTGTAATAGCATCCTATATGGCTTACCAGAAGCTGAATTGAGCAAGTTACAGCGAATTCAAAATACAGCTGCAAGACTTGTAACAGGGGTTAAAAAATCGGAGCATATCTCCCCTGTGCTTCGTAATCTTCACTGGTTGCCGGTGAGATCAAGGATTGTATTTAAGATACTAATAATTACTTTCAAGGCTTTGCATGGCCAGGCGCCTGTTTATATTACTGATTTGCTAAATAAATATAAACCTACTCGTGCTTTGAGATCATCAGACCGTAATCTGCTACTTGAGCCAAAATCCAAAACGGTGACTCATGGAGACAGAGCGTTCTCGGTTTCGGCACCAAAACTGTGGAATTCATTACCACAGGAAATTAGAAGCTTTGATATGTTGGGTAATTTTAAATCAGCAGTTAAGACTTTTCTTTTTTAAAATTAATAGTTTTTTGTTCATAGTGGTAATATATGTAGTAGGCTTTATCTTATAATGAAACTGTAATAAGTTTTATAAGTAAATTTAAGAATATATTGTTGTAAGAGCATTGAGACTATTGTATAATGCTCCTAATACGTCTATTATTATTATTATTATTATAAAGCTTCAACCTCAAATGAAATAAATTTTCTTCATTTTTTTCTTATCTATATCTCTCTTTTCTATTTCTTATCTCTTCATCTATTTCTCTCTTTTCTATATTTCTCTTTTTTCTATCATTTTTCCTTTCTTTTTTTTCTAAAGCAAGCAATCCGAGCCACAGAAAAAAGGCAAAAGGATGGCAAAAAATGAAAAAAAAATGAAAGAAAAAAAGAAGAAAAAAAGAAAAAATGATAGAAAAAAGAGAAATATAGAAAAGAGAGAAATAGATATGAAGAAAATTATTTCATTTGAGGTTGAAGCTTTATATACACTTTTGTTTTGTTATTTTTATATATTACTTCACGGCCTATTGGAAGATCACTTTTTTGTTGTAAATAGTTTATTGGTGAAATAGTACCGTGATTAAATAAATTCTAATAATAAATCCGTTGCGCCAACCGTAGCGCCATCCGTAGCGCTATCCGTAGCGCCATCCGTAGCGCCAGCCATAGCGCCATCCGTAGCGAAAAGTCTTTAAAACGCTGCATTTTCTGTACATTTTTAGTGTAATGTTGTCCTGTTAATCACTGTTTGTCATCTAATGTTCAGTATCTTTGAAAAACCGTTTATTTTAGTGATTTTAGTTATTATGATTTTGTTAAATTTTATTCTTAAAGGGGGAAATTAGCAATTAGCCGATAATCGTCAATGCAAGCTTCCGTGGCCGAACTGGTAAGGCGTGTGACTATACGAGGTCACGCCTATCGGTTCGAGTGTCCGCGGAACTAAGGAAGCAATTCCCGAGCCACAGAAAAAAGGCAAAAGGATGGCAAAAAATGAAAGAAAAAACGAAAGAAAAGAAAGAAAGAAAAGAAAAAATATGATAGAGAAGAGAGAAGAAATAGAAAAGAGAGAAATAGATAAGAAAAAAATCAAGAAAATTGGAAGATCACTTTTTTTGTTGTAAATAGTTTATTGGTGAAATAGTACCATGATAAAATAAAATTCTAATAATAAATCCGTGCGTAGCGGGCGCTTGCCGTGCCATAATAACTATACTACAGTACAGTACATTACGGTACTATTTCACCAATAAACTTTTTACAACAAAAAAGTGATCTTCCAATAGGCCGTGAAGTAATATATAAAAATAACAAAACAAAAGTGTATATAAAGCTTCAACCTCAAATGAAATAAATTTTCTTCATTTTTTCCTTATCTATTTTCTCTCTTTTCTATTTCTTCTCTCTTCTATATTTCTCTCTTTTTTCTATCATTTTTTCTTTCTTTTTTCTTTCTTTTTTTCCTTTCATTTGCCTTTTTTATGGCTCGGATTGCTAGCTTAGTTCCGCGGACACTCGAACCGATAGATAGGCGTGACCTCGCAGTCACACGCCTTACCAGTTCGGCCACGGAAGCTTGCGTTGATGATCATCGGCTAATTGCTAATTTCCCCCTTTAAGAATAAAATTTAACAAAATAATAAAAACTAAAATCACTAAAGTAAACGGTTTTTGAAAGATACTGAACATTAGATGACAAACAGTGATTAACAAGACAACATTACACTAAAAATGTACAGGAAATGCAGCGTTTAAAGACTTTTGCTCTACGGATGGCGATACGGAAGGCGCTAGGGATGGCGCTACGGATGGCGCTACGGTTGGCGCTACGGATTTATTATTATAATTTTATTTAATCACGGTACTATTTCACCAATAAACTATTTACAACAAAAAAGTGATCTTCCAATAGGCCGTGAAGTAATATATAAAAATAACAAAATAAAAGTGTATATAAAGCTTCAACCTCAAATGAAATAAATTTTCTTCATTTTTTTCTTATCTATTTCTCTCTTTTCTATTTCTTCTCTCTTCTATATTTCTCTTTTTTCTATCATTTTTTCTTTCTTTTTTTTTCTTTCATTTTTTGCTATCCTTTTTGCCTTTTCTGTTGCTCGGATTGCTTGCTTAGTTCCGCATAGGAGTTGACGGAAGCTTAATTGCGTTGACGATTATCGGCTAATTGCTAATTTCCCCCTTTAAGAATAAAATTTTACAAAATAATAAAAACTAAAATCACTAAAGTAAACGGTTTTTGAAAGATACTGAACATTAGATGACAAACAGTGATTAACAAGACAACATTACACTAAAAATGTACAGGAAATGCAGCGTTTAAAGACTTTTGCGCTACGGATGGCGCTACGGATGGCGCTACGGATGGCGCTACGGTTGGCGCTACGGTTGGCGCTACGGATGGCGCTACGGATGGCGCTACGGATGGCGCTACGGTTGGCGCTACGGATGGCGCTACGGATGGCGCTACGGTTGGCGCTGCGGATTTATATTATAATTTTATTTAATCACGGTACTATTTCACCAATAAACTATTTACAACAAAAAGTGATCTTCCAATAGGCCGTGAAGTAATATATAAAAATAACAAAACAAAAGTGTACTTGAGTCAGTTAAAAAGCTATCTAGCAGTTGCCTCTCCTTGTAGTAAAAGCTCATTCAGTGAATTTACTGCTGTATCTGAAAGCTTTGTCTGTAACACTATCAAATAGTACTCGTCTAAGTCCTGTGCCTTAGATCCTGTACCTACACATCTGCTAAAGGAATCTCTTGATGTGTTAGCTGCCCCAATTACTGACATTATCAATTCATCTTTGTCCACAGGAGTATTTCCTCTTTCACTTAAGAAAGGTCTCATCTGCCCATCTATTAAAAAACCTACTAGTGATAAAGAGCTATTCCCTAACTATAGACCTATTACTAACGTGACTTTCTTGTCAAAAGTATTAGAGCGGATTGCTGCCAGACAGACAACAGACCATCTTATTAGTTGAGAATAACCTCCTTGCAAAAATGCAATCTGCTTATAGACTCTTTCATAGCACAGAGACAGCAGTTCTGCGTGTTTTCAATGACATCCTTAATGCACTTGATGAAAATCAGGAAGTACTGTTGGACTTATCATCTGCGTTCGACACCATTGACCACACCGTTCTATTGGAGAAACTTCAGCATCGTTATGGGTTTAGTGGAACTGTGCTAGCCTGGTATCACTCATACCTTTCTGATCGGGTACAGTCAGTTATGGTGAAGAATACGCATTCCTCAAACAAACCATTGCAATATGGTGTACCTCAGGGTTCTGTACTGGGTCCACTTCTCTTTTCACTCTTCTTTGCGCCATTGGAAGATGTGATCAAAGCCCATGGCCTTGATTGCATAATGTACGCTGATGACACACAGCTGTATATGCCTCTATAAATTCTCCATGTGATCGACCTGCTGCTCTAGCTAAACTTGAGTTATGTATTAAGGACATCACCAACTGGTGTACTATGAATGGTCTTATATGCAATCCGAGTAAAACCGAGATTGTCCATCTATCATCACGTTTTATGCATTGTGAACCAATGCCAGAAATATGTGTCAACGATGTGAAAATCCAACCGGCTCCGGTTGCACGTGATCTCAGTGTTGCTGTAGATAGACATCTAAAATTAAAACTCATGTAAATAACATCTGTAAATCGGCCACTTTTGCTATCAGAAATATCGGCAAGATCAGGAAATATTTGAGTAAAAAGGACTATGAGAAGTTGGTGCATGCATTCATAACATCAAAACTTGACAGCTGTAATAGCATCCTATATGGCTTACCAGAAGCTGAATTGAGCAAGTTACAGCGAATTCAAAATACAGCTGCAAGACTTGTAACAGGGGTTAAAAAATCGGAGCATATCTCCCCTGTGCTTCGTAATCTTCACTGGTTGCCGGTGAGATCAAGGATTGTATTTAAGATACTAATAATTACTTTCAAGGCTTTGCATGGCCAGGCGCCTGTTTATATTACTGATTTGCTAAATAAATATAAACCTACTCGTGCTTTGAGATCATCAGACCGTAATCTGCTACTTGAGCCAAAATCCAAAACGGTGACTCATGGAGACAGAGCGTTCTCGGTTTCGGCACCAAAACTGTGGAATTCATTACCACAGGAAATTAGAAGCTTTGATATGTTGGGTAATTTTAAATCAGCAGTTAAGACTTTTCTTTTTTAAAATTAATAGTTTTTTGTTCATAGTGGTAATATATGTAGTAGGCTTTATCTTATAATGAAACTGTAATAAGTTTTATAAGTAAATTTAAGAATATATTGTTGTAAGAGCATTGAGACTATTGTATAATGCTCCTAATACGTCTATTATTATTATTATTATTATAAAGCTTCAACCTCAAATGAAATAAATTTTCTTCATTTTTTTCTTATCTATATCTCTCTTTTCTATTTCTTATCTCTTCATCTATTTCTCTCTTTTCTATATTTCTCTTTTTTCTATCATTTTTCCTTTCTTTTTTTTCTAAAGCAAGCAATCCGAGCCACAGAAAAAAGGCAAAAGGATGGCAAAAAATGAAAAAAAATTGAAAGAAAAAAAGAAGAAAAAGAAAAAATGATAGAAAAAAGAGAAATATAGAAAAGAGAGAAATAGATATGAAGAAAATTATTTCATTTGAGGTTGAAGCTTTATATACACTTTTGTTTTGTTATTTTTATATATTACTTCACGGCCTATTGGAAGATCACTTTTTTGTTGTAAATAGTTTATTGGTGAAATAGTACCGTGATTAAATAAATTCTAATAATAAATCCGTTGCGCCAACCGTAGCGCCATCCGTAGCGCTATCCGTAGCGCCATCCGTAGCGCCAGCCATAGCGCCATCCGTAGCGAAAAGTCTTTAAACGCTGCATTTTCTGTACATTTTTAGTGTAATGTTGTCCTGTTAATCACTGTTTGTCATCTAATGTTCAGTATCTTTGAAAAACCGTTTATTTTAGTGATTTTAGTTATTATGATTTTGTTAAATTTTATTCTTAAAGGGGGAAATTAGCAATTAGCCGATAATCGTCAATGCAAGCTTCCGTGGCCGAACTGGTAAGGCGTGTGACTATACGAGGTCACGCCTATCGGTTCGAGTGTCCGCGGAACTAAGGAAGCAATTCCCGAGCCACAGAAAAAAGGCAAAAGGATGGCAAAAAATGAAAGAAAAAACGAAAGAAAAGAAAGAAAGAAAAGAAAAAATATGATAGAGAAGAGAGAAGAAATAGAAAAGAGAGAAATAGATAAGAAAAAAATCAAGAAAATTGGAAGATCACTTTTTTTGTTGTAAATAGTTTATTGGTGAAATAGTACCAGTGCGTAGCGGGCGCTTGCCGTGCCATAATAACTATACTACAGTACAGTACATTACGGTACTATTTCACCAATAAACTTTTTACAACAAAAAAGTGATCTTCCAATAGGCCGTGAAGTAATATATAAAAATAACAAAACAAAAGTGTATATAAAGCTTCAACCTCAAATGAAATAAATTTTCTTCATTTTTTCCTTATCTATTTTCTCTCTTTTCTATTTCTTCTCTCTTCTATATTTCTCTCTTTTTTTCTATCATTTTTTCTTTCTTTTTTCTTTCTTTTTTTCCTTTCATTTGCCTTTTTTATGGCTCGGATTGCTAGCTTAGTCACACGCCTTACCAGTTCGGCCACGGAAGCTTGCGTTGATGATCATCGGCTAATTGCTAATTTCCCCCTTTAAGAATAAAATTTAACAAAATAATAAAAACTAAAATCACTAAAGTAAACGGTTTTTGAAAGATACTGAACATTAGATGACAAACAGTGATTAACAAGACAACATTACACTAAAAATGTACAGGAAATGCAGCGTTTAAAGACTTTTGCTCTACGGATGGCGATACGGAAGGCGCTAGGGATGGCGCTACGGATGGCGCTACGGTTGGCGCTACGGATTTATTATTATAATTTTATTTAATCACGGTACTATTTCACCAATAAACTATTTACAACAAAAAAGTGATCTTCCAATAGGCCGTGAAGTAATATATAAAAATAACAAAATAAAAGTGTATATAAAGCTTCAACCTCAAATGAAATAAATTTTCTTCATTTTTTTCTTATCTATTTCTCTCTTTTCTATTTCTTCTCTCTTCTATATTTCTCTTTTTCTATCATTTTTTCTTTCTTTTTTTTTCTTTCATTTTTTGCTATCCTTTTTGCCTTTTCTGTTGCTCGGATTGCTTGCTTAGTTCCGCGGACACTTGAACCGATAATCGTCAACGCAATTAAGCTTCCGTCAACGCCTATCAGCTAATTGCCAATTTCCCCCTTTAAGAATACAATTTTACAAAATAATAAAAACTAAAATCACTAAAGTAAACGGTTTTTGAAAGATACTGAACATTAGATGACAAACAGTGATTAACAAGACAACATTACACTAAAAATGTACAGGAAATGCAGCGTTTAAAGACTTTTGCGCTACGGATGGCGCTACGGATGGCGCTACGGATGGCGCTACGGATGGCGCTACGGATGGCGCTACTGATGGCGCTACGGATTTATATTAGAATTTTATTTAATCACGGTACTATTTCACCAATAAACTATTTGCAACCGAAAAAGTGATCTTCCAATAGGCCGTGAAGTAATATATAAAAATAACAAAACAAAAGTGTACATGAGTCAGTTAAAAAGCTATCTATAGCAGTTGCCTCTCCTTGTAGTAAAAGCTCATTCAGTGAATTTACTGCTGTATCTGAAAGCTTTAGACGAGTACTGTTTGATAGTGTTACAGACAAGTCCTGTGCCTTAGATCCTGTACCTACACATCTGCTGAAGGAATCTCTTGATGTGTTAGCTGCCCCAATTACTGACATTATCAATTCATCTTTGTCCACAGGAGTATTTCCTCTTTCACTTAAGAAAGGTCTCATCTGCCCATCTATTAAAAAACCTACTAGTGATAAAGAGCTATTCCCTAACTATAGACCTATTACTAACGTGGCTTTCTTGTCAAAAGTATTAGAGCGGATTGCTGCCAGACAGACAACAGACCATCTTATTGAGAATAACCTCCTTACAAAAATGCAATCTGCTTATAGACTCTTTCATACTAGTACAGAGACAGCAGTTCTGCGTGTTTTCAATGACATCCTTATTGCACTTGATGCAAATCAGGAAGTAGTGTTGGTACTGTTGGACTTATCATCTGCGTTCGACACCACTGACCACGCCGTTCTATTGGAGAGACTTCAGCACCGTTATGGGTTTAGTGGAACTGTGCTAGCCTGGTATCACTCATACCTTTCTGATCGGGTACAGTCAGTTATGGTGAAGAATACGCATTCCTCAAACAAACCATTGCAATATGGTGTACCTCAGGGTTCTGTACTGGGTCCACTTCTCTTTTCACTCTTCTTTGCGCCATTGGAAGATGTGATCAAAGCCCATGGCCTTGATTGCATAATGTACGCTGATGACACACAGCTGTATATGCCTATAAATTCTCCATGTGATCGACCTGCTGCTCTAGCTAAACTTGAGTTATGTATTAAGGACATCACCAACTGGTGTACTATGAATGGTCTTATATGCAATCCGAGTAAAACCGAGATTGTCCATCTATCATCACGTTTTATGCATTGTGAACCAATGCCAGAAATATGTGTCAACGATGTGAAAATCCAACGGGCTCCGGTTGCACGTGATCTCGGTGTTGCTGTAGATAGACATCTAAAATTAAATACTCATGTAAATAACATCTGTAAATCGGCCACTTTTGCTATCAGAAATATCGGCAAGATCAGTAAAAAGGACTGTGAGTAAAAAGGACTGTGAGAAGTTGGTGCATGCATTCATAACATCAAAACTTGACAGCTGTAATAGCATCCTATATGGCTTACCAGAAGCTGAATTGAGCAAGTTACAGCGAATTCAAAATACAGCTGCAAGACTTGTAACAGGGGTTAAAAAATCGGAGCATATCTCCCCTGTGCTTCGTAATCTTCACTGGTTGCCGGTGAGTTAAGTCAGCAGTTAAGACTTTTCTTTTTTTTAATTAATAGTTTTTTTGTTCATAGTGGTAATATATGTAGTAGGCTTTATCTTACAATGAAACTGTAATAAGTTTTATAAGTAAATTTAAGAATATATTGTTGTAAGAGCATTGAGACTATTGTATAATGCTCCTAATACGTCTATTATTATTATTATTATAAAGCTTCAACCTCAAATGAAATAAATTTTCTTCATTTTTTTTCTTATCTATATCTCTCTTTTCTATTTCTTCTCTCTTCTATATTTCTCTGTTTTTCTATAATTTTTTCTTTCTTTTTGTTCTCTTTTTCCTTTCTTTTTTTTCTAAAGCAAGCAATCCGAGCCACAGAAAAAAGGCAAAAGGATGGCAAAAAATGAAAAAAAATGAAAGAAAAAAAGAAGAAAAAGAAAAAATGATAGAAAAAAGAGAAATATAGAAAAGAGAGAAATAGATATGAAGAAAATTTATTTCATTTGAGGTTGAAGCTTTATATACACTTTTGTTTTGTTATTTTTATATATTACTTCACGGCCTATTGGAAGATCACTTTTTTGTTGTAAATAGTTTATTGGTGAAATAGTAACCGTGATTAAATAAAATTCTAATAATAAATCCGTAACGCCAACCGTAGCGCCATCCGTAGCGCCATCTATAGCGCCATCCGTAGCGCAAAAGTCTTGAAACGCTGCATTTCCTGTACATTTTTAGTGTAATGTTGTGTTGTTAATCACTGTTTGTCATCTAATGTTCAGTATCTTTCAAAAACCGTTTATTTTAGTGATTTTAGTTTTTATTATTTTGTTAAATTTTATTCTTAAAGTGGGAAATTAGCAATTAGCCGATAATCGTTAATGCAAGCTTCCGTGGCCGAACTGGTAAGGCGTGTGCCTGCGAGGTCACGCCTATCGGTTCGAGTGTCCGCGGCACTAAGCAAGCAATCCGAGCCACAGAAAAAAGGCTAAAAAGGATGGCAAAAATAAAATTAAAAAAAAATGATAGAAAAAAAGAGAAACATAGAAGAAGAAGAAGAAATAGAAAAGAGAGAGAAAAATAGATCACTTTTTTTGTTGTAAATAGTTTATTGGTGAAATAGTACCGTAATGTACTGTACTGTAGTATAGTTATTATGGCACGGCAAGCGCCCGCTACGGACTGATTTATTATTAGAATTTTATTTAATCACGGTACTATTTCACCAATAAACTATTTAAAACAAAAAAGTGATCTTGCTATTGGCCGTGAAGTAATAAAACATTAATTTTTTATTAATTTTTTCCTTATCTATTTTCTCTCTTTCCTATTTTTCTCTTTTTTTTCTTTTTTTTTTTTCTTTCTTTTTTTTCTTTCATTTTTTGCCATCCTTTTGCCTTTTTTTATGTGGCTCGGATTGCTTGCTTAGTTCCGCGGACACTCGAACCGATAGGCGTTGACCTCGCAGAGCCACACGCCTTACCAGTTCGGCCACGGAAGCTTGCATTGACGATTATCGGCTAATTGCTAATTTCCCCCTTTAAGAATAAAATTTAACAAAATAATAAAAACTAAAATCACTAAAATAAACGGTTTTTGGAAGATACTGAACATTAGATGACAAACAGTGATCAACAAGACAACATTACACTAAAAATGTACAGGAAATGCAGCGTTTAAAGACTTTTGCGCTACGGATGGCGCTACGGATGGCGCTAGGGATGGCGCTACGGATGGCGCTACGGATGGCGCTACGGATGGCGCTACGGTTGGCGCTACGGATTTATTATTATAATTTTATTTAATCACGGTACTATTTCACCAATAAACTATTTACAACAAAAAAGTGATCTTCCAATAGGCCTCGAAGTAATATATAAAAATAACAAAATAAAAGTGTATATAAAGCTTCAACCTCAAATGAAATACATTTTTTTCATTTTTTCCTTATCTATTTCTCTCTTTTCTATTTTTTCTCTCTTCTATATTTCTCTTTTTTCTATAATTTTTTCTTTCATTTTTTGCTACCTTTTTGCCTTTTCTATTGCTCGGATTGCTTGCTTAGTTCCGCGGACACTCGAACCGATAGGCGTTGACGGAAGCTTAATTGCGTTGATGTTTATTGGCTAATTGCTAATTTCCCCCTTTAAGAATAAAATTTTACAAAATAATAAAAACTAAAATCACTAAAGTAAACGGTTTTTGAAAAATACTGAACATTAGATGACAAACAGTGATTAACAAGACAACATTACACTAAAAATGTACAGGAAATGCAGCGTTTAAAGACTTTTGCGCTACGGATGGCGCTACGGATGGCGCTACGGATGGCGCTACGGATGGCGCTACGGATGGCGCTACGGATGGCGCTACGGATGGCGCTACGGATGGCGCTACGGATGGCGCTACGGATGGCGCTACGGATGGCGCTACGGATGGCGCTACGGATGGCGCTACGGATTTATTATTAGAATTTTATTTAATCACGGTACTATTTCACCAATAAACTATTTACAACAAAAAAGTGATCTTCCAATAGGCCTCGAAGTAATATATAAAAATAACAAAATAAAAGTGTATATAAAGCTTCAACCTCAAATGAAATACATTTTTTTCATTTTTTCCTTATCTATTTCTCTCTTTTCTATTTTTTCTCTCTTCTATATTTCTCTTTTTTCTATAATTTTTTCTTTCATTTTTTGCTATCCTTTTTGCCTTTTCTGTTGCTCGGATTACTTGCTTAGTTCCGCGGACACTCGAACCGATAGGCGTTGACGGAAGCTTAATTGCGTTGACGATTATCGGCTAATTGCTAATTTCCCCCTTTAAGAATAAAATTTTACAAAATAATAAAAACTAAAATCACTAAAGTAAACGGTTTTTGAAAAATACTGAACATTAATAATAATAATAATAATAATAATAGTCTTTATTAATCAATACTCGAAACACACGTCCGAGTTTACATGGAATTATAAAAAATAAGGTATGTAGTCTATTTTTCTTCATTAGTTATTTACATCAATAATTTAATAAAACTAGTAAAATTCTACAGTATTGTTAAAAATTATTAAAATATCATACACTAGATAAAATTGAAAAGACATCTATTTACAAAAGATTTTTTAAATCTTTCAGTTTTCACTAAAGGCAGTTCAAAGTCATGTCCCCTTTGCCTTAAAGTTCGATTTAATTTGTTGGGTAAAAGTTCTCTTAATGCATTATTTCCATCATCTAATATTTTATTCCATAACCTCTTGTCTCTCTTATTTATTATTTCTCTAAAATTAGATTTCTCTGTTACGTACCTATTACGGTATGCACGATTTACAAACTTATCAATCTGACTGATGTATTTAGTATAGGATGCTCCTCCCCAAAGTTCAATTCCAAAGGTGAATAATGACATTATTAAACTCTGAAAGAGAAGTTCTAACTGCTTTGTTGTAAAACCATAATATTTACACACTCGTAAAATGTACATTCTTCCACTCGCTTTTTTGAGCATCTCTTCGAAGTGTCTATCCCAATTTTCTGGTATTTCCTCAAGGGTAACTCCAAGTATCTTGAGCCATGTTTTCCGTTTGATGGACGGAATGCAACTGGGTAGAGGTATCGATGTTCTCCCACGAACAATCATTTCATATGTTTTGTTCATATTCAGCACCATTCGGTTTTCATCTGACCATGATTTCATATTTTCTACCTCTTCTGTACCTGTATCATCCTCATCATAGCCCAGGACTTCTATTGTTATATCATCAGCGAATTTACAGAGTTCATTAATTGGATTTACTGATTTAATGTCATTTACCATTATTGAAAATAGTATCGGGCCTAGAACAGTTCCCTGAGGCACGCCACGATTAATTTTCAAGAACTCAGTTGTGATGCCATCAACTGTTACTCTCTGTTTGCGATCTTTTAAGAAATCAATCATCCAATTTATGATGTACGGGTTAAAATTAGATGACAAACAGTGATTAACAAGACAACATTACACTAAAAATGTACAGTAAATGCAGCGTTTAAAGACTTTTGCGCTACGGATGGCGCTACGGATGGCGCTACGGATGGCGCTACGGATGGCGCTACGGATGGCGCTACGGATGGCGCTACGGATGGCGCTACGGATGGCGCTACGGATGGCGCTACGGATGGCGCTACGGATGGCGCTACGATTGGCGCTACGGATTTATTATTCCAATAAACTATTTACAACAAAAAAGTGATCTTCCAATAGGCCTCGAAGTAATATATAAAAATAACAAAATAAAAGTGTATATAAAGCTTCAACCTCAAATGAAATAAATTTTTTTCATTTTTTCCTTATCTATTTCTCTTTTTTCTATAATTTTTTCTTTCATTTTTTGCTATCCTTTTTGCCTTTTCTGTTGCTCGGATTGCTTGCTTAGTTCCGCGGACACTCGAACCGATAGGCGTTGACGGAAGCTTAATTGCGTTGACGATTATCGGCTAATTGCTAATTTCCCCCTTTAAGAATAAAATTTTACAAAATAATAAAAACTAAAATCACTAAAGTAAACGGTTTTTGAAAGATACTGAACATTAGATGACAAACAGTGATTAACAAGACAACATTACACTAAAAATGTACAGGAAATGCAGCGTTTAAAGACTTTTGCGCTACGGATGGCGCTACGGATGGCGCTACGGTTGGCGCTACGGATTTAGTATTATAATTTTATTTAATCACGGTACTATTTCACCAATAAACTATTTACAACAAAAAGTGATCTTCCAATAGGCCTCGAAGTAATATATAAAAATAACAAAACAAAAGTGAAAATAAAGCTTCAACCTGAAATGAAATAAATTTTCTTCATTTTTTTCTTATCTATTTCTCTCTTTTATATTTCTTTCTATTTCTTTCTATTTCTTTCTTTTCTATTTCTTTTTTCTATCATTGTTTCTTTCTTTTTGTTCTCTTTCTCCTTTCTTTTTTCTCTAAAGCAAGCAATCCGAGCCACAGAAAAAAGGCAAAAGAATGGCAAAAAATGGAAAACAAATGAAAGACAAAAAGAAGAAAAAGAAAAAATGATAGAAAAAAGAGAAATATAAGAAGAGAGAAGAAATAGAAAAGAGAGAAATAGATATGAAGAAAATTTATTTCATTTGAGGTTGAAGCTTTATATATACTTTTGTTTTGTTATTTTTATATATTACTTCACGGCCTATTGGAAGATCACTTTTTTGTTGTAAATAGTTTATTGGCGAAATAGTAACGTGATTAAATAAAATTCTAATAATAAATCCGTAACGCCATCCGTAGTGCCAGCCATAGCGCCATCCGTAGCGAAAAGTCTTTAAACGATGCATTTTCTGTACATTTTTAGTGTAATGTTGTCTTGTTAATCACTGTTTGTCGTCTAATGTTCAGTATCTTTCAAAAACCGTTTATTTTAGTGATTTTAGTTATTATGATTTTGTTAAATTTTATTCTTAAAGGGGGAAATTAGCAATTAGCCGACAATCGTCAACGCAAGCTTCCGTGGCCGAATTGGTAAGGCGTGTGACTGCGAGGTCAACGCCTATCGGTTCGAGTGTCCGCGGAACTAAGCAAGCAATCCGAGCCACATAAAAAAAAGGCAGGAGGAGAATGGCAAGAAGTGAAAGAAAAAAAAGAAAGAAAGAAAAAATAATAGAAAAAAGAAGAAATAGAAAAGAAAGAAAGAAATAGAAGAGAGAAGAAATAGATAAGAAAAAAATGAAGAAATTTTATTTCATTTGAGGTTGAAGCTATTATACACTTTTGTTTTGTTATGTTTATCTTTACCGCCTATTGGAATATCACTTTTTTGTTGTAAATAGTTTATTGGTGAAATAGTACCGTGATTAAATAAAATTCTAATAATAAATCCGTAGCGCCAACTGTAGCGCCAACCGTAGCGCAAAACATTTTGAACGCTGCATTTCCTGCACATTTTTAGTGTAATGTTATATTTCACTTTTTTCTATCATTTTTCTTTTTTCTTTCTTTTTTTCCTTTCATTTTTTGCCATCCGTTTGTCTTTTTTCTATGGCTCGGATTGCTATAGCTTAGTTCCGCGGACACTCGAACCGATAGGCGTGACCTACCTCGCAGTCACACGCCTTACCAGTTCGGCCACGGAAGCTTGCGTTGATGATTATCGGCTAATTGCTAATTTCCCCCTTTAAGAATAAAATTTAACAAAATAATAAAAACTAAAATCACTAAAATAAACGGTTTTTGAAAGATACTGAACATTAGATGACAAACAGTGATTAACAAGACAACATTACACTAAAAATGTACAGGAAATGCAGCGTTTAAAGACTTTTGCGCTACGGATGGCGTTACGGATGGCGCTACGGATGGCGCTACGGATGGCGCTACGGATGGCGCTACGGATGGCGCTACGGATGGCGCTACGGATGGCGCTACGGATGGCGCTACGGATGGCGCTACGGATGGCGCTACGGATGGCGCTACGGATGGCGCTACGGATTTATTATTATAATTTTATTTAATCACGGTACTATTTCACCAATAAACTATTTACAACAAAAAAGTGATCTTCCAATAGGCCTCGAAGTAATATATAAAAATAACAAAATAAAAGTGTATATAAAGCTTCAACCTCAAATGAATTAAATTTTTTTCATTTTTTCCTTATCTATTTTTCTCTCTTTTCTATTTTTTCTCTCTTCTATATTTCTCTTTTTTCTATAATTTTTTCTTTCATTTTTTGCTATCCTTTTTGCCTTTTCTGTTGCTCGAATTGCTTGCTTAGTTCCGCGGACACTCGAACCGATAGGCGTTCACGGAAGCTTAATTGCGTTGACGATTATCGGCTAATTGCTAATTTCCCCCTTTAAGAATAAAATTTTACAAAATAATAAAAACTAAAATCACTAAAGTAAACGGTTTTTGAAAGATACTGAACATTAGATGACAAACAGTGATTAACAAGACAACATTATACTAAAAATGTACAGGAAATCAGCAGCGTTTAAAGACTTTTGCGCTACGGATGGCGCTACGGATGGCGCTACGGATGGCGCTACGGATGGCGCTACGGATGGCGCTACGGATGGCGCTACGGATGGCGCTAGGGATGGCGCTACGGATGGCGCTGCGGATGGCGCTACGGATGGCGCTACGGTTGGCGCTACGGATGGCGCTACGGTTGGCGCTACGGATTTATTATTATAATTTTATTTAATCACGGTACTATTTCACCAATAAACTATTTACAACAAAAAGTGATCTTCCAATAGGCCGTGAAGTAATATATAAAAATAACAAAACAAAAGTGTACATGAGTCAGTTAAAAAGCTATCTATAGCAGTTGCCTCTCCTTGTAGTAAAAGCTCATTCAGTGAATTTACTACTGTATCTGAAAGCTTTGTCTGTAACACTATCAAACAGTACTCGTCTAAGTCCTGTGCCTTAGATCCTGTACCTACACATCTGCTAAAGGAATCTCTTGATGTGTTAGTTGCCCCAATTACTGACATTATCAATTCATCTTTGTCCACAGGAGTATTTCCTCTTTCACTTAAGAAAGGTCTCGTCTGCCCATCTATTAAAAAACCTACTAGTGATAAAGAGCTATTCCCTAACTATAGACCTATTACTAACGTGGCTTTCTTGTCAAAAGTATTAGAGCGGATTGCTGCCAGACAGACAACAGACTATCTTATTGAGAATAACCTCCTTGCAAAAATGCAATCTGCTTATAGACTCTTTCATACTAGTACAGAGACAGCAGTTCTGCGTGTTTTCAATGACATCCTTAATGCACTTGATGAAAATCAGGAAGTAGTGTTGGTACTGTTGGACTTATCATCTGCGTTCGACACCATTGACCACACCGTTCTATTGGAGAGACTTCAGCATCGTTATGGGTTTAGTGGAACTGTGCTAGCCTGGTATCACTCATACCTTTCTGATCGGGTACAGTCAGTTATGGTGAAGAATACGCATTCCTCAAACAAACCATTGCAATATGGTGTACCTCAGGGTTCTGTACTGGGTCCACTTCTCTTTTCACTCTTCTTTGCGCCATTGGAAGATGTGATCAAAGCCCATGGCCTTGATTGCATAATGTACGCTGATGACACACAGCTGTATATATGCCTATAAATTCTCCATGTGATCGACCTGCTGCTCTAGCTAAACTTGAGTTATGTATTAAGGACATCACCAACTGGTGTACTATGAATGGTCTTATATGCAATCCGAGTAAAACCGAGATTGTCCATCTATCATCACGTTTTATGCATTGTGAACCAATGCCAGAAATATGTGTCAACGATGTGAAAATCCAACCGGCTCCGGTTGCACGTGATCTCGGTGTTGCTGTAGATAGACATCTAAAATTAAATACTCATGTAAATAACATCTGTAAATCGGCCACTTTTGCTATCAGAAATATCGGCAAGATCAGGAAATATTTGAGTAAAAAGGACTGTGATAAGTTGGTGCATGCATTCATAACATCAAAACTTGACAGCTGTAATAGCATCCTATATGGCTTACCAGAAGCTGAATTGAGCAAGTTACAGCGAATTCAAAATACAGCTGCAAGACTTGTAACAGGGGTTAAAAAATCGGAGCATATCTCCCCTGTGCTTCGTAATCTTCACTGGTTGCCGGTGAGTTAAGATACTAATAATTACTTTCAAGGCTTTGCATGGCCAGGCGCCTGTTTATATTACTGATTTGCTAAATAAATATAAACCTACTCGTGCTTTGAGATCATCAGACCGTAATCTGCTACTTGAGCCAAAATCCAAAACGGTGACTCATGGAGACAGAGCGTTCTCGGTTTCGACACTAAAACTATGGAATTCATTACCACAGGAAATTAGAAGCTTTGATATGTTGGGTAATTTTAAGTCAGCAGTTAAGACTTTTCTTTTTTAAAATTAATAGTTTTTTTGTTCATAGTGGTAATATATGTAGTAGGCTTTATCTTATAATGAAACTGTAATAAGTTTTATAAGTAAATTTAAGAATATATTGTTGTAAGAGCATTGAGACTATTGTATAATGCTCCTAATACGTCTATTATTATTATTATCATTATTATAAAGCTTCAACCTCAAATGAAATAAATTTTCTTCATTTTTTTCTTATCTATTTCTCTCTTTTCTATTTCTTCTTTCTTCTATATTTCTCTGTTTTTCTATAATTTTTTCTTTCTTTTTGTTCTCTTTTTCCTTTCTTTTTTTCTAAAGCAAGCAATCCGAGCCACAGAAAAAAGGCAAAAGGATGGCAAAAAATGAAAAAAAAATGAAAGAAAAAAAGAAGAAAAAGAAAAAATGATAGAAAAAAGAGAAATATAGAAAAGAGAGAAATAGAAAAGAGAGAAATTTTGAGGTTGAAGCTTTATATACACTTTTGTTTTGTTATTTTTATATATTACTTCACGGCCTATTGGAAGATCACTTTTTTGTTGTAAATAGTTTATTGGTGAAATAGTAACCGTGATTAAATAAAATTATAATAATAAATCCGTAGCGCCAACCGTAGCGCCATCCGTAGCGCCATCCCTAGCGCCATCCATAGCGCCATCCGTAGCGCAAAAGTCTTGAAACGCTGCATTTCCTGTACATTTTTAGTGTAATGTTGTCTTGTTAATCACTGTTTGTCATCTAATGTTCAGTATCTTTCAAAAACCGTTTATTTTAGTGATTTTAGTTATTATTATTTTGTTAAATTTTATTCTTAAAGGGGGAAATTAGCAATTAGCCGATAATCGTTAATGCAAGCTTCCGTGGCCGAACTGGCAAGGCGTGTGACTGCGAGGGGTCACGCCTATCGGTTCGAGTGTCCGCGGAACTAAGCTAGCAATCCGAGCCACAGATAAAAGGCTAAAAAGGATGGCAAAAATAAAAGACAGAAAAAATGATAGAAAAAAAGAGAAATGTAGAAGAAGAAGAAGAAATAGAAAAGAGAGAGAAAAATAGAGATCACTTTTTTTGTTGTAAATAGTTTATTGGTGAAATAGTACCGTAATGTACTGTACTGTAGTATATGAGTTATTATGGCACGGCAAGCGCCCGCTACGGACTGATTTATTATTAGAATTTTATTTAATCACGGTATTATTTCACCAATAAACTATTTAAAACAAAAAAGTGATCTTCCAATAGGCCGTGAAGTAATAAAATATAAAAAAATTTCTTATCTATTTTCTCTCTTTCCTATTTTTCTCTTTTTTTTCTTTCTTTTCTTTCTTTTATTTTTTGCCATCCTTTTGCCTTTTATGTGGCTCGGATTGCTTGCTTAGTTCTGCGGACACTCTAACCGATAGGCGTGACCTCGCAGTCACACGCCCTACCAGTTCGGCCACGGAAGCTTCTATTGACGATTATCGGCTAATTGCTAATTTCCCGCTTTAAGAATAAAATTTAACAAAATAATAAAAACTAAAATCACTAAAGTAAACGGTTTTTGAAAGATACTGAACATTAGATGACAAACAGTGATGAACAAGACAACATTACACTAAAAATGTACAGGAGATGCAGCGTTTAAAGACTTTTGCGCTACGGATGGCGCTACGGATGGCGCTACGGATGGCGCTACGTTTCGCGCTACGGATTTAGTATTATAATTTTATTTAATCACGGTACTATTTCACCAATAAACTATTTGCAACCGAAAAAGTTATCTTCCAATAGGCCGTGAAGTAATATATAAAAATAACAAAACAAAAGTGTACATGAGTCAGTTAAAAAGCTATCTATAGCAGTTGCCTCTCCTTGTAGTAAAAGCTAATTCAGTGAATTTACTGCTGTATCTGAAAGCTTTGTCTGTAACACTATCAAACAGTGCTCGTCTAAGTCCTGTGCCTTAGACCCCTGTACCTACACATCTGCTAAAGGAATCTCTTGATGTGTTAGCTGCCCCAATTACTGACATTATCAATTCATCTTTGTCCACAGGAGTATTTCCTCTTTCACTTAAGAAAGGTCTCATCTGCCCATCTATTAAAAAACCTACTAGTGATAAAGAGCTATTCCCTAACTATAGACCTATTACTAACGTGGCTTTCTTGTCAAAAGTATTAGAACGGATTGCTGCCAGACAGACAACAGACCATCTTATTGAGAATAACCTCCTTGCAAAAATGCAATCTGCTTATAGACTCTTTCATAGCACAGAGACAGCAGTTCTGCGTGTTTTCAATGACATCCTTAATACACTTGATGAAAATCAGGAAGTAGTGTTGGTACTGTTGGACTTATCATCTGCGTTCGACACCATTGACCACACCGTTCTATTGGAGAGACTTCAGTATCGTTATGGGTTTAGTGGAACTGTGCTAGCCTGGTATCACTCATACCTTTCTGATCGGGTACAGTCAGTTATGGTGAAGAATGCGCATTCCTCAAACAAACCATTGCAATATGGTGTACCTCAGGGTTCTGTACTGGGTCCACTTCTCTTTTCACTCTTCTTTGCGCCATTGGAAGATGTGATCAAAGCCCATGGCCTTGATTGCATAATGTACGCTGATGACACACAGCTGTATATGCCTATAAATTCTCCATGTGATCGACCTGCTGCTCTAGCTAAACTTGAGTTATGTATTAAGGACATCACCAACTGGTGTACTATGAATGGTCTTATATGCAATCCGAGTAAAACCGAGATTGTCCATCTATCATCACGTTTTATGCATTGTGAACCAATGCCAGAAATATGTGTCAACGATGTGAAAATCCAACCGGCTCCGGTTGCACGTGATCTCGGTGTTGCTGTAGATAGAGATCTAAAATTAAATACTCATGTAAATAACATCTGTAAATCGGCCACTTTTGCTATCAGAAATATCGGCAAGATCAGGAAATATTTGAGTAAAAAGGACTGTGAGAAGTTGGTGCATGCATTCATAACATCAAAACTTGACAGCTGTAATAGCATCCTATATGGCTTACCAGAAGCTGAATTGAGCAAGTTACAGCGAATTCAAAATACAGCTGCAAGACTTGTAACAGGGGTTAAAAAATCGGAGCATATCTCCCCTGTGCTTCGTAATCTTCACTGGTTGCCGGTGAGTTAAGATACTAATAATTACTTTCAAGGCTTTGCATGGCCAGGCGCCTGTTTATATTACTGATTTGCTAAATAAATATAAACCTACTCGTGCTTTGAGATCATCAGACCGTAATCTGCTACTTGAGTCAAAATCCAAAACGGTGACTCATGGAGACAGAGCGTTCTCGGTTTCGGCACCAAAACTGTGGAATTCATTACCACAGGAAATTACAAGCTTTGATATGTTGGGTAATTTTAAGTCAGCAGTTAAGACTTTTCTTTTTTAAAATTAATAGTTTTTTTGTTCATAGTGGTAATATATGTAGTAGGCTTTATCTTATAATGAAACTGTAATAAGTTTTATAAGTAAATTTAAGAATATATTGTTGTAAGAGCATTGAGACTATTGTATAATGCTCCTAATACGTCTATTATTATTATTATTATTATAAAGCTTCAACCTCAAATGAAATAAATTTTCTTCATTTTTTTCTTATGGCTATATCTCTCTTTTCTATTTCTTATCTCTTCTATATTTCTCTTTTTTTCTATAATTTTTTCTTTCTTTTTGTTCTCTTTTTCCTTTCTTTTTTTTCTAAAGCAAGCAATCCGAGCCACAGAAAAAAGGCAAAAGGATGGCAAAAAATGAAAAAAAAATGAAAGAAAAAAAGAAGAAAAAGAAAAAATGATAGAAAAAAGAGAAATATAGAAGAGAGAAGAAATAGAAAAGAGAGAAATAGATATGAAGAAAATTTATTTCATTTGAGGTTGAAGCTTTATATACACTTTTGTTTTGTTATTTTTATATATTACTTCACGGCCTATTGGAAGATCACTTTTTTGTTGTAAATAGTTTATTGGTGAAATAGTAACCGTGATTAAATAAAATTCTAATAATAAATCCGTAGCGCCAACCGTAGCGCCAACCATAGCGCCATCCCTAGCGCCATCCGTAGCGCCATCCGTAGCGCCATCCGTAGCGCAAAAGTCTTTAAACGCTGCATTTTCTGTACATTTTTAGTGTAATGTTGTCTTGTTAATCACTGTTTGTCATCTAATGTTCAGTATCTTTGAAAAACCGTTTATTTTAGTGATTTTAGTTATTATGATTTTGTTAAATTTCATTCTTAAAGGGGGAAATTAGCAATTAGCCGATAATCGTCAATGCAAGCTTCCGTGGCCGAACTGGTAAGGCGTGTGACTATACGAGGTCACGCCTATCGGTTCGAGTGTCCGCGGAACTAAGCAAGCAATTCCCGAGCCACAGAAAAAAGGCAAAAGGATGGCAAAAAATGAAAGAAAAAACGAAAGAAAAGAAAGAAAGAAAGAAAAGAAAAAATATGATAGAGAAGAGAGAAGAAATAGAAAAGAGAAGAAATAGATAAGAAAAAA
The DNA here is from genome assembly GCA_035772405.1 of Chrysogorgia sp. JL179-B06. Lineage (NCBI taxonomy): Eukaryota > Metazoa > Cnidaria > Anthozoa > Scleralcyonacea > Chrysogorgiidae > Chrysogorgia > Chrysogorgia sp. JL179-B06. The sequence goes on from JAYKKM010000295.1 coordinate 1,043,982, forward strand.
ATTAAAAAAAAATTGGAAGATCACTTTTTTTGTTGTAAATAGTTTATTGGTGAAATAGTACCATGATAAAATAAAATTATAATAATAAATCCGTCCGTAGCGGGCGCTTGCCGTGCCATAATAACTATACTACAGTACAGTACATTACGGTACTATTTCACCAATAAACTTTTTACAACAAAAAAGTGATCTTCCAATAGGCCGTGAAGTAATATATAAAAATAACAAAACAAAAGTGTATATAAAGCTTCAACCTCAAATGAAATAAATTTTCTTCATTTTTTCCTTATCTATTTCTCTCTTTTTTCTATTTCTTCTTCTCTTCTATATTTCTATATTTCTCTTTTTTTCTATCATTTTTTCTTTCTTTTTTTCCTTTCATTTGCCTTTTTTATGGCTCGGATTGCTAGCTTAGTTCCGCGGACACTCGAACCGATAGATAGAGGCGTGACCTCGCAGTCACACGCCTTACCAGTTCGGCCACGGAAGCTTGCGTTGATGATCATCGGCTAATTGCTAATTTCCCCCTTTAAGAATAAAATTTAACAAAATAATAAAAACTAAAATCACTAAAGTAAACGGTTTTTGAAAGATACTGAACATTAGATGACAAACAGTGATTAACAAGACAACATTACACTAAAAATGTACAGGAAATGCAGCGTTTAAAGACTTTTGCGCTACGGATGGCGCTACGGATGGCGCTACGGATGGCGCTAGGGATGGCGCTACGGTTGGCGCTACGGATGGCGCTACGGATGGCGCTACGGATGGCGCTACGGATTGCGCTAGGGATTTATTATTATAATTTTATTTAATCACGGTACTATTTCACCAATAAACTATTTACAACAAAAAAGTGATCTTCCAATAGGCCGTGAAGTAATATATAAAAATAACAAAATAAAAGTGTATATAAAGCTTCAACCTCAAATGAAATACATTTTCTTCATTTTTTTCTTATCTATTTCTCTCTTTTCTATTTCTTCTCTCTTCTATATTTCTCTTTTTTCTATCATTTTTTTTTTCTTTCTTTTTTTTCTTTCATTTTTTGCTATCCTTTTTGCCTTTTCTGTTGCTCGGATTGCTTGCTTAGTTCCGCATAGGCGTTGACGGAAGCTTAATTGCGTTGACGATTATCGGCTAATTGCTAATTTCCCCCTTTAAGAATACAATTTTACAAAATAATAAAAACTAAAATCACTAAAGTAAACGGTTTTTGAAAGATACTGAACATTAGATGACAAACAGTGATTAACAAGACAACATTACACTAAAAATGTACAGGAAATGCAACGTTTAAAGACTTTTGCGCTACGGATGGCGCTACGGATGGCGCTACGGATGACGCTACGGTTGGCGCTACGGATGGCGCTACGGATGGCGCTACGGATGGCGCTACGGATGGCGCTACGGTTGGCGCTACGGATGGCGCTACGGATGGCGCTACGGATGGCGCTACGGATGGCGCTACGGATGGCGCTACGGATTTATTATTATAATTTTATTTAATCACGGTACTATTTCACCAATAAACTATTTACAACAAAAAGTGATCTTCCAATAGGCCGTGAAGTAATATATAAAAATAACAAAACAAAAGTGTACATGAGTCAGTTAAAAAGCTATCTATAGCAGTTGCCTCTCCTTGTAGTAAAAGCTCATTCAGTGAATTTACTGCTGTATCTGAAAGCTTTGTCTGTAACACTATCAAACAGTACTCGTCTAAGTCCTGTGCCTTAGACCCCTGTACCTACACATCTGCTAAAGGAATCTCTTGATGTGTTAGCTGCCCCAATTACTGACATTATCAATTCATCTTTGTCCACAGGAGTATTTCCTCTTTCACTTAAGAAAGGTCTCATCTGCCCATCTATTAAAAAACCTACTAGTGATAAAGAGCTATTCCCTAACTATAGACCTATTACTAACGTGGCTTTCTTGTCAAAAGTATTAGAGCGGATTGCTGCCAGACAGACAACAGACCATCTTATTGAGAATAACCTCCTTGCAAAAATGCAATCTGCTTATAGACTCTTTCATAGCACAGAGACAGAAGTTCTGCGTGTTTTCAATGACATCCTTAATGCACTTGATGAAAATCAGGAAGTAGTGTTGGTACTGTTGGACTTATCATCTGCGTTCGACACCATTGACCACACCGTTCTATTGGAGAGACTTCAGCATCGTTATGGGTTTAGTGGAACTGTGCTAGCCTGGTATCACTCATACCTTTCTGATCGGGTACAGTCAGTTATGGTGAAGAATACGCATTCCTCAAACAAACCATTGCAATATGGTGTACCTCAGGGTTCTGTACTGGGTCCACTTCTCTTTTCGCTCTTCTTTGCGCCATTGGAAGATGTGATCAAAGCCCATGGCCTTGATTGCATAATGTACGCTGATGACACACAGCTGTATATGCCTATAAATTCTCCATGTGATCGACCTGCTGCTCTAGCTAAACTTGAGTTATGTATTAAGGACATCACCAACTGGTGTACTATGAATGGTCTTATATGCAATCCGAGTAAAACCGAGATTGTCCATCTATCATCACGTTTTATGCATTGTGAACCAATGCCAGAAATATGTGTCAACGATGTGAAAATCCAACCGGCTCCGGTTGCACGTGATCTCGGTGTTGCTGTAGATAGACATCTAAAATTAAATACTCATGTAAATAACATCTGTAAATCGGCCACTTTTGCTATCAGAAATATCGGCAAGATCAGGAAATATTTGAGTAAAAAGGACTGTGAGAAGTTGGTGCATGCATTCATAACATCAAAACTTGACAGCTGTAATAGCATCCTATATGGCTTACCAGAAGCTGAATTGAGCAAGTTACAGCGAATTCAAAATACAGCTGCAAGACTTGTAACAGGGGTTAAAAAATCGCAGCATATCTCCCCTGTGCTTCGTAATCTTCACTGGTTGCCGGTGAGATCAAGGATTGTATTTAAGATACTAATAATTACTTTCAAGGCTTTGCATGGCCAGGCGCCTGTTTATATTACTGATTTGCTAAATAAATATAAACCTACTCGTGCTTTGAGATCATCAGACCGTAATCTGCTACTTGAGCCAAAATCCAAAACGGTGACTCATGGAGACAGAGCGTTCTCGGTTGCCGCACCAAAACTGTGTTCTCGGTTGCCGCACCAAAACTGTGGAATTCATTACCACAGGAAATTAGAAGCTTTGATATGTTGGGTAATTTTAAGTAAGCAGTTAAGACTTTTCTTTTTTAAAATTAATAGTTTTTTTGTTCATAGTGGTAATATATGTAGTAGGCTTTATCTTATAATGAAACTGTAATAAGTTTTATAAGTAAATTTAAGAATATATTGTTGTAAGAGCATTGAGACTATTGTATAATGCTCCTAATACGTCTATTATTATTATTATTATAAAGCTTCAACCTGAAATGAAATAAATTTTCTTCATTTTTTCCTTATCTATATCTCTCTTTTCTATTTCTTCTCTCTTCTATATTTCTCTGTTTTTCTATAATTTTTTCTTTCTTTTTGTTCTCTTTTTCCTTTCTTTTTTTTCTAAAGCAAGCAATCCGAGCCACAGAAAAAAGGCAAAAGGATGGGAAAAATGAAAAAAAAATGAAAGAAAAAAAGAAGAAAAAGAAAAAATGATAGAAAAAGAGAAATATAGAAAAGAGAGAAATAGATATGAAGAAAATTTATTTCATTTGAGGTTGAAGCTTTATATACACTTTTGTTTTGTTATTTTTATATATTACTTCACGGCCTATTGGAAGATCACTTTTTTGTTGTAAATAGTTTATTGGTGAAATAGTACCGTGATTAAATAAAATTCTAATAATAAATCCGTAGCGCCAACCGTAGCGCCATCCGTAGCGCCATCAATAGCGCCATCCGTAGCGCAAAATTGTTTAAACGCTGCATTTCCTGTACATTTTTAGTGTAATGTTGTCTTGTTAATCACTGTTTGTCATCTAATGTTCAGTATCTTTCAAAAACCGTTTATTTTAGTGATTTTAGTTTTTATTATTTTGTTAAATATAAATAATAAAAAGTAAAATCACTAAAATAAACGGTTTTTGAAAGATACTGAACATTAGATGACAAACAGTGATGAACAAGACAACATTACACTAAAAATGTACAGGAAATGCAGCGTTTAAACAATTTTGTCGGGTTTTCAGTATTGTAGTATTATATATTATCGCTCGGCTAGTACTGTAATGTACTGTACTGTAGTATAGTTATTATGGCACGGCAAGCGCCCGCTACGGACGGATTTATTATTAGAATTTTATTTAATCACGGTACTGAAAACAGTCTTTAAACGCTGCATTTCCTGTACATTTTTAGTGTAATGTTGTCTTGTTAATCACTGTTTGTCATCTAATGTTCAGTATCTTTCAAAAACCGTTTATTTTAGTGATTTTAGTTTTTATTATTTTGTTAAATTTTATTTTTAAAGGGGAAAATTAGCAATTAGCCGATACTCGTCAATGCAAGCTTCCGTGGCCGAACTGGCAAGGCGTGTGACTGCGAGGGGTCACGCCTATCGGTTCGAGTGTCCGCGGAACTAAGCAAGCAATCCGAGCCACAGAAAAAAGGCTAAAAAGGATGGCAAAAATAAAAGATAGAAAAAATGATAGAAAAAAGAGAAATATAGAAGAAGAAGAAGAAGAAAATAGAAAAGTGAGAGAAAATAGAGATCACTTTTTTTGTTGTAAATAGTTTATTGGTGAAATAGTACCGTAATGTACTGTACTGTAGTATATGAGTTATTATGGCACGGCAAGCGCCCGCTACGGACTGATTTATTATTAGAATTTTATTTAATCACGGTACTATTTCACCAATAAACTATTTAAAACAAAAAAGTGATCTTCCAATAGGCCGTGAAGTAATAAAATATAAAAAATTTTCTTATCTATTTTCTCTCTTTCCTATTTTTCTCTTTTTTTTTTTCTTTCTTTTCTTTCTTTTCTTTTTTGCCATCCTTTTGCCTTTTATGTGGCTCGGATTGCTTGCTTAGTTCCGCGGACACTCGAACCGATAGGCGTGACCTCGCAGTCACACGCCTTACAAGTTCGGCCACGGAAGCTTCTATTGACGATTATCGGCTAATTGCTAATTTCCCCTTTTAAGAATACAATTTAACAAAATAATAAAAACTAAAATCACTAAAATAAACGGTTTTTGGAAGATATTGAACATTAGATGACAAACAGTGATTAACAAGACAACATTACACTAAAAATGTACAGGAAATGCAGCGTTTAAAGACTTTTGTCGGGTTTTCAGTCCGTGATTAAATAAAATTCTAATAATAAATCCGTCCGTAGCAGGCGCTTGCCGTGCCATAATAACTATACTGTAGTACAGTACATTACGGTACTAGCCGAGCGATAATATATAATACTACAATACTGAAAACCCGTAATAATAAAAACCCAAAATAATAAAAACTAAAATCACTAAAATAAACGGTTTTTGAAAGATACTGAACATTGCAAGTGCCCGCTACGGACAGATTTATTATTAGAATTTTATTTAATCACGGTACTATTTCACCAATAAACTATTTACAACAAAAAAGTGATCTTCCAATAGGCCGTGAAGTAATATATAAAAATAACAAAACAAAAGTGTATATAAAGCTTCAACCTTTTTCTTATCTATTTTCTATTTTACAATTTCATGTAATTATCACGCCCTCTTGCAAACCAACTTTAGTTGTATGGGGTTAGCGTGTTGAAATAAAGTTTTACCTACCTTACCTACCTATCCGTAGCGCCATCCGTAGCGCCCATCGTAGCGCCATCCGTAGCGCCATCCGTAGCCATGCCATTTGTATTTTTGTAGTTACGTTAGTTAGATTTTTTTAATATCTTGTAATTTTTAGCTGTTTTATAATAATGAACTATTATGTAATAATTTTAATATTTTACAATTTCATGTAATTATCACGCCCTCTTTCAAACCAACTTTAGTTGTATGGGGTTAGCGTGTTGAAATAAAGTTTTACCTACCTTACCTACCTATCCGTAGCGCCATCCGTAGCGCCAACCGTAGCGCCAACCGTAGCGCCAGCCGTAGCGCCAGCCGTAGCGCCAGCCGTAGCGCCAGCCGTAGCGCCAGCCGTAGCGCCAGCCGTAGCGCCAGCCGTAGCGCCAGCCGTAGCGCCAGCCGTAGCGCCAGCCGTAGCGCCAGCCGTAGCGCCAGCCGTAGCGCCAACCGTAGCGCCAGCCGTAGCGCCATCCGTAGCGCCAGCCGTAGCGCCATCCGTAGCGCCATCCGTAGCGCCAGCCGTAGCGCCAGCCGTAGCGCCAGCCGTAGCGCCAGCCGTAGCGTCAGCCGTAGCGCCAGCCGTAGTGCCAGCCGTAGTGGTTAATTTAGTGGCGATCGTGAGAGTCGCGCATGCGTATGTTAGTCAATTACTATCTCACAAGCTTAGTATCTCTCACTTGTTTATAAGTTTAGCTTGCCAAATAGGGGAGTGGATGGTTTTGGCGCTAGCGAGTGCATTCTCCGCAGGCTCTTAATCGTGAGTGGGCAGGCGGGACGAGGCAGGGCTAAAGAAGCGTAGGTAAGAGTTTGGTGCTACCGATGGAGAAAATTTTGCCGGGGGGTTAAAATTTTTTTTTGTGTTGGAGTTGGGTTAACATTAGATTAACCATTATCCTTAATTTAGAGCGGTTTGTAAATTAAGTATAATAGTTAATTTAAGGAAGAGACCTGGTTGGTATTAGACCGAACGGCATGGTAAAGCTGCTGGCATTATTGTTTAGTCTTGTGTGGAACATGTACCAAATAGTTCAATTTGAGCAAGTTAACTTTGATAAAACATTGATGTTTTATTAATCAATGTTTTATCCGTATTTACAAATATTGATTAAATATTAATTTAATACGACTTTCTAAAATTACTTCACTACCTGAGCTTTTTGCTGCAGCCAGCCAGAAAGTAATCGAAGATTTTAATTTCACTTTCTTGGTCGCGTTTCCGCACGATTCTGGTTTTCTCCAATAAAAACGTCTATTACAATAAAGGAAGATGAAATGGCCACGAGTTCACTATAATTATATCAAATGTGAATTGGGTATATTACAAGTAATATTTGGCATTTCACTCGATCAAACTGAATGTTCTAAGGATTTATAGCGAAGGAAAATTTCGAGTGTTGGAATATATACATTTTTAAGACATGGAACATCATTTTTAAGACATGCAACATCAAGGTCTTCCGGCTGGAATTGAACCAGCTACAAAGGTGCATAGAAAAGCTAAAGAAAGTAGCGACTAACCTGAAGTTATCCACTGGTCAACATGCCAGAGGAATCATAGTCGAGGGTGAACAGCATGGTAAACCTGCTGGCATTATTGTTTAGTCTTGTGGAACATGTACCAAATGCGTCAAGGAGTATTAACATTGCTTGGCCTTTGACATCTATGGGATAAACAAGTTAGAAAATTATTATAGCTTTTCACGGAAAAACAAGGACTGAATATTTATTTTTCTTTGCTAGGTCGGACATTTCGCTTGGTGTTCTTCAGATGGCGTTTTCTTCAATTTCGTTCTTTTTGAACCGGCTCGAAGGACCAGTTATCAAAAATTTCATCACTGCGTAAACGAGAATGGTGCTGGATCACAAGAACAGCGACTGTATATTTATTAATTTGCTAGGTCGGACATCTCGCTTCTTTTTCTTCAGACCGCGTTATTTTCAATTTTGGTCTTTTTGATCCGGCTCGAAGGACCAGTTATCAAGAAGGGTTAAGGAGAATCAGGAGAATCTTCTTTCGTGCTGGTTACACACGAACATGGACTGTATATTTATTTTTCTTTGGTAGGTCGGATATTTCGTTTCGTTTTCCTCAGATCACGTTCTCTTCAATCTCCTTCTTTTCAATCCGCCTCGAAGGACCAGTTGTCAAGAATTTCTCTGCACCACATTAAGGAAATTTCTCGTGCTGGTTCACACGGACATGTACTGTATGTTTCTTTTTAATTTATTTGCTAGGTCGTAAATTTCGCTTCGTTTTCTTGAGACCGCGTCTCTTTAGGACGGATTTCCTTAGGACTCTGAAACGTGCCTGTCTAAGAGTCTGCCTACATGTCTCTCCTAAAGATCTCTTATTCATTTACATTTTTCGGCAAATAAAGGATTCAATGTCGGCAAATCTCTTTTCGGCAATTATGCCATTCGAAATCACGAGATTCACAGCAGAGGGACTGTGAGGAACTGTAGTTATCAATAGACCTTAATGTTTTCGTTGCTTTTTGACTATGTTCGGTGTACTGGGTGTACTGTGTAGCTTTCTTCTCATAGATACTAGCGTCTCGTTCTCTTTCGTCGATAAATGTGCCGTCATTTTGTTTTCTTGTAACATGAGGCTTACATAGTTACATGCAGTACTGAATGATCAAGGTGACGGCTGACTGGAGCGTTTTGTATTCAATATCCGGAAAGCTGTTGTATTTTTGAGTATTTTATAGCGTTTTCTGAGTTTTAAAATTCTGTAAATTCTTCCCCTAAAATGCGGGAAATGGCATTTCGAGACTCTAGATTTCAAAAATTTCCGTGGGAACATACCCCCTCACCCACTAAAAATTGGACGCGCCTCCGGCGCATATTGTGCCCCTATTTTTAATGCTGGCGCCGCCACTGCACCACGCACAATGTCCACGTCCATTTGTCGGGAAAATTAATCCTATTGTAAATGCACGTGCTCTCAAGTTGTATACTCAGAAAAACTATCTGAGTCCCTGACGGGAATCGAACCCGTATAAACCTTCTGATCTACATGGAGTGCCCAGATGGTAGAGTGAAGGTTACAATTAGTACTGGTTCGTAATGATGGTATGACGTACATATGTACTGTATCCTCTCATACCCCACTTTGGTTGCCATATTGGAGTGACCAACTAACACGGAAAAACGCATGTTCTGTTACAGCATTCAACAGCACTGATATCAGGTCTGTTCAGGATAATGTAGCGACCCTGTAACAGCTATGATGGTCACAGTCCGTATCAGCACTGATGCCTTATCATCTGTATTCATCAGTCCTGATTTATCTGATACCAACAACTTCCATCAGCGCTGTTACATCATCAATGTACATCACAATTTCGCCAAAAACATTCTGTTACATCAGACTGATACAGCCCTGACAACCCAACAGACTGTTCCAATCTGATACCGTCAGTTCTGAACAGTCTGTTGGCGACAACAGTGTGATACAGCTATGATATCATACCTGTATCAGGCCTGAAGGTGCAACAGGCTGTAACAAGTCTGTGTGTACGGTGGTCCGCAAAATGGCCGCTGCGAAATATTCCGTCTTCATTTTTTCGCACCAGAAATGCAACGCAGAAATGATTATGCTACCACATAAGCCACCTCTACTACCGCCCGTGACTGCGAAGAAAGAGAACTTTTGAAATCAGTTTTGCGCGCTTACCAAACACTGTAAATAGTGTACTACAAGCATACCTCTTCCACCCCCGGAAAACGCAAGAGAAACTTCCGCTTCCAGGGGGTACATCGATCTGGCACTAGTATACGAATGAAAGAGAGGAGGTCTGGACGATCAAAAAGTGTTTTACGACGAACTCAATGAAATTCAAAATAATTTTTACGGCGTTGACTTCTCTAAAAGTGATTACACCTTGAGCGTTTCCGTAGAGATGAGTGTGAAAAATTGCTGTGCATGGAACCGGGGAACTGTTTGCCATGAGTCTTCATCGACTTAGAAAGTTCGGACAGTCGGAGATGAAAGACGCGAACAAACGATCAAGAGTTGACACGGACGAAGACGAGGAGGAGCAGAAACGACAGTCGAGCAAGGTGGAAAAACCTAAACGAAGAAAACTGAGAAAGAGACACAGCTCTTGCTCGCCGGAGGAAGATGTCATCGACGGTTTTGTTATTGCTTCTTATTCAACCCTTCGCTCGTTGGATGTAAGTTTATGATGCGGCATTGCTTTTGTCACTTGACGTTTATGTAAACCATATGTAAACAGTGAAGTGTTCACTGCAATATCCAAGCCCTTATCATCCACCAATACTCTTTCCTGTCGTCTATATTAACGTTTGGCGTCGTTTATATTTCAAAGATAATGTAAACGGTGTAATCATTGTCACCACCTCATTATTACTGTAATACAGGCATGATATCAAGAAAATCAATTCGGATGTAGCCAAATGGCTCTGCGATTAGATCGTTTCCTCGACGCGTGCGTCCTCGACGCACACGTCTTTCATTTTTGTTTTGCTTTTGCGGAAAAAACCTTGCAAAACTTCTTACACGAAGCAAAGCGTGAATGAGATTATTACCTTATATTAGCCACCTTCGGCTAGGCTCCTTGGCGGCGTATTTGAGTTAAAAGACAAAAATGTTCTTTACAAAAAATGTAAACAATGCCATTGAATAGCCAGGAAATTGATGGAAAACAGTAATACAGTACCCCTTTAGAATTTACAGTATTAAGCATGATGAGATCCGCAGTTTTGTTAGAACTATTAAACTATCTAAGTAATACTAGTACAGTGCTCTGACCACTGAGCTACGGAAGCCGTTGCCGAGAGACTATAGTCACGAGTTCTGTATATATATAGTGGTGGTAGTGCCGGGATAAGATTCTGGGTATATTAGAGGTAATATTTGGCATTTCACTCGATTAAACTACATGTTCTCAAGATTTATGGACATTGTAAAACCAGGACCAGTTGCGAAAAATGCAACTTCAAGGCCTTCCGGCTGGAATTGAACCTGCGATGCTAGTACAGTGCTCTGACCACTGAGCTACGGAAGCCGTTGCCGAGAGACTATAGTCACAAGTTCTGTATGTATATATAGTGGTGGTAGTGCCGGGATAAGATTCTGGGTATATTAATAGAGGTAATATTTAGCATTTCACTCAATTAAAACTAGCATCGCAGGGTCGCGGGTTCAATTCCAGCCGGAAGGCCTTGAAGTTGCATTTTTGCAACTGTTCCCGGTTTGGTCTTACAATGTATATATTCCGACACTCGAAATTTTTCTTCACCATAAATCTTGAGAACATGTAGTTTAATCGAGTGAAATGCCAAATACTACCTCTAATATACCCAGTATCTAAGTAATAGTCTTTTTAGTAGCAAGTACCATGCAATCGAGTTATCAACTGACCACAGAATAATTGTATCGTCCTGTTCCACCAAATTTTCAATAAGTCAATGGGGCTGTTCACAATATTCAGTTAGATCAGCTATTTTTATACTTTTTTAATACTTTTTTATACTATACAGATGACTGCAGGCACCAGTAAGTCAGCTAGTCCATTTTGTTTGGTCAAAGAAATTGGCAAGCCAGGGTCACCAAGTAAAATGTTTGGGAATGGAAATGAGCGCTCAAAGAATTTCAAAGAAAGAAAAAAAGTAAGGTGTATGATGAACACTTAATAAAGATTCCTTTTAAATAGCAAGTCTGTGGTGTGTTAACAATGGTGTCTCACAGTGTAGTGTACAGTAAACAAATATTTTATTCTGTAGATGGTAGTGATTGACCGATAATCGGTATAGGAATGGGGCCGATTTTTGCCTTATTGGTGGACAATCGGAATCGGTAGAATTATCTGTATTTTCCGATTGTATAAAACCGATTGTCGCTAAACGCTCAACCTGATTCCCCTTTTTTACGCAAACGATTTTCAACGCAACATGTTGCCGCGACGAAATTAATGCATGCAGCGTGCTATTTATGGACGGTTTTAACAAACTTTGATGTTTAAAATGATCATTAAAAAATCGAAATGTCACCTTTACCTGGCCGACTGACATAATCGGAATCGGATAAATTGTTGCATGAATAATCGGTAATTTCCGATTGTGGCACTATCGGTCAATCACTAGCAGATGGACTTTTAAATGTGGATTGTTTTTACAGGAAGTATCGGATGCTGAGACTAGTAAGAACAGCAAAAGTAGAAATGATGATGAAAGTGACACTGACCAAGAAAAACCACTGGCAGCATTATTGAGACGGTCATCCCTGCAGCTAACAGATGTAAGTATTTATACACAATTATAGAAACATTATTTAAATCTAATGTACACTAATTATGGAATCATTATTTAAATGTGGCGAAATGTAATTTAACCACATTAAAAAAAGGAGTCAATGCTAGTCAGCGGTCACTCAATTAATTATGTGAAGGAATCGCATCACTTGTCGGAGTCTTGTCAGCGTGGTCTGAGCTTGACTGGTTTTGCGGGCGCTATCATTTGGTGGATACTGTGGAATCTCGTGCTCTGGCGCTTTATTGTCCCACCCTCCCACACCTAAGGAAATGCAAGGTAAGTATAAATTCCACTGCTTTGACAGTGTGCCTGGAGGTACGTCAATTGGCGATCTCTTTTTAATGTAATTAATAACAAATCGGTGTTGAGACAACTAGAGATGATCCGATCACCAAAAATTACTGATTTTAGCCAATTCAATTAATCGATGGCTGATCATGACACATAATCGGCCAAAGCTGATTAATTCCACTTTAATAAACTCTCAATTTTCCGATTTATGCAAGAATATGTTATTTGATACATCTGTCACACTTATTTATAGACTAAAAAGACATGTTGCTAACACTTTGGTTGCATTTAAATTTTGACCGCCAATTTTGTCCTGAAAAAAACTTGCGTGTTTGTGTGTGAAAGTGACTCGTCTCCAGGTCAGATGCAGAAAAAATGGCGTTGTGGACAATCTATGGTTTTCTACGGTGGTTTTGGTATGCATTATTGAAATTGAGAAAGTGCAAAAACAAGATGATGCAGATTTTCAAATATTTTTATAAGAACTTGGCTTAACCAATTAATCAGCTTAACCAATTAATCGGCTTAACCAATTAATCGGCTTAACCAATTAATCGGTTCATCTCTAGAGACCACCACCAGCCTACAAGAATCATATTTCTTGTTTTAATATTATTTATTGCATAAATTTCATATTACTCACTTTTAATTGTTGTTATTTCTGTCTTTTGAAAATGTAGGATAGTTCAGAATCTGGAAATTCTGAAAAAGGCTACATAGTGAGTATGCATACTTTTAGCCATGCATACTCATTTATGCATACTTTTATCCAACCTCATTTCTAGCATAATGCATTGTATCTTTGTCCCTTGCCCCCCCCCCCCCCCCCCCCTCATTCCTACTGTTAATCGTGGAAAAGAGAGGTGAGCAGCAGAGGTCAGTTAGATGATTCATTGCCATTGCCGTCCTGAATCTAGATGGACCATCTTTTAATATATATATCCACTCCCTATAGAATGGTTGACTTTCAACCCCCTTCCTCATAGCATTATAAATATATCTTTGTACCATTTTGTATAGATTCTTCCCTGGGATATCTCCCTTACCCCCTTGGATACCATTTAAGCACCAAAATATGGGCAATTGTTGTAGGAGATCCCCCTGTGGAAAATTTTGAAATTTCTATGGAATCTGATAGAGCTTCTTCGCAGGCTTTCCAAAGCTGACGCAAATTGTTTGACATTTTTTAAAAACACGCTCTCTTTCACTCTCTGTTTATCAAAAATCTTGACGTCATCCGAGCTAAATTTGGACACTTTTAAACAAATTGGTCGATTTTGATTTCAAAACAACACCTTAAATCTTTTTATAGAAAATAACAAATATGAAAGTGTGTTGTAAACAATGCCTAATTAAAAACATGCTAATGAAAAACTTGAAAAATGTTTATTAGGCACTTTAATGTAACTATAACTAGTTATAAAAAAATAACTATTACAGCTTACTGCAGTTGGGCATAGTGATAGTCAATGGAGGTATGGTCTGGAAACTCAACAAACGTCTTTGTTCTATCTTTTTGTTTCCCTTTATGCAAATTTGTGCACGGTGTATGTTAGTGAACACATTGTATTTTTGATATAATGAAGCAATCATCCAATAAGCCAGTTCTTAATGTTGACTGCGCATCAAAATGACGTGTTCTGCGTTGGGATAAAACTTATTTCAATTCACAATACATAGGGCTAATACCACAATAGACATTTGCATTTCTATTTACACTTGCAAATTCGTTATACTGAATTCCCCAGCCTGATGTTATGGATTGAAATAAGTTTTATCCCAACGCAGAATGCGTCATTTTGATGCAGTAAGTCAACATTACGAACTAGCTGTCTTAGCTCCACTGCACCGAGTTGTTTCGGCCGGGTTAGCAACATTTGGGTTCAATTGTTGAACCGTGCTCTTTAAATATTAATAAACCTAAAACAAAGGGTTTGTGTCCCTTCCAACCACTTTAAAGTTTACCAAGTTTCCAGACCATATCTTGATTGACTATGCGTTGAGCCTCCCCATTCTCTCCACGTGTCCCCAAAATACACCCTGTGAGCCCAACAAAAGCGAATAGCCCACCTATAGTATATAATATAAAAGCACAAGAAGCCTCTGTGGAGGGAGGGTAGCTCAACGCTACAATACCAACTGGGAACAGTATGTACTTGAACAGCATGTTTTATTGTACTTTTAGTGTGATAGTGAAAGTGAAGATGAACAAGTAAGTTTATTGTGAATAGTTCAAATTAAATATTTGAAAGTGAATAGCGAATTTTCAAACTACTTTTTGTTTTGCACGATTCAGGGGGTCTGTCCCCCGGAGAAACCCTTGAATGATTATCACATTTGCAAGAGACTATTGGTCGAACGCTAAATACAAAACCAATTATCTCATCTCCTTGGACAAAATTTTCACAATACAGTCGGCAGTTGCCGCATGCAACGTTTTCGGTGACCCTGCACGTAAATTGCTTTGACAGCCGCACACACATTTGTCCAAAGAAATTGCGCTTTCGCAGGAAATTTTAGCGACCGCGCAATTTTTCTCACAATTTCGCTTTCACACACAATTTTTCTCGCAATTGCGCGTTAGTGGGCCGCGGACAATTTTTCTTCACGATTGCGCTGCGACCAATTTTTCTTCATGATTGCGCGGCGGCATAAAATTTGGACTGAAAACTGCGCAACGGATATTTATTTATTTATTATGCTTCGACAACTGTATAGTACATAATGAAAGTGCCAGGGTTGCCACAACAGCGTATGCCAATTAAATAAAATTAAAAAATTAATAAAGTTTAAAATTAAATAGTTTTAAGAATGTTCCTGTTCAAGTGTAGTTATATAGTTGTTATAGACACAGCAGCGTAGGATACCAATTAGACTGCGAACAGAATTGCATTTTGTGCAAATCGTTTTCCATGTTCACGGATCTTCTTGGTCATAATACTCCAATGCCCTGATGTAATATTGCAGGAGGTTAGAGCTGGGCCCGATTAATCGATTAATCGGTTACGATACAGACAATCGATTATCATCAACAACAATCGGATCATCGAAAACAACAGCTTATTTACGTTACTGTTCTTAACTTTTAAATGTGCACAAAAGAGATAGCAAGCTTTCATAGTGTTAGGGTTGATTTCCAGTGCTGCGTTTTTTCGATCTACATCAGAACACGTTCACTCGTTGAGCATACGTACGTAAAAGTACGTAAAAAAAGCATCACTGGAGAACAGCCTTAAAGTGACAGACAATAGCTCTGAACACTGCGAGCTTTGTATATTTTTATTATATCTAACGTTTTTTCTTTATAATCATGTTTTGTTTGTGTAATTGTGTATATATAAAAAAATTATATAAAAAACTGGAAAAATATATCTACTGTATTAATGCTTTCTGGCACAGGAAGTGCTAATTGCTACTCAATTTACGCAAACGATTAATCGATTGTTGAGGATGATTAATCGATTATGAATTGAGCCCATTGGGCCCAGCTCTACAGGAGGTTGCATTTGAAGTCGGATAACGTAAGTTCCTTCAACCGAATTTCGTTCGGGAGGACATTCCACGTTCGTGTGAAGAATGATCGCTGGAAAGTTAGTGTTCTACATTTTCGTGGACGAAATTGTAGAAGATCTGTGGTAGAGCAGATTCTAGTTGTCTGTTGCGCAGCACCGGAACTTTCCAGTCTAGTGTCCCACAGTGCTAATTTCACACTTTTAAAATGTGATCACCTGTTTCCCTCGCCTGTGAATGTTAAATGAATTAAACTATTATTCAAATGAATGAATGAATGAATTGGTAGAAATTGTCTAAATTTAATTTTAGCGACCAGACAAGGAGGAGAAAAAACCCACTTCGAAAGGTATGTTAGTGTCTTTATTTTATTCATTGTATTCGCCACAACATTAAGCTACACAAATCAACACAAAGCAACGGAAAGTGAGAAACAACAATTACAAAAAAAGTGACAGGTGGCTAAGAGAGAATAACAGGACATTTTCCCCCAAGAAAATTATTTATTTATTTAACAAATAATTTTCCAACGCAACCAGGTCATAAATCAGACATAGTTTGACGCTACTCTGGCTTTAAAAAGTTTTTTGAACGTAACTTTAAAAGTTACTGTTCATGACCCATCGTTTCAACATTCCAATCTAGTGTCTTCATCAGGGGTGATCGTTGTAAAGTTAGGATCCCTATTATACCCTCATAGAACCGATGATGACGTTATTTATCAAGATGAAAATAAGCTTCTGGTAGTAGACCACCGTCATCGTTGGTGCTATTGATATGCCAAGCCTCCAGACAACGTATGACATGTTAATAGCACCCACGCCCCATTGAATCGCGATGACGGTGGTCTATTACAAGAAGCTTATTTGCATCTTGTTAATAGATAACGTCATCGGTTCTATGAGGGTATAAATAGGGATCCTAACTTTACAATGATCACCCCTGATGAAGACACTAGATTGGAGTGTCGAAACGTTGGGTTATGGACAGTAACTAATTAAAGTTACATTCAAAAAGGGTCGCCACCTACCTATACTATCAATTTTTGTGATTGGTTGATTAAAACAATAAAACAATATAGAATCAACCACAAAGAAACCAATGTCCTAACCTCAACCACTTTTGTTCCATGTAGCCAATCACAAAACCTGTTCATTTTAGGTTTATTATTTACCGTTCAAAAAACGTTTTTTAAGCCAGAGTAGCGTCAAACTATGTCTGATTTATAATTTTATAGCAAAGCGAAAAGGTGTTGAATTGCCATGATATTAGGAACGAAATACTGACGTTTCGAGCGGGTCTTACTCTGATGAAGGGCTCTGCTCTTAACGTCAGTATTTCGTTCCTAAAATCTTGGCAGTTCACCACCTTTTCACTTTGCTATATATACAAAACACTACCTACGCAGCACACTACTTTACTACTTTTATTTCTTTATTTATTTTTCCAAGCCAGAGGCTCATGTTTGAACGCTTGACTATTTACTCCAATTTCTCCCACATTCACAACATCAGTTATATATACAACACACCAAGCATTACTGACTGATATACAGTTACTTACCAAAAGTTTAAATACAAGCTCAAAAAGTTCAATATTGTGCAAAATTTAATTACAATCTTTCACAATTACTTGTTACGTGTTCAATTATGCTTTTAGTTTTATAATTGGCTGGCAAGATTTAATTTAAGCTAAAGTAAACAAATACATTGCCCTCGTACGATATGTTCGATTATCCGCTCTTTTTAAGAAAACTCCGTTCGCTAGCCGGATAAGCTGTACGCATATTATGAACAGATAATTTACCTTTGTTTTAATATATATTGTATAGCTTTGGGAGTTGATTATTTCTCAAGAAAACGTTCGTCGAAGACAGCCGAAAGTTTGTTTACAAGATGGTATCCGTAATACGAAAATTATATTTTTCGGCATGTTCGATTATCCACTTTCAAAGAGAACTAAGTTAGCTACCAGGATAAGCTGTGTGTATGTTGTAAATAGATAATTTAACTTTAAAAGAACATATTCCATAGCTTTGTGGGAGGGTTAGGACCTTTGTTGTTTTGGGGTCGGTTACAATCCAATTAACTTGGATGCCGGTACGAGGGCAATGTATTTGCTCGTTAGGGCAATGTATTTGCTCTTCCCAGTCCCGTCCGATATGACCTTATATGGAATACGTACTATAAGTAGCTATCGATATTTCGCAATATTGGCCCGATCCGATATGCCGATCCGATTACCGGTTGATCTCCAATTTGTTTTTCTTTTATTGTTTCACAGATTCAGAAATACCTATAGAAATCAACTTGCCAAAACCTCTAGTATCGGAACGTGAGCTCAAACTGGAAGATGAAAAAACATCACCTGTAACTTTCCTCTCTCAAAGGTAATATTTGATCTGCTCGCCATGGAAAAATCACGCTATTTTTGGCCCTAACCTCAAAATTTTTTATTGTCTTATTTGGAAGAACTTTTAAAATGATAAAGTAACTTCTTTTGAAGATTTTCGTTTCTTCGCTTTCTTTTTGAGATATATCAGTTTGTTTGATATGCAAATGTCCGGAATTAACGTCACACATGCATAATGAGTTATCAGAGAATGTTATATATCTTTGCGTTCATCAAATAAAAACACTAAAGTGTGAATAACACGTGCACGTGTTTCGCCCACAACAGCAAACTTCTCGATTTTAAAGGATTTCGTTCGAGAACGAAAGAAATACACACATTTCTCAAACAAGTCATTATGCATGTGTGACGAAATTCCAGACATTTGCATATCAAACAAACTGAAATATTTCAAAAACAAAGCGAAGAAGCAAAAATCTTCAAAAGAAGTTACTTTATCAATTTAAAAGTTCTTCCAAATAAAACAATAACATTTTTTGATGTCTAGCTAGTCCCTATCACAATACAGAGACACCAAAGCCATTTGTAAAATACTACTATAAACATGGAGAACCATGGAGAACCATTGTATATTTCTTATTCAACTTGCTTGCTTCTTTCTTATTCTCTTAGATCAATTTCCCCACCACCAAAGTCCTCTCAACCTCGCACACCAGCAATCTCCCTCGCCACATCTTCTTCGTCTCTCAGTTTCCCGCCCTTTTCTCGTCCCGTCGTCCCTCAAAGTCCATGGTTGCCTAAGGTATCAGCTTCCTTTCAAAAAGTCTCGTCTGTCGTCGATCCCCGCCGTGTCCCTGGAAGCTACACAGGTAACCTCTTCTGTTAGCTTCTTAATAGCTTTGGTTATACAAATGTGTATGCCTCCCACGCAAGCCCTCGCCATAGGCTGCAGCCACCCCCCTCTATACTAACTATGCTGTAACTGGGGATCTAGCATCACCTCGCCTGATTATTGGGAGATCGCATAATTCTAGTGCTTGTATTGGTGAATCATCTCAACGATTCTCCAGTGACTCCTCTGAGGCAGACAAACAAAGAATAGCAACATTATTGAAGACACCACGATCTCCATCGGCGTCACATTTATCCCGCAACGAAAACTTTATTTTTTGATGTAAGCATAATGGAGCATAATAGTGATGCCTTGCCAACGTAATAGTGAGATCTTTTGAGCATCGAGCATAAGCATAATAGTGAACAATTCGAGCATAATGTGGAAAACCCTAATTATGGCTTGCAGTTTTATGTGGGACTACCTATATGAACTCGCACCAACTCTCATTTTCGTCCTTTTTTTCTTTACAGGTGCCGATGCTCTCCACCAGGAATTGAACCATCGTTTTCTGCAATCTCATTCTGAACGGGAAAGAAACTCGCATTCCAAAAACCACGATATGCATCAACACTCTCACCTTCACCACCACCAACATCAACACCAGCACCAGCACACCCACTACTACCCGACACACTTAATGGCTCCTACAGGGATATTCCCAAACCCGAACCCAGTGGTGAGTCTTACGGCCGAAATTCAGACCTAACTGACGCTGACCTCAATGTTGTTCTGCTAACTGCATGAACATGTGCTGCCAACTGTGAACAATGTTGTGCTGTTAAACGTGAACAATGTCGTGCTGCCAACTTTGAACAATGTTGTTCTGCCAACTTTGAACAATGTTGTTGGTGTCAACTGTGAACAATGTTGTTCTGCCAACTGTGAGCAATGTTGTGCTGCCAACTGTGAACAATGTTGTGTTGCCAACTGTGAACAATGTTGTGTTGTCAACTGTGAACAATGTTGTACTGTCAACTGTGAACAGTGTTGTGTTGCCAACTGTGAACAATGTTGTAACTGCATCAGTGAGCGATGTTGTGCTTGGCCAACTGTGGAGCAATGTTGTTGCAATGCAGTGTTGTTGTCAAACTGTGAACAATGTTGTACTTTTGTACAGCCACACTGTGAACAATGTATGTGTTGTCAACTAGTGAACAATGTTGTGCTGTCAAACTGTAGAACAATGTTGGAGCTTGTCAACTGAGAACAATGTTGTGCTGCCAACTGTGAACAATGTTGTGTTGTCAACTGTGAACAATGTTGTTCTGCCAACTGTGAACAATGTTGTGCTGCCAACTGTGAACAATGTTGTGTTGTCAACTGTGAACAATGTTGTTCTGCCAACTGAATAATGTTGTACTGCCAACTGTGAACAATGTTGTGCTGCCAACTGTGAACAATGTTGTGTTGTCAACTGTGAACAATGTTGTGCTGTCATTTGTGAACAATGCTGTAACTTGCTCAATTCAGCTTCTGGTAAGCCATAAAGGATATTATTGCATCTGTCAAGTCTAACCAGCTGTTACCACACATAGTGGTTACCACACATGTCTATGAGCTGGGAGACACAGGTTCAAATCCTGGGTCGACCTCCACTCAGGGTCTTAAAAATAATTGAGGTAAAAGTGCTGCCTTTGCAAAGACTTTCGGGTCTTCTCGGATAACGATCTTAAATCGTAGGCCCTCGGAACCCATATCATACATAGAACTCTAACCTGTTGGGGTGTTCCGTTCACCTAAAACAGTGATAAATCTGATAAACTATTAGATGTTATGGATGCGTTCACTAGATGTATTATACTAGTTTTACATCGATGTTCAGTATGACATTCGTGTGCTTTTTTACAGCCGGGTATGCTGTCTCGATTCTCTTCTCCAGTACTCAATTATGGTTCCCAATCCTCCTCCTCCTCCTACCACAAGGTACGTAATACCACAGAGATCATAAACTAGAAATACGTATACGCAATAACCCCTCGCCCGCCTTTTCTGTCCCAACCCTAGAGTTTCGTGCTAACGCCCCTGCGGGATTTTCCCCATCCATGGTCCCCAGACGGGTTCGTAATACCATATAGACCATAAATAAAACTAGAGGGGGCATCCAATCTTCATTTCAGTCAACCCCAGGTAACCAATTGAACACCGCCATCTTGGATAAATTGACGGGCAATTATATACATATATATATATTTTTTTATATATTTAAGCAATCGTTTTGATCTTTTACTCAGCAGAAAATGCTCCAAGTAACAATAGAACAACAGGCAAATAGTGTAAAATGACCAAGTAGACAAATAGTGAAGAATAAACGCAAAAATTCCTTGTTTTCGCCCGCATGCAATGCAACAAGCAATGCAATGCAACAAGCAATGCAATGCAACAAGCAATGCAATGCAATGCAACAAGCAATGCAATGCAACAAGCAATGCAATGCAACAAGCAATGCAATGCAACAAGCAATGCAATGCAATGCAATGCAAGCAATGCAATGCAACAAGTAATGCAATGCAACAAGCAATGCCGTTTTGGCAGTATTGTACTTCCACACAGGTTTCGTTAAAATATGACTGGTCATGCTGACCTCACATAACTGATTTCGGGTGGTCAAATCATGAAAGTCGGGGGTCAATGATCCCTGAATTTCTGTTATTCCGAGCGCTGAATGGTTATACTTTATTGCCACATGTGGCCACGCGGATATCATAAAGACTGATCGTTATGTTTCTTTTCCTCCAGAAAAGTGGAAAGTGGTGCTCAGCACATGTCCAAATTGCCTGGGAAATCTATTGTCACCAGCAAAGGGTGAGTATTTTGTTGCATTGCATTTTTTGAAACTAACTAATCAAATATTAAAAATACAATTGCATCTAGATCGAGGATGGCATGCATTAACATCGCAGTATACATTCTCGCATTTTGTATGATCATATACGATCGGACACGCGCATATGATGATATACATCATAGAACTGCTAATCCCATAAGGCCTTAAAATATATTTTGCAGAGCCGTCTGACAAAATGTCCGATGACTTTGAATTTGGGTCGCACAAAATATATGATAATGTCCGATGACTTTGAATTTGGGTCGCACAAAATATATGATAATGTCCGATGACTTTGAGTTCAGTTTGGCTTGGAAATTTAAATCTTTGCATGTACGGTAGTGATGTGTAGTTCATTCTTGACCACGAAATATGCTGTCAGTTTTATTCAACGTGGATGGATCCATTCGATTGTGATGTAGCAGCCCGGACACTACATCAGTGTTCGCTTTGTCGGAGGTTTTTGCTAATTTCTTAATTGCGCGCTGTTCTATTTCTACTCCATTGGCTTTCAGATGATAACTATAATCCATGGTGTGAGGATGTTGTGGATCGCCACTGTTATTCTTTGCGTGATCTTTTACCGCTGAAACTCTGTAATTCGTCGGACAAAGTTACAGTTCGGTCGGACACTGATATACACTATGGGTCGGATAAACTACTGACCTCAATTTCACTTGGGTCGGACAGAATGTCCGGCGGTTTCGTCCCTACGTCGGACAATTTCACGAATGGGTCGGACAATGTCCGTGACCGACCGATATTTTAAGGCCTGAATTATTATCCCAAAACAGCTTAGATCCTAGCCCTAACCCCCCTCCTCATGAGTTTTCTAACCCTAACCTCCCCGCCGTATTTTCGGCAAAGATTAACAATCAGTCGTCGAGTAAACTCTAAAATGGCGGAGTCAAGAAGCATAAAATACGAAAACGAAAACGTTATTTCTCGAGTACAAGAGCAGATACCGTAAAACTATTAACATTTCTAAACATTATACTTAAAGGCCTTTTATTTAAAAGTATTTTATTTTTTTGGGCACGTGAACGTACGGTGGTTCTGAAGGGACATCAAAAAGACTCGCTACTTTTTTACAATCGCGACTTTTGTGGCGACTTTTGTTGCGACTTTTAAGTGACCTCGTGCTACTTGTTCTTGCAATTGAGTCTTTCTAGTGGCGACATGGTCTTTGAAGTACTTTTCCTTTTGGTACAGTCAGTAAAGTTCAGCCTAGGCAGATTCTTACCCGAGATGAGGCTGTGAAGAAATATTTTTCACTTGGCTTTACAGCCGCGTAGATCCTAAACTTTTTAATACATGTGCATGGATTTGTACTAAGCCTAAGGCAACTGAAGCGGTTCGTTAAACTTCTCGGATGTAAAAGAAGATAAGATCTGGCACACCTGAACGAAGTCATCCGAGCTATTGAAAGTGAACTATTAAAGTGGCTCTTGGAGTATCATTGGCAACCGAACAATGTATCAAAGATTAACAACCTAGCATGACCTAGTAGTTATTAGAACAACTGACTGACAAGCGTGAAAGATGTATCCGGAGGGAAAGCTCAATGGTTAGAACATCTCACTGGCAATCAGAATTAGGTTACATGTAATCATCCTTGTATCATCACTTATGAAAGCACTGGTAGTTGACACATGGCTAACAGGGGGTGGTCCCACTGACCTCTCTGTATATAACTGGACTGCTTGGTGTCGCCTCTAAAAAGACTCGGACGATACGTCGACTATCGTCAAGCTCATATCCTCAGAAAAATGATTCTGAGTCCCGTACAGGAATCGAACCTGTAACCTTCTGATTGCCGGTGAGACGCTCTAACCATTGAGCTAACGAGACTCAGATGGAGAGCGAAGGTTACAATGATGTACTGGTTCGATTGATATATGTACTGCCTATGCGGCAGTCACTATAGATCGGTAATACTTGGATGCGTTAATATACAGAGCTCGGAGTAGACAGACGATCTGTCATTCACTACAACATTGTGTATATTAACGCTTAAAAAGACTCAATTGCAAGAACAAGGTCGCGGTTGTAAAAACTTCCTTTTAAAGGTCTCTTAGATTGGCGCACATTTTTATCTTTGTCTAGGTTCAAGCAGAAATGAGCAAAGATCCCCACGTGAAACCAGAGCATATCTCCATCAGTAAGTCATCCACCCCATTCGGTCCCTCGTTTCCTGCAGTTGGTCATGTAAGTCCTGGATGTCACTCACCTCACCTGCACTCTCACAGAATCTCAAGTAAGTCTGTTTTCCTTTCTTGATCCTAACCTTAATCTGCCGGAAGCCATTTGCGAAAATGTAACTTCAAAGTCTTCCGGCTAGAACTCGATAAATAATCCGGCTAGATAATCTCTTAAAATTGTCTTAAAAAAACAAGTTCCAATTTTCCGATTAGATCTGTGAATTTTCCGAGTATTGTTACAGTTTGGGGTGCGCCCCCCCCCCCCCCCCACACACACACACACACCCTCTTCCTGCGGCCCTGAGCCTAGAATTGCCACCTTGCTTTTTGTGGAGACATGGTTTTTGTGGAGACATGGTTTTTGTGGAGACATGCTTTTTGTGGAGACAGGTTTTAGGATGTAAAAGGACACGATATTAAGTTTTAACAACAGAAACCTATTTTTTAATCTTTTGCCAGCGAACATATTAAATAATTTTTTTGTTTCATAGGCAAGTTTTACTTACTTACTTACAACTTAATTTTATTTTATTTTATTAGCTTCACCATTGTGCAAAAAAAACCACAAAAAAGAAACCTAACATAGATTACACTATATAGTAATAAAACAATGGCAGGGTGACCGCATACAGCACTGCGGACCCAGAATTTAAAAGTATATTTACAACTAATAATAATAAATAATTTCTGTTAATTTAATATAGTCAAATACATATATGGAAAAAGTGACTGCACCGGGAATCGAACCCTGGTTTCCGAATCAACGTTTCGGCGCTCTAACCTTTGAGCTATTGAGACACGGTCAGAACAGTCAGTGATTTCTCCATATACATATTAAATTCGCCGCTTTCACTTGACACCAACAGGCAAACATCTCATGGGAAGTGCGCTCGAGAGGCCTTGCTCCACGTTATGGTTAGATGAGCTGTCTGCCTGTTGGTGTCGAGTGAAAGCGGCGAATTTAATATGTATATGGAGAAATCACTGACTGTTCTGATCGGAGAAATCACTGACTGAATCACTGATTCGGAGACCAGGGTTCGATTCCCGGTTGGGGCAGTCGTTTTTTCTATATACGTATTTGACTATATTTAAATCCTCTCAAATATTAATTGTTAATTTAATAATAATACACAACAACTGTAGCTCCGGAGGGCCGCAATACTCCATTTCTACACCCCGCCAAGATTAGGATCGAGATAACCAAAGCCAAGCGCAGAAACACACCATTGCCGCCCCCCGGAGCCACAGCCGTTCTGTATTTGATTAGTCTAATATTAAGAACAACAAGTGATAGTACGAGTAATGCTACGAGACGAATTACACTTCAAGCAGATAGTTTTAAAGGATCTAGGATTATCACAGTTATAGGTGTTTGCCAGGGATTTAAAGTAGTATCTGAGCATGGTTGATCTGAATAAATTATTTACATTGTTATTATAATTTACATTGTCCTGACGAGCAAATACATTGCCCTGGTTGCCAGGGACAAATTGCGGGGAGCTTTCTTTATGAAATATTATTATTATTATTTTAGGTTCTCCATTCAGTAAACCGTCCGTATTTGGTAGTCGCTCCAACTCCAGTCCTTATGCGTCAGCGGCAGTAGCTACCACTAGTTCCTCCGCCTTTTCCTCCGTCATTACTCCTTCCGTAGTCCGTCGTTCCTCAAGCCCGTCCACCCTCGCCACTTCTTCTCTCGGCATCTCTTCGAACGCGAACTCGGAACCCGAAAAGACGCGTTCGTTAACTTTCGCCGGATCGTCGAGTCTGTATCCGTGGTTGAAATCGGAGACGAAAGAACCAAGCGGAGAGCGTCGAGATCGCGCCGAAGGTGAATCGGAAAGGACCGCGCACTCGACGAAAACCGAAGTCCAAAGAAAATCCCCATCGAGACAGGCGAAGAATTTCAGTGTCCAAGCACTGGCCGGTGATCGCCCCGAGTCGATACCGAGGCCCGGGTCCTTGGGGGCGCACGACCCGGCCGGATCTCACGCCCTCAGGGAACCCCGACCTTTGGAAGCGAGGTCATTTCTGGATAATCATCTTACTCCGTTGAACACTTTTGATAAACGGCCGTTTGACTACAGAGCGAGCATTGGCTCGATTGACTTGAACCGCAATGCATTGTATCCACGCATGGACCCAATGATGGGCGTACATCCTCTCCACATGACTTCTCTGAGCCCTTCTATTGGTTCAGGATTTATGTATCCCGGAGCGCCTTTCGTCGCGGACTCTATGTATCATTCGCCTCTAAGTCACGGGATGTTCCTGGGTGGCCCTCACGATCCCATGTCGTCCCTCATGGGCCGCAGCTCGGACATGGCTTACTACAGGAGACGAGAGAATGCAGACGATCGCGACAGGTAGAAATGGTCCGGGGGTGTAATGGACCAAGGGTGATTGCTCCGCCCGGAAAGGTACCCTGTAGTAGAAAAGCGATTTTCTGCATCGTGGGGAGAATTGTAGACAGAATAATGAAATGGTTTTGGGTTTCTTAAGACGACGTACTGAAGATTACTATTAACCCAGGATTAGCGTTGATCGGCTTTGAACAGCGAGCGGGGGCCTCTGGGTATATTAGAAAGCTTAAACAAACCGACGGTGTTAGGTAACTTGGGCTGGATTTCACCTGGCATTTTCATGGCAATTTTCTAGCTCTTCGAGGAGGGCTGGTGGATTGACGCCAGCATTGAAGATGGCTAACAACCAAAAGCTCCTTCTTATTATTTCTCTGCAAGTTTTCATGTTTCTCCTTTTAATTCTCGAACAGTATTACCAGAAACACTGTTCTATATGCTTTAAAGTGCCAATAACCTCAACATTTTTTATTGTCTTATTTGGAAGAACTTTTAAAATGATAAAGTAACTTCTTTTGAAGATTTTCACTTCTTCGCTTTCTTTTTGAGATATATCAGTTTGTTTGATATGCAAATATCTGGAATTTCGTCACACATGCATGATGAGTTATCAGAGAATGTTATATATCTTTGCGTTCATGAAATAAAAACACTATTTTTTATATGATTTCGTTCGAGAATGAAAGAGATATACACATTTCTCCAATAACTCATTATGCATGTGTGACGAAATTCCAACATTTGCATATCAAACAAACTGATATATCTCAAAAAGAAAGCAAAGAAACGAAAATCTTCAAAAGAAGTTACTTTATCATTTTAAAAGTACTTCCAAACAAGACAATAAAACATTTTGAGGGAGGGCCAGCCCTAACCGAGCTGGCTACGGCTGCATTTATTTTCGCACGAAACCCAGAATCCCACTTTTGCGCACAAGTGTTCAATTTGTAACTTAAACACAAGCAAACAGGTCGTGCGAGATATAAAATTAAGCGGAGCTTTCATTTCCCAGCCCTCCTAGGAGGGCCAGCCCTCTTCAGTGCGTTTATATGAAACATTTCCAGCTCTCCCAGGCGAGATCTCGGGTTGTCAATTGTCATGTAAACGCTAAAAAAAGTTTACAAGGAATTCACGTCGGGCACGAGTGACGAGTTGTGCTTTCTTCAATTTTCAACCAGATGTCATAAATCTTTCTACAAGGATAGCTTTCGCCCCCTCCCAACAAATCGTATGTTTTTTGTTTTTTTATTTTTAACGGCTTTTGGCGGGAAAATGATGTCACAGAACAGGCACAAAATTTAAATTTTTGCAATATAACAAATATTGAAGGTTTGTCTATTAAAGGTTTGTCTATTCAAGGTTTGTCCTCCTGAGTTAAGATATTAACATAATTTTTTTAGTTTTGAGGTTTTCTCGCCATGATCAAGAAAATGTAATTTCGAAATGTGTTATTTTGTAAGCTATACCTGTACAAAGTTTTATAACATTTGGTTGAAAATTGAAGAAAGCACAACAAGCGTTCCGATTTTGACGTCTCTCGTCCCTTCGGCAAAAAGGGCAGGCCTTCCTCCATATTAACAACACGTTAGTGCGTTTACATGGAAAATTTCCAGCCTTCTTAGGCAAACAACTAAAGGTTAAAACAACACTAAAATTTAGTGCCCGTCGTGTATTAATTAAATATTGAACCATAGAGATTTATATTAAACAGCAGCAAGGATTATCTATATGACATATTATGTCTATCTATCTATCTAAGTCGAGCGCACTCGCACAAAACATATTATGTATATACTACATAAAGTTGATATTGTAGAGAAAATATATAAAGCTATAGTGAGATCTTGCTTTTATTGTTAACGATTGGGAGGAGAGCTGGTACTGGGTGATGACATCACATATTACTGAGTGACTACGTCACATATGATCGAGTGTAACATCAAATATGACCTAGCGATGACGTCACGTGTTCTCGAGTGATGACGTCATTATGTACTTGGACCGGTAATTCTAAATCTGTTTTCAGAATGGTGCCACATATTACTAAGTGACTACGTCACATATAACATCAAATATGACCTAGCGATGACGTCACGTGTTATCGAGTGATGACGTCATTATGTACTTGGACTGTAATTCTAAATCTGTTTTCAGAATTGAAAATAAAAGATTCACTTTCAATTTCAAAATAATACACGACGAAGCGAATATACACTGTATTACAGGTGTATGTTCAGGCTGTACACAGGCTACCTGATTGCCGATTATAAATTTCCGATTATAGATTGCCGATTATAAAATTATAGGTTTTTATGAAAGGTGTACACGTTCTCATAATAAAATAGACACGTATCGTTATGTATTGAGACTCGGTAATTCCAAATCTGTTTTCAGAATTGAAAATACCTGAATAGAAATGTGATAAACAAATACATGGCGTGTGAGGTCTGGGGACCAGTGATGGGAAAATCCCGCAGTGAGAAGTGCTGAAACTGGTTCGAAAGTGTTTTTTCAGGAGGTATTATTTATTACCCGTGATATGTCGGATGATATCGTTGACGAGAGTGGAAACGGAAAAGAACAACGAGTTTATCGAGTAGCTCTGACGGGAGGTAGGAAAGCTGTTTAGGAATCGAAGGGCATTAGAGTTCTGACCTGGTGTTCCGGTGCCCATCTTGTCCAAAAATAGTGCCACGAGGTGAATTATGAATTATTGAATAAGGTTGAGCATGATAAGAAGAATTCTGGGCTGAGGCGGATAACACAAACTGAGGGCTTGATAATGCTTTATATCAGTGCGAAAACCGAATTCAATAATTGTTTTATTATTTATTTAACAACTGCATCGTTGGAAAAACGTCATAGCGTGCAATATTAGTTTTTCATATTGCACCAGGTGACGTCAATCGTGCAATAATCTTTTGTCATATTGCACCATTGATGTCACAACTCCATATTTAGTAGGGCAATGAGTTGATATGACGATTTCACCATTGGCTATTAGCCAATCATCGATCACAAATTATTTTAAATAAATAATAATATTTACGCATGGATAATCGATGTACACTCAAGATATGGATTGAAATAAAACAATAAATGAAACATATACTATCGAAGGAGCGAGGTCTGTGCAAAAAAGACGAAGGGAAATACCGTAAGGAACGTACCGAACAAATGAGGCTAATAAATAGTTTATTATATGGCTTTTAGATCATTTGTTTTGATTGCTGTTTCATTATTGTTATATTCGTTCCGATTGAAACCTTTGTCATGCTTTTGCGTAAACAACAGTAGCTCAAAATGCAGACAAACAAACCAAATTTGACCAGGGGCGGTGCCAAGGTCCCCAACAGGGGGGCTAACAAGTAGTGGTGATTCCTGTAGGGGGGTCGAGTGACATGCTCCCCGGGAATTTCTCAGGGAATTGGTGCACCCATGCACACAGTACACATAAGAAAACCCAGTAAACACAACATCGAAAAATTACAAAATGTAATGACGAGAAATCCATATCCAAGACGTGGGGTGTAGTCTAGACTTGCAGCTAGAGACAGGAATGGTGCCGACTCCATATTGGTCAATAAAAATAGGGTCGTGGCTTTTTAGTCTCCCCAAAAGGTTGAAATGTGGAGAGAAGACTGTAACCAATCCCAAAACAACAAAGGACCTAACCCCTGCCTAACAATTTTCTAACCATAACCCCCAGCTGTGTTTTACCCATCCCTAACCCCCACCACATGCACTTTTCCAGGGGGGAATTACCCCGTACCCCTATTATAATTGCGCCTTTGGCGCAATATGCTTCACAAATATGTTTCAGCCTCCTGGACAAAACTCTACGCCTACGCGAGTGACTAGAGATAGCTGGCTATATGTTTCATTAATTAATTAGCTTGTTTTATTCTTCTATCTAGGACCATGTGCTGGCAAGACGACATCCCTAGCAAGGCTGTCAACATTCTTTGAAAATTTGGGATGGAAGGTGATGCACACAATTTTAAAATATTTAATTCTAATATCGGGAGTATGAAAGGTCCAAAGAGGCACAACGCGGTCCCTTGCAAACGATTTATATTTTATTCCAAAACCTGTAGGTCATAGCTGAAAGGGATAACCAAAATGACCTTTCTTGATCATAACCCTGATCATAACTGAGATCCTAACCCTAAAAAGACTGGATCTAGATAGTTCCTTTTGGATCATCCCATTCCCTTTTAGTTTATGTCTCGATTAACTCAAAGGGTGCCCAATTCTGTCCATCCCCCAGGCATTTGACAGGTATTTTACATTTATGCATTATTAGAGCATTGCAAACGCCCTACAGTTGGGCACCATTATACAAATCAAATAGCATGATGACATACGTATGTATGTACAGACAGATTGACAGACGAATAGAAAGACAGACGGACGGACGGATAGAAAGACAGACAGACAATGGATGGACACATGGAAAGACAGACAGACAAACAAACAGACAGACAGATAATAGAATCATCTTCTTATATTCTGTCTAGGTATTTCGAGTGCCAGAAGCTGCTACTGTATTACTTGGGTGAGCTGCAACATTTTTGAAGCCTTTAATATGGTTTTCCAACAAGAGTAGAGTAGAGTAGAGTAGAGTAGAGTAGAGTAGAGTAGAGTAGAGTAGAGTAGAGTAGAGTAGAGTAGAGTAGAGTAGAGTAGAGTAGAGTAGAGTAGAGTAGAGTGGAGTAGAGTGGAGTAGAGTGGAGTAGAGTGGAGTGTGGGTTGAGTGTGGGTTGAGTGTGGGTGTGGGTTGGGTGTGGGTTGGGTGTGGGTTGGGTGTGGGTTGGGTGTGGGTTGAGTGTGGGTTGAGTGTGGGTTGAGTGTGGGTTGAGTGTGGGTTGGGAGTGTGGGTTGGGAGTGTGGGTTGGGAGTGTGGGTTGGGAGTGTGGGTTGGGTGTGGGTTGGGTGTGGGTTGGGTGTGGGTTGAGTGTGGGTTGAGTGTGGGTTGAGTGTGAGTTGGGTGTGGGTTGGGAGTGTGGGTTGAGTGTGGGTTGAGTGTGGGTTGGGTGTGGGTTGGGTGTGGGTTGGGTGTGGGTTGAGTGTGGGTTGAGTGTGGGTTGGTGTGGGTTGGGTGTGGGTTGGGTGTGGGTTGGGTGTGGGTTGGGTGTGGGTTGAGTGTGGGTTGGGTGTGGGTTGGGTGTGGGTTGAGTGTGGGTTGGGGGTGTGGGTTGGGGGTGTGGGTTGGGGGTGTGGGTTGGGGTGTGGTGTGGGTTGGGTGTGGGTTGGGTGTGGGTGTGGGTTGGGTGTGGGTTGAGTGTGGGTTGAGTGTGGGTTGAGTGTGGGTTGAGTGTGGGTTGGGTGTGGGTTGGGTGTGGGTTGAGTGTGGGTTGGGTGTGGGTTGGGTGTGGGTTGGGTGTGGGTTGGGTGTGGGTTGAGTGTGGGTTGAGTGTGGGTTGAGTGTGGGTTGAGTGTGGGTTGGGTGTGGGTTGGGTGTGTGGGTTGGGGGTGTGGGTTGGGGGTGTGGGTTGGGTGTGGGTTGAGTGTGGGTTGAGTGTGGGTTGGGTGTGGGGTGGGTTGGGTGTGGGTTGGGTGTGTGGTGTGTGGGGTGTGGAGTATAGAATAGAGTATAGAGTATAGAGTATAGAGGAGAGTATAGAGTAGAGGAGACGAGACGAGAGTAGAAGAGAGTAGAAGAGAGTAGAATATATAGTCTAATAAATAAAATTATATATTATATACAATCTAGTAACTCTAAAGTTGTCAGCAGCATATTTGGCAAATGCCTCTCTATTTATAAATTATAATGTTATACCTACAAATTTATACCTATAAATAATTTATTTTTTCAATGGTAAAATCCAACCCTTAATTTTGTTTTTAGAGGTGGAATAAAGTTTAGTGATTTAACAGAGGAACAAGGTGACGCAGAACTAATATCTTTGATTTTAAAAAAGTATTTAAGTGCTGCGTAGGCCGTTGTTATTGGATATATAGCAAAGTGAAAAGGTGGTAAACTGCCAAGATTTTTAGGAACGATCATACCGACGTTTCGAGCAGAGAATGGATGCCTCAGCATGTATGTTAGTGCTGACACAATGCTAACCGAGCGTTACGCCGGCCACTGATAATAATGAGTGATAAAACGTGTTGTGCCGCGTAGGCAGTGTAGAAATACAAATCAAATATCTAAAAAGGTTGGTGTACTGCCGAAATAGCGTGTAAGTAGTCTAACGTTTCGAGCGAAGGCCCTTCGTCAGAGAGTGAAACGTAAAGTGAAATAATGTCTCTCTGACGAAGGTCCTTCGCTCGAAACGTTAGACAACTTGCACGCTATTTCGGCAGTACACCAACCTTTTTAGATATATCTCAATGAATCATAGTTCTGTATTCATATATTATTTTCAGGTTACATATTCCAAGAAAATCTCCTGAAAACCATAATGCAGTTGGAGAACACCTATTTTGATCTGGCCAACTCTTTGAAGCAAAATTGCCTGGTGATTTGTGATCGTGGGGTAATGGATGCATCAGCATGTATGTTAGTCAATCTTTAATAATAAGTTACAGTATAATTCAGTGCTGACACAATGCGAACCCTAATTCCTTGGAAGTGTAAAGCTCTCTTTAAGATCCACGAAAGAAATACTAGGAAAAGTAATGACATGAATCTACCAAAATGTAAACTAAAAGCAGGTCAACGAGCCTTCGCCTTTCCATGTGCAAAGTCTTATAACGATCTACCAAACGAAAGTTTTATATAAAAATATTATTTTTATTATTTCATAGGTTTTTAATAGAGTATCCTTGTAATTAGATTTAAGTATTTATAGCGGAAGAGCCTTCATATATGCAGGAGATATAATAAAGTATATATGTATGTATGTATGTATGTATGTATGTAAGCCCCATAAAATTCACATAAAATTTACACATCTAGCCCCATAAAATTCACAGCAGCACTGCACTAGCATCGCAGGGTCGCGGGTTCAATTCCAGCCGGAAGGCCTTGATGTTGCATTTTTCGCAACTGGTCCCCGGTTTGGTCTTAAAATGTATATATTGCAACACTCGAAATTTTCCTTCACCATAAATCCTTAGAACATGTAGTTTAATCGAGTGAAATGCCAAATAGCTTAATAGACGGATACATGGATTATCATTAAGCTCATTCAAGCTTTTGCGTGAATACTGTAAACCTAATTCTTAAACCCACTCAAACGTACACGTCTATAGCTTCTAGTTATATACTTACTTATACATATACTATCGCATGCAAGCTTCTGAACTTTGGGCCTTTTCTCGGGATTGAATAACAGTTATCAGCTGCGATAAATCTCTTTTCTGTATGTAATACAGTTTTGAGGAAAGAGCAGTGGCAAGAATTATTAGACAGAAACAAATGGAATAATGTCAATTTGAGAGACGAAAGATACAACCAAGTTATTCACCTGGTAAGAGTACAACATTTTTATAATGTTTTTTACTAGTTACTACTAGATACATACCGTAAACTTCTCTCGCCCTCCACCCACGAAAATTAGCCCCCCACCCATACCATACTATTATGTCTTTCCATTCATCTCTTTTGTGAAAGGTTACAGCAGCTAAAGGTGCAGAAGCATTCTATCAATTGGGCAACAATGATGCGAGATCAGAGGGGCTTGCACTGGCAAGGGAACTAGATGAAAAAGCCTGCCTGGTAATTAGATTATATTAGCTACTCAGCTAGCTTTCAAGTCTGTATTCAAAATAATACACGCTCTTGTTGTCCAGAGATCCGACATGGCCCTCTCAGCCTATGTACTGCGAGCCAGGACGATACTCCGCATTTTCCGGATCGGTACGTTTTGGCGGGAAAATTTCTGAGTTGATTTGAATGAAAATAAGACAGAGCTTAAAGGTGTCTTTATTGAAAATACCAAGCAATAAAATGTGCTAGAACATCATTATTGCCGCTTTTCTTTGAAGGTATTCATCAAAAAGGCCAGCACAACGAAATTAAATATCTATCTAGTGTATAAAATGAAGCGAACTGTACATACTAACGAAGAGATTATAAGGTAAACGGCAGCATCTGAAGATGTTTTATACCAGTTGTTGTGGTCTAGTGGTTACCATGACATATGTCTTAAAATAATTGAGGAGAAAGTGTTGCCTTTGCAACAACACCAGCAATATAAATAGTATAAGACTTTACTCGGAAAACGAACTTAAATCGTAGGCCCTCGGAATCCTTATCAGTAGGTTGTTTTCGTAAACTGAATAGTGGAGCACATAAAAACACCACGTATATATATCATCACTCACTTCATCTTTAAGAACTGTTTTCCTTTCAGGCTTGGGTTGGACATCCCTACTTTGATGTGGTTGATAACACTGATGATTTCTCCGTCAAAATGAGAAAAGTCATAAGCGTAAGTGCATCATAGCTTTCCAGCCTTTCCGAAACCAATACCAACACCACCAACACTATCAACACCACCAACACCACCACAAACAACACCAACACTACCACCAACACCACCGCCAACACTACCACCAACAGTCCAACACCAACACTACCACCAACACTATCACCAACACTACCACCAACACTACCACCAACACTATCACCAACACTACTACCAACACCACCAAATCCTACCAACACCAACACTAGCAACACCACCACCAACACTACCAACACCACTACCAACACCACTACCAACATCACTACCAACATCACCAACACCACCACCACTACCAACACCACTACCAACACCACTACCAACACCACTACCAACATCATCAACACCACCACCAACACTACCACCAACACTACCACCAACACTACCAACACCACCACCAACACTACCAACACCACTACCAACACCACCAACCCCACTACCAACACCACCAGCACTACCAACACCACTACCAACACCATTACTAATACCAATATCAACCCTAATACTAACCTTAATATTAAACTTAACACTAACCTTAATACTAACCATAACTCTTTTTCATTACGCATTTATTACGCGGTTTACTGCCACCCTGAAACTTTTCCACGCAACAAAATTATGGAAGGTGGAGGTTCAGAACCACCTCGTTATTTCAGATTTGCTGTCTATATTTGATTAAACCCCTGTCATCTCTGACCGACAGGCAATTTGTGCTAAGATTGGCATTGACACAAGAGATCGTTTGGACAAAGGAAGCAGAAAAAGAAAGTTTCTTGTCTCCAAACATCCGGATTTCAAGGTAAGACAGGTGGCTTTCTAAATTAACAAGACGCCCGCTACCCCCAAACAATTTTTATCAGTTTCAGAAGTTATATTTTAGACGTGTTCGATTTAACACGAATAAATAGAATCATTAACTTTTAGCACTTATCACTTTAAATTAATTTCAAAGTACCAAATTTAAGACTCACAAATCTAATGTTGATGTTAAATGTTTTGTTTATATGTAAACGCAATCAACGAGAGAACTCCAGAGACATAAATTTATTAAAATGTCATCATGATTTCGTTCCGTATTGAGAGTGCGTTATTAACGTAGGACTAATTAACCATTTCACCAGCTGACCAGAGTCATTTTAGTAGGCACCTAACGGAAAGACAATATTTTGACAAGCGTCGATCGATATAAGCTCATGCGTCAGTCGGTTGAAGTGAACTTACACCCCCTGTATACTTACACCCCTGAACTTACACCCCCCTGTTGGCACTACACCAACCTTTTATATTATTCCATTTGTATTTGTACCCTGCCTACGCAGCGCAACACATTATGTCACTAATTTTACATTTTACTTTAGTTGAATGAATTGAGCTTTAGATCGGTACAATAACAATATAGAATTGACCGCCTGATTTCTAACTTCTTTCCCCCCTTTTTTTCTATTAAAGAAATTCCCTCCTTATCAAGATTTCGATGTACAACATGACTATCTAATGAGTTCGGACGGTGATCCCCAAGTTCGCATCAGAAAAAGAGGACAAAATGGTATGTTTCAATTTAGTTTCACTATCCAATATATTCACTATATATATCAAAGTGAAAAGGTGGTAAACTGCCAATAATTTAGTGACGAAATACTGACGTTTCGAGCGGAGCCCTTCATCAGAGTAAGACCATGAAGGGCTCCGCTCGAAACGTCAGTATTTCGTCACTAAATTCTTGGCAGTTTACCACCTTTTCACTTTGCTATAACTTGTATAAATATGGACGATACGTGAACGATCGTCAAGCTCGTATCCTCAGAAAAATTATTCTGAGTCCCGGAGAACCTGTAACCTTCTGATTGCCGGTGAGACGCTCTAACCATTGAGCTAACGAGACTCAGATGGAGAGCGAAGGCTACAATGATGTACTGGTTCAATTGATATATGTACTGCCACTATATATTGGTAATGTTTGGGTGTGTTAATATACACACTGCTGTTGTGAATGTGGGAGAGCTTGGAGTGACAGACGATGCATGAACGATTATTATATGAAAGCTGCTAAGTTCTCAAAAGAACTGTATATATAATCATGTGAAAAGGAGAAATAAGAGAACTTCAATGTGTTGAAAAATACTTAAGAAAGAGTACTTACGTATATTCATGGAAGACATTTCGGACGATGCGTCCTTCTTCAGGTCTGACCTGAAGATGTACACAATACACGTAAGTTCTCCTAAGTATTTTTCGACACATTCAAGTTCTTTTTCATATAAGTATATCCAATCCAAAAAATGGAGTCATCCGTGAGTGGTGAAGATAATCTTTTTTCTTCTTAAGGTTGCTACACACACAGCCGGACAGTGCGTCTTCCCAAAGTTAACGACCAAAAAGTGGAACGAAGAACAAACATTTCTCCCCGAGATTACGAGGTAGGTGAATCTGCTTACCCAACCTCCTCCCACCCTCGCTAGTATTAAAAATAGGTACGGTAAACGAAATTATGAAAGTGTACATGTGTGTGTGTCCCATGATACTAAACGTACGAAGCTACCTTTCGAGTGATTTGATAACCCCAAAGATATACAGACTTTTTCAGTAAGTCGTTATGCAGTGTGATGTTGACAAAGTGAGATATGGAAGGGTTGTGAACGCAAATCTTTAGAATTTCTATTGTTTTTTCAAGTAAGAGTGTTTATTTCGAACTGAATGTTTCACAACAAGTTTCAAATCTTGTTGTTTTCGTTATTTCGTTTGTAAAGATATTTTTAGCTCAACGAGATGCCCGAAGAAGTCCAGTTGTGAAGACCAGAACATGTTTTCTCTAGCACAACCAATATTTTCAACTCGATGTATATCGGAAACCGTCCAACGAAAGGTAAATCTAGATTTTAGTTGCTAATTTGGAATATTTCATCCTAATAATAAGAATATTTCATAAAACAATCTGGGGTGGTATGTGAAGAAAAGTGTGGAACCAATGCTAGTGCAGGTAAGAGAAAGTGGTGTGCTGAAAACAGAAGAATGTACACAAAACGAGAATTATAAGAGCAAGCAGGAGAAGGTAGAGAGATGGGAAAACAAGGCAATGTATGGACAGTTCTATAGAGGACTGAAAGTGAATCCTAGCATCGATCAAGAAAAATAATGGTGGTGGTTACGGAAGGGAGATTTGAAGCCAGAAACTGAGGCCCTACTCTCGTGCACCACAGGAGCAAGCGTTGAGGACAAAATACGTGAAGAACAAGATTGACAAGACAGAAGAGGACTCATTATGCTGGATGTGTGGTGAGAAAGGGGAGGCAGTGTGGCATATTGTGAGTGGGTGTAGTAAGTTGGTATAAACGGAATATAAGAAGAGGCGTGATGCAGTGGCAAGGATTGTGCACTGGAACATGAGTGGAAAATATGGGTTGAAGAGAGCTGACAAGTGGTACGAATATGTGGCTGAGGGAGTCGTGGAGAATGAGGAGGCGAAGGTGTTGTGGGATTTTATGGTGCAGTGTGATAGAAAGATCAAGCATAGAAAACCAGACATTGTGTTGATAGATAAAAAGAAGAATAAGTGTGTGATAGTTGATGTGGCAATCCCTGAGGGTGGTAAAATAGCAACAAGGGAAGACGAGAAGGTTGAGAGGTATAATGAGGAGTTGAGCATTGAAATTGGAAAGTTGTGGAAAATAAAGAAGGTGGAGGTTGTGCCGGTGGTGATAGATTTTAGAAAATAAGAACCTGTTTCAAATTTTAGGCTAAACAGGTTCTTAAAAACTAGGTTCTTACTCGCGGGTGTTTACTGTATTGTAATACCTTTCTTAGAATGTGCGCTGTACCAAGTAAGGATGTCTTTTGTAGCTGCATGGTATCTTTAATCGTAGGTCTAGTTTTTCTATCCAATTACCGAGTCTCTTGCTGACAGATCCATATAAAAAGATGTGTACACTTGGGTGAATAAGATACAGATCAACATTTTTGGAGACACAGGTGCCTTATTACTGCAATTTAATACAATGTAAATGCCAATGTTGAAAATCAAATAGAATTGTTATTGTTGTAATTACACATAAATACTGTAACTGTATATATATTGTTTATACAGTATCTCCATGGCTACACATCAGCATATGGAAGAGTCTGTTGTTTTCATGAATTTCTTTATAAATACTTACATGGTATGCAGATGTTATATTATAAGGAATACAGGCTGAATACCACTAAATTCTATTAGCTACAATGTATTTTTTTCTTTAGAAAGTAAGAACCTATTTAAGAACCTAAATAGTCTCAATTTGTGCTAAGTACCATTTATATAAGAACCTGTTTAGGCTAACTTGGGAAAACGCAGGTTCTTACTCGCAGGTTTTTACTGTAATGCAGTAAAGACGGGGCTTAGTCTACAAGCAGTAGACAGTCCCGCTCTGAGGTATCCAGCGATAACATCTACGCTGTGTGAACTTCTCATAATAATAATAATAATAATAATAATAATAATATTAATATCCAGTGAAGATTACTAAGCACATGGGGAGATGTGATCTGATTTAGTTATAATACGTTTTTCTAAGCTATATATATATATATATATTTAAGTTTATCACTGTTTTAATATAAATATATATATTCCTAGATGTAAAGGTTTGATTATTCTTGAAACGTTCACAACCAAAGAAGGAAGTGATCTGGTACTCCCTGATTTCCTAGAAATATCCAAAGAAGTCACGGACGACAAGGACTACTCAATGTATAACTTGGTATTGAATGAGTAGCTTAAAGTATGTGCGGTGAATTATTTAATGTTTTTAACAATATAACTACTGAGGTTGTAAAGGTTTTGCTGCATCTGCAAGCTGTGCAGGTATGACAATACTCAGAAAAACTCTGAGCTAGAGACAGGACTAACTATGCCTAAGGGGCTGTTTACATGAATCCGGATTCATTTTCATTCCGGGTTGAACGTGAATTCAAACAGCATTACTAGCAACGATAATCGATGCGGTCGCGTGTAAAAAAGCATTTAATTCACCTTTAATTTATAACGTCGTCAACAAAGAGATATTTATATTGAACAATATGACGTCGGCGCAATTCCTGTCTCTAGCTGCAAATTGTCGTCTATAAATGTTAAAAACACGCATGTGTTGTTCGTTTCAGTCTTCCAGGTCGTATTTTTCATTCCGGAATGAAATCTCGCACCGCCTTTACATGACACCGGAATGAAATTTCAATGAAACTCAATCCGGAATGAAACTCAATCCGGAATGAGAACCGGAATGAACTCAATCCGGATTGAGCTGCATCTCATTCCGAATTTATGTAAACACCTAAAGGGATTTTTACAGAACCGGTTTGAGTTCAATCCGGAATGAAACTCAATCCGGATTCATGTAAACAGCCCCTTACTCTGATGAAGGGCTCCGCTCGAAACATACATCAGTATTTCGTTACCAAAAATCTTGGTAGTTTACCACCTTTTCACTTTTCTATATATCCAAAATACTATACCTACGCATGCAGCACTCTACTTTGTTACTACTTCTGAACTACAACTTTTTGCCAGAAGGACTGTGGAAGATATCGCATTGCTTGCGCTCCTTAACAACATTAGTTTCCGAATCGCTTGACATTTTTAAGAAATACGCTTGTACGGATCTCTATTTATTTATTTATTTATTTATTTGGTTTCGCCACAAATATCGGAATGTGTAGTGATTAAGATTAATAAAGTTTTTTGCTAAGGTTATATTATAAGTAGAGTAGTACATGTGGCAGAGTGGCAGGGTGGCCGCAGCAGCAGCAATCGCCAATTACTGTAGTCCCGAAGTGAGTTGGGTGAAAAGGGAATTAATACAATTAGATTTCGCACCAAATTTCGCACCAAATTTCGCACCAGATTTCGCACCAGATTTCGCACCAAATTTCGCACCAAATTTCGCACCAGATTTCGCACCAAATTTCGCTGCAGATTTCGCAGCAGATTTCGCAGCAGATTTCGCACCAAATTTCGCACCAAATTTCGCATGAGATTTCGCACCAAATTTCGCACCACATTTCGCACCAAATTCCGCACCAGATTTCGCACCAGATTTCGCACCAGATTTCGCACCAGATTTCGCACCAGATTTCGCACCAGATTTCGCATGAGATTTCGCACCAAATTTCGCACCAGATTTCGCACCACATTTCGCACCACATTTCGCACCAGATTTCGCACCAGATTTCGCACCAAATTTCGCACCAGATTTCGCACCAGATTTCGCATCAGATTTCGCACCACATTTCGCATCAGATTTCGCACCACATTTCGCACCACATTTCGCATCAGATTTCGCACCAAATTTCGCATGAGATTTCGCACCAAATTTCGCACCAGATTTCGCATCAGATTTCGCACCACATTTCGCACCAGATTTCGCACCAGATTTCGCACCAGATTTCGCAGCAGATTTCGCAGCAGATTTCGCACCAAATTTCGCACCAGATTTCGCACCAGATTTCGCACCAGATTTCGCACCAAATTTCGCACCAAATTTCGCACCAGATTTCGCACCAAATTTCGCACCAAATTTCGCACCAGATTTCGCACCAAATTTCGCACCAGATTTCGCATCAGATTTCGCACCACATTTCGCATGAGATTTCGCACCAAATTTCGCACCAGATTTCGCACCAGATTTCGCACCACATTTCGCACCACATTTCGCACCAGATTTCGCACCAGATTTCGCACCAAATTTCGCACCAGATTTCGCACCAGATTTCGCATCAGATTTCGCACCACATTTCGCATCAGATTTCGCACCACATTTCGCATCAGATTTCGCACCAAATTTCGCATGAGATTTCGCACCAAATTTCGCACCAGATTTCGCATCAGATTTCGCACCACATTTCGCACCACATTTCGCACCAAATTTCGCACCAGATTTCGCACCAGATTTCGCAGCAGATTTCGCACCAAATTTCGCACCAAATTTCGCACCAGATTTCGCACCAGATTTCGCACCAGATTTCGCACCAGATTTCGCACCAAATTTCGCACCAGATTTCGCACCAAATTTCGCACCAAATTTCGCACCAGATTTCGCACCAAATTTCGCACCAGATTTCGCACCAAATTTCGCACCAAATTTCGCACCAGATTTCGCACCAAATTTCGCACCAGATTTCGCATCAGATTTCGCACCACATTTCGCATGAGATTTCGCACCAAATTTCGCACCAGATTTCGCACCACATTTCGCACCACATTTCGCACCACATTTCGCACCAGATTTCGCACCAGATTTCGCACCAAATTTCGCACCAGATTTCGCACCAGATTTCGCATCAGATTTCGCACCACATTTCGCATCAGATTTCGCACCACATTTCGCACCACATTTCGCATCAGATTTCGCACCAAATTTCGCATGAGATTTCGCACCAAATTTCGCACCAGATTTCGCATCAGATTTCGCACCACATTTC
Organism: Chrysogorgia sp. JL179-B06; assembly: GCA_035772405.1. Lineage (NCBI taxonomy): Eukaryota > Metazoa > Cnidaria > Anthozoa > Scleralcyonacea > Chrysogorgiidae > Chrysogorgia > Chrysogorgia sp. JL179-B06. The sequence goes on from JAYKKM010000295.1 coordinate 1,086,346, forward strand.
GCACCACATTTCGCACCAAATTTCGCACCAGATTTCGCACCAGATTTCGCAGCAGATTTCGCACCAAATTTCGCACCAGATTTCGCACCAGATTTCGCACCAGATTTCGCACCAGATTTCGCACCAAATTTCGCACCAGATTTCGCACCAAATTTCGCACCAAATTTCGCACCAAATTTCGCACCAGATTTCGCACCAAATTTCGCACCAGATTTCGCACCAGATTTCGCACCAGATTTCGCACCAAATTTCGCACCAGATTTCGCACCAAATTTCGCACCAAATTTCGCACCAAATTTCGCACCAGATTTCGCACCAAATTTCGCACCAGATTTCGCACCAAATTTCGCACCAGATTTCGCACCAGATTTCGCACCAGATTTCGCACCAGATTTCGCACCAGATTTCGCACCAAATTTCGCACCAGATTTCGCACCAAATTTCGCACCAGATTTCGCACCAAATTTCGCACCAAATTTCGCACCAAATTTCGCACCAGATTTCGCACCAAATTTCGCACCAGATTTCGCACCAAATTTCGCACCAGATTTCGCACCAGATTTCGCACCAGATTTCGCACCAGATTTCGCACCAGATTTCGCACCAAATTTCGCACCAAATTTCGCACCAGATTTCGCACCACATTTCGCACCACATTTCGCACCAGATTTCGCACCAGATTTCGCACCAGATTTCGCACCACATTTCGCACCACATTTCGCACCACATTTCGCACCACATTTCGCACCACATTTCGCACCACATTTCGCACCACATTTCGCACCACATTTCGCACCACATTTCGCACCATTTTTCGCACCAGATTTCGCACCAGATTTCGCACCAGATTTCGCACCAGATTTCGCATCAGATTTCGCATCAGATTTCGCACCAAATTCCGCATCAGATTTCGCACCAGATTTCGCACCAGATTTCGCACCAAATTTCGCACCAGATTTCGCACCAAATTTCGCACCAAATTTCGCACCAAATTTCGCACCAGATTTCGCACCAGATTTCGCACCAGATTTCGCACCAGATTTCGCACCAGATTTCGCACCAGATTTCGCACCACATTTCGCACCACATTTCGCACCACATTTCGCACCACATTTCGCACCACATTTCGCACCAGATTTCGCACCATTTTTCGCACCAGATTTCGCACCAGATTTCGCACCAAATTTCGCACCAGATTTCGCACCAAATTTCGCACCAAATTTCGCACCAGATTTCGCACCAAATTTCGCACTAGATTTCGCACCAAATTTCGCACCAGATTTCGCACCAGATTTCGCACCAAATTTCGCACCAGATTTCGCACCAGATTTCGCACGAAATTTCGCACCAGATTTCGCACCAGATTTCGCACCAGATTTCGCACCAAATTTCGCACCAGATTTCGCACCAAATTTCGCACCAGATTTCGCACCAGATTTCGCACCAAATTTCGCACCAGATTCCGCACCAGATTTCGCAGCAGATTTCGCACCAGATTTCGCACCAGATTTCGCACCAGATTTCGCACCAAATTCCGCACCAGATTTCGCACCAGATTTCGCACCAGATTTCGCACCAGATTTCGCACCAGATTTCGCAGCAGATTTCGCACCAGATTTCGCACCAGATTTCGCACCAAATTTCGCACCAGATTTCGCATCAGATTTCGCACCACATTTCGCATGAGATTTCGCACCAAATTTCGCACCAGATTTCGCACCAGATTTCGCACCACATTTCGCACCACATTTCGCACCAGATTTCGCACCAGATTTCGCACCAGATTTCGCACCAGATTTCGCACCAGATTTCGCATCAGATTTCGCACCACATTTCGCATCAGATTTCGCACCACATTTCGCACCACATTTCGCATCAGATTTCGCACCAAATTTCGCATGAGATTTCGCACCAAATTTCGCACCAGATTTCGCACCAAATTCCGCAGCAGATTTCGCACCAGATTTCGCACCAGATTTCGCACCAGATTTCGCACCAGATTTCGCACCAGATTTCGCACCAGATTTCGCACCAGATTTCGCACCAAATTTCGCACCAGATTTCGCACCAGATTTCGCACCAGATTTCGCACCAGATTTCGCACCAGATTTCGCACCAGATTTCGCACCAGATTTCGCACCAGATTTCGCACCACATTTCGCACCACATTTCGCACCAGATTTCGCACCAGATTTCGCACCAAATTTCGCACCAGATTTCGCACCAGATTTCGCATCAGATTTCGCACCACATTTCGCATCAGATTTCGCACCACATTTCGCAGCAGATTTCGCACCAGATTTCGCACCAAATTTCGCATGAGATTTCGCACCAAATTTCGCACCACATTTCGCACCAAATTCCGCACCAGATTTCGCACCAGATTTCGCACCAGATTTCGCACCAAATTTCGCACAAAATTTCGCACAAAATTTCGCACCAGATTTCGCACCACATTTCGCACCAGATTTCGCACCACATTTCGCACCACATTTCGCACCACATTTCGCACCACATTTCGCACCACATTTCGCACCACATTTCGCACCAAATTTCGCACCAAATTTCGCACCAAATTTCGCACCAGATTTCGCACCAAATTTCGCACCAGATTTCGCACCAGATTTCGCACCAAATTTCGCACCAAATTTCGCACCAAATTTCGCACCAAATTTCGCACCAGATTTCGCACCAGATTTCGCACCAGATTTCGCACCACATTTCGCACCAGATTTCGCACCAGATTTCGCACCACATTTCGCACCACATTTCGCACCACATTTCGCACCACATTTCGCACCAGATTTCGCACCAGATTTCGCACCATTTTTCGCACCAGATTTCGCACCAGATTTCGCACCAAATTTCGCACCAAATTTCGCACCAGATTTCGCACCAAATTTCGCACCAGATTTCGCACCAAATTTCGCACCAGATTTCGCACCAAATTTCGCACTAGATTTCGCACCAAATTTCGCACCAGATTTCGCACCAGATTTCGCACCAAATTTCGCACCAGATTTCGCACCAGATTTCGCACGAAATTTCGCACCAGATTTCGCACCAGATTTCGCACCAGATTTCGCACCAGATTTCGCACCAAATTTCGCACCAGATTTCGCACCAAATTTCGCACCAGATTTCGCACCAGATTTCGCACCAGATTCCGCACCAGATTTCGCAGCAGATTTCGCACCAGATTTCGCACCAGATTTCGCACCAGATTTCGCACCACATTTCGCACCAGATTTCGCACCAAATTTCGCACCAGATTTCGCACCAGATTTCGCACCAGATTTCGCACCAGATTTCGCACCAAATTTCGCACCAAATTTCGCACCAGATTTCGCACCACATTTCGCACCACATTTCGCACCAGATTTCGCACCAGATTTCGCACCAGATTTCGCACCACATTTCGCACCACATTTCGCACCACATTTCGCACCACATTTCGCACCACATTTCGCACCACATTTCGCACCACATTTCGCACCACATTTCGCACCACATTTCGCACCAGATTTCGCACCAGATTTCGCACCAGATTTCGCACCAGATTTCGCACCAGATTTCGCATCAGATTTCGCATCAGATTTCGCACCAAATTCCGCATCAGATTTCGCACCACATTTCGCACCAGATTTCGCACCAAATTTCGCATGAGATTTCGCACCAGATTTCGCACCAGATTTCGCAGCAGATTTCGCACCAAATTTCGCACCAAATTTCGCACCAGATTTCGCACCAGATTTCGCACCAGATTTCGCACCAAATTTCGCACCAGATTTCGCACCAGATTTCGCACAAAATTTCGCACCAGATTTCGCACCACATTTCGCACCAGATTTCGCACCAGATTTCGCACCACATTTCGCACCACATTTCGCACCACATTTCGCACCACATTTCGCACCACATTTCGCACCAAATTTCGCACCAGATTTCGCACCAAATTTCGCACCAAATTTCGCACCAGATTTCGCACCAAATTTCGCACCAGATTTCGCACCAGATTTCGCACCAAATTTCGCACCAGATTTCGCACCAAATTTCGCACCAAATTTCGCACCAAATTTCGCACCAGATTTCGCACCAGATTTCGCACCAGATTTCGCACCACATTTCGCACCAGATTTCGCACCACATTTCGCACCACATTTCGCACCACATTTCGCACCACATTTCGCACCAGATTTCGCACCATTTTTCGCACCAGATTTCGCACCAGATTTCGCACCACATTTCGCACCACATTTCGCACCAAATTCCGCACCAGATTTCGCACCAGATTTCGCACCAGATTTCGCACCAGATTTCGCACCAGATTTCGCACCAGATTTCGCACCAGATTTCGCATCAGATTTCGCACCACATTTCGCATGAGATTTCGCACCAAATTTCGCACCAGATTTCGCACCAGATTTCGCACCACATTTCGCACCACATTTCGCACCAGATTTCGCACCAGATTTCGCACCAGATTTCGCACCAGATTTCGCACCAGATTTCGCATCAGATTTCGCACCACATTTCGCATCAGATTTCGCACCACATTTCGCACCACATTTCGCATCAGATTTCGCACCAAATTTCGCATGAGATTTCGCATGAGATTTCGCACCAGATTTCGCACCAAATTCCGCACCAGATTTCGCACCAGATTTCGCACCAGATTTCGCACCAGATTTCGCACCAGATTTCGCACCAGATTTCGCACCAGATTTCGCACCAGATTTCGCACCACATTTCGCACCAGATTTCGCACCAGATTTCGCACCAAATTTCGCACCAGATTTCGCACCAGATTTCGCACCAGATTTCGCACCAGATTTCGCACCAGATTTCGCACCAGATTTCGCACCAGATTTCGCACCACATTTCGCACCACATTTCGCACCAGATTTCGCACCAGATTTCGCACCAAATTTCGCACCAGATTTCGCACCAGATTTCGCATCAGATTTCGCACCACATTTCGCATCAGATTTCGCACCAGATTTCGCACCAGATTTCGCACCAGATTTCGCATGAGATTTCGCATGAGATTTCGCACCAAATTTCGCACCAGATTTCGCACCACATTTCGCACCACATTTCGCACCAGATTTCGCACCAGATTTCGCACCAAATTTCGCACCAGATTTCGCATCAGATTTCGCACCACATTTCGCATCAGATTTCGCACCACATTTCGCATCAGATTTCGCATCAGATTTCGCACCAAATTTCGCATGAGATTTCGCACCAAATTTCGCACCAGATTTCGCATCAGATTTCGCACCACATTTCGCACCACATTTCGCACCAAATTTCGCACCAGATTTCGCACCAGATTTCGCACCAGATTTCGCACCAGATTTCGCAGCAGATTTCGCACCAAATTTCGCACCAAATTTCGCACCAGATTTCGCACCAAATTTCGCACCAGATTTCGCACCAGATTTCGCACCAGATTTCGCACCAGATTTCGCACCAGATTTCGCACCAGATTTCGCATCAGATTTCGCACCACATTTCGCACCACATTTCGCACCAGATTTCGCACCAGATTTCGCACCAGATTTCGCACCAGATTTCGCACCACATTTCGCACCAGATTTCGCACCACATTTCGCACCACATTTCGCACCACATTTCGCACCACATTTCGCACCACATTTCGCACCACATTTCGCACCATTTTTCGCACCAGATTTCGCACCAGATTTCGCACCAGATTTCGCATCAGATTTCGCATCAGATTTCGCACCAAATTCCGCATCAGATTTCGCACCACATTTCGCACCAGATTTCGCACCAAATTTCGCATGAGATTTCGCACCAGATTTCGCAGCAGATTTCGCAGCAGATTTCGCACCAAATTTCGCACCAAATTTCGCACCAAATTTCGCACGAGATTTCGCACCAGATTTCGCACCAGATTTCGCACCAGATTTCGCACCAGATTTCGCACCAAATTTCGCACCAGATTTCGCACCAAATTTCGCACCACATTTCGCACCACATTTCGCACCACATTTCGCACCACATTTCGCACCACATTTCGCACCACATTTCGCACCACATTTCGCACCACATTTCGCACCACATTTCGCACCAAATTTCGCACCAGATTTCGCACCAAATTTCGCACCAAATTTCGCACCAGATTTCGCACCAAATTTCGCACCAGATTTCGCACCAGATTTCGCACCAAATTTCGCACCAAATTTCGCACCAGATTTCGCACCAAATTTCGCACCAGATTTCGCACCAGATTTCGCACCAGATTTCGCACCAGATTTCGCACCACATTTCGCACCACATTTCGCACCACATTTCGCACCACATTTCGCACCAGATTTCGCACCAGATTTCGCACCATTTTTCGCACCAGATTTCGCACCAGATTTCGCACCAAATTTCGCACCAAATTTCGCACCAAATTTCGCATCAGATTTCGCACCAAATTTCGCACCACATTTCGCACCACATTTCCCACCAGATTTCGCACCAGATTTCGCACCAAATTTCGCACCAGATTTCGCACCAGATTTCGCACCAGATTTCGCACCAAATTTCGCACCAGATTTCGCACCAAATTTCGCACCAGATTTCGCACCAGATTTCGCACCAAATTTCGCACCAGATTTCGCACCAGATTTCGCACCAGATTTCGCATCAGATTTCGCACCACATTTCGCATGAGATTTCGCACCAAATTTCGCACCAGATTTCGCACCAGATTTCGCACCACATTTCGCACCACATTTCGCACCAGATTTCGCACCAGATTTCGCACCAGATTTCGCACCAGATTTCGCACCAGATTTCGCATCAGATTTCGCACCACATTTCGCATCAGATTTCGCACCACATTTCGCACCACATTTCGCATCAGATTTCGCACCAAATTTCGCATGAGATTTCGCATGAGATTTCGCACCAGATTTCGCACCAAATTCCGCACCAGATTTCGCACCAGATTTCGCACCAGATTTCGCACCAGATTTCGCACCAGATTTCGCACCAGATTTCGCACCAGATTTCGCACCACATTTCGCACCAGATTTCGCACCAGATTTCGCACCAAATTTCGCACCAGATTTCGCACCAGATTTCGCACCAGATTTCGCACCAGATTTCGCACCAGATTTCGCACCAGATTTCGCACCAGATTTCGCACCACATTTCGCACCACATTTCGCACCAGATTTCGCACCAGATTTCGCACCAAATTTCGCACCAGATTTCGCACCAGATTTCGCATCAGATTTCGCACCACATTTCGCATCAGATTTCGCACCAGATTTCGCACCAGATTTCGCACCAGATTTCGCATGAGATTTCGCATGAGATTTCGCACCAAATTTCGCACCAGATTTCGCACCAGATTTCGCACCACATTTCGCACCAGATTTCGCACCAGATTTCGCACCAAATTTCGCACCAGATTTCGCATCAGATTTCGCACCACATTTCGCATCAGATTTCGCACCACATTTCGCATCAGATTTCGCATCAGATTTCGCACCAAATTTCGCATGAGATTTCGCACCAAATTTCGCACCAGATTTCGCATCAGATTTCGCACCACATTTCGCACCACATTTCGCACCAAATTTCGCACCAGATTTCGCACCAGATTTCGCACCAGATTTCGCACCAGATTTCGCAGCAGATTTCGCACCAAATTTCGCACCAAATTTCGCACCAGATTTCGCACCAAATTTCGCACCAGATTTCGCACCAGATTTCGCACCAGATTTCGCACCAGATTTCGCACCAGATTTCGCATCAGATTTCGCACCACATTTCGCACCACATTTCGCACCAGATTTTAAATAAGTTTAAATTTCGCACCACATTTCGCACCACATTTCGCACCACATTTCGCACCACATTTCGCACCACATTTCGCACCACATTTCGCACCATTTTTCGCACCAGATTTCGCACCAGATTTCGCACCAGATTTCGCATCAGATTTCGCATCAGATTTCGCACCAAATTCCGCATCAGATTTCGCACCACATTTCGCACCAGATTTCGCACCAAATTTCGCATGAGATTTCGCACCAGATTTCGCAGCAGATTTCGCAGCAGATTTCGCACCAAATTTCGCACCAAATTTCGCACCAAATTTCGCACGAGATTTCGCACCAGATTTCGCACCAGATTTCGCACCAGATTTCGCACCAGATTTCGCACCAAATTTCGCACCAGATTTCGCACCAAATTTCGCACCACATTTCGCACCACATTTCGCACCACATTTCGCACCACATTTCGCACCACATTTCGCACCACATTTCGCACCACATTTCGCACCACATTTCGCACCACATTTCGCACCAAATTTCGCACCAGATTTCGCACCAAATTTCGCACCAAATTTCGCACCAGATTTCGCACCAAATTTCGCACCAGATTTCGCACCAGATTTCGCACCAAATTTCGCACCAAATTTCGCACCAGATTTCGCACCAAATTTCGCACCAGATTTCGCACCAGATTTCGCACCAGATTTCGCACCAGATTTCGCACCAGATTTCGCACCACATTTCGCACCACATTTCGCACCACATTTCGCACCACATTTCGCACCAGATTTCGCACCAGATTTCGCACCATTTTTCGCACCAGATTTCGCACCAGATTTCGCACCAAATTTCGCACCAAATTTCGCACCAAATTTCGCATCAGATTTCGCACCAAATTTCGCACCACATTTCGCACCACATTTCCCACCAGATTTCGCACCAGATTTCGCACCAAATTTCGCACCAGATTTCGCACCAGATTTCGCACCAGATTTCGCACCAAATTTCGCACCAGATTTCGCACCAAATTTCGCACCAGATTTCGCACCAGATTTCGCACCAAATTTCGCACCAGATTTCGCACCAGATTTCGCACCAGATTTCGCACCAGATTTCGCACCAGATTTCGCACGAAATTTCGCACCAAATTTCGCACCAGATTTCGCACCAAATTTCGCACCAAATTTCGCACTAGATTTCGCACCAAATTTCGCACCAGATTTCGCACCAGATTTCGCACCAAATTTCGCACCAGATTTCGCACCAGATTTCGCACCAAATTTCGCACCAGATTTCGCACCAAATTTCGCACCAGATTTCGCACCAAATTTCGCACTAGATTTCGCACCAAATTTCGCACCAGATTTCGCACCAAATTTCGCACCAGATTTCGCATCAGATTTCGCATCAGATTTCGCACCAAATTCCGCACCAGATTTCGCACCACATTTCGCACCAGATTTCGCACCAGATTTCGCACCAAATTTCGCACCAGATTTCGCACCAGATTTCGCACCAGATTTCGCACCAAATTTCGCACCAGATTTCGCACCAGATTTCGCACCAGATTTCGCACCAGATTTCGCACCAGATTTCGCACCAGATTTCGCATCAGATTTCGCACCACATTTCGCATGAGATTTCGCACCACATTTCGCACCAGATTTCGCACCAGATTTCGCACCACATTTCGCACCAGATTTCGCACCAGATTTCGCACCAGATTTCGCACCAGATTTCGCACCAAATTTCGCACCAGATTTCGCACCAGATTTCGCACCAGATTTCGCACCAAATTTCGCACCAGATTTCGCACCAGATTTCGCAGCAGATTTCGCACCAGATTTCGCACCAAATTTCGCACCAGATTTCGCACCAGATTTCGCACCAGATTTCGCACCAAATTTCGCACCAGATTTCGCACCAGATTTCGCACCAGATTTCGCACGAAATTTCGCACCAAATTTCGCACCAAATTTCGCACCAAATTTCGCACCAGATTTCGCACCAAATTTCGCACCAGATTTCGCACCAGATTTCGCACCAGATTTCGCACCAAATTTCGCACCAAATTTCGCACCAGATTTCGCACCAAATTTCGCACCAGATTTCGCACTAAATTTCGCACCAGATTTCGCACCAGATTTCGCACCAGATTTCGCATCAGATTTCGCACCACATTTCGCACCACATTTCGCATCAGATTTCGCACCACATTTCGCATGAGATTTCGCACCAAATTTCGCACCAGATTTCGCACCAGATTTCGCACCAGATTTCGCACCAGATTTCGCATCAGATTTCGCACCACATTTCGCATGAGATTTCGCACCAAATTTCGCACCAGATTTCGCACCAGATTTCGCACCACATTTCGCACCACATTTCGCACCAGATTTCGCACCAGATTTCGCACCAAATTTCGCACCAGATTTCGCACCAAATTTCGCACCAGATTTCGCACCAGATTTCGCACCAGATTTCGCACCAGATTTCGCACCAAATTTCGCACCAGATTTCGCACCAGATTTCGCACCTGATTTCGCATCAGATTTCGCACCAAATTTCGCACCAGATTTCGCACCAAATTTCGCACCAGATTTCGCACCAGATTTCGCATCAGATTTCGCATCAGATTTCGCACCAAATTTCGCATCAGATTTCGCACCAAATTTCGCACCACATTTCGCACCACATTTCGCATCAGATTTCGCACCAAATTTCGCACTAGATTTCGCACCAGATTTCGCACCAAATTTCGCACCAAATTTCGCACCAGATTTCGCACCAAATTTCGCACCAAATTTCGCACCAGATTTCGCAACAGATTTCGCACCAGATTTCGCACCAGATTTCGCACCAAATTTCGCACCAGATTTCGCACCAGATTTCGCACCAAATTTCGCACCAGATTTCGCACCAGATTTCGCACCAGATTTCGCACCAAATTTCGCACCAGATTTCGCACCAGATTTCGCACCAAATTTCGCACCAGATTTCGCATATTTCCTCCTGATATTTTGTTGCCTTGCTCGTTTAGATGTAGTTTACTTCTATTGAGATGGTACTGAGTTACATTATTATTGCCCCTTAGGCGCTTCGCTCGAAACGTTGGACTACTTACACGCTATTTTGGCAGTACACCAACCTTTTTAGATATTTGATTTGTATTTCTACACTGACTACGCAGCACAACACATTTTATTCAGTAACTGTCTCTTCTGTAGAACAAATGTGAATTGATTATTTGTAAGAGTTACTGTTGTCGTAAATTACGCCGCAGGAAAGTTGGTCATGTGAAATCAGAGTTAATTAAAATTTGAACCGCGGAAAAAAAAACATCTTTAAGTAAGACAACGAGTATGTCGATATAGTTTCCACTCAAGTTGTTTCAACGTGGGTATTATAGATGTTTTAAACGGTTTAGTTTTTAACTGCTGGTTTGCGGGGATTTGTCTAGTACTGATGATTTTTACCGTGTTTAAATAAAGATTCTATCTATAAACCATATTTATCGGGTTCACATGATTCAGATTAGGGATATCAAAATATGATTCCCTTAGCTTAGGGATTACAACTTGACAGATAGCGTGTATCATGTAATCGCGGTTTGCTATTTTTAGTCTGGAGCAGGTCAGGCCTTGAATATGTCGTGGCTTCTGATTGGCAGGATAGGAATATTCCAGCATAAGGTTTGTGATTGGGTAACGCTACTCGCGTCTATCACCAATAGACAGTGAGTAGCTCATCCAATCAGAATGCCGAATTTGTAATAGACCACTAAGAACCTGTTAGCCTAAAATTTGAAACAGGTTCTTATTTTAGAAAATGAACCTTGAAGATCTTCAGGCAAAGGTAAAAGACACAACTCTCAAAAGTAGTGAACTACATGTATACACTATAAAAATAGCCCGATACTGAGAATTGAAATATCTACTAAAATGGGTCATGATCGCATACTGTCCAAAGGCCAGGCCGGTTTTGGCATTAAATTAATATACATGCCACCCTCGCACCAGATTTCGCACCAGATTTCGCATCAGATTTCGCACCACATTTCGCATGAGATTTCGCACCACATTTCGCACCAGATTTCGCACCAGATTTCGCACCAGATTTCGCACCAGATTTCGCACCAGATTTCGCACCAGATTTCGCACCAGATTTCGCACCAAATTTCGCACCAGATTTCGCACCAGATTTCGCACCAGATTTCGCACCAAATTTCGCACCAGATTTCGCACCAGATTTCGCAGCAGATTTCGCACCAGATTTCGCACCAAATTTCGCACCAGATTTCGCACCAGATTTCGCACCAGATTTCGCACCAAATTTCGCACCAGATTTCGCACCAGATTTCGCACCAGATTTCGCACGAAATTTCGCACCAAATTTCGCACCAGATTTCGCACCAAATTTCGCACCAAATTTCGCACCAGATTTCGCACCAAATTTCGCACCAGATTTCGCACCAGATTTCGCACCAGATTTCGCACCAAATTTCGCACCAAATTTCGCACCAGATTTCGCACCAAATTTCGCACCAGATTTCGCACCAAATTTCGCACCAGATTTCGCACCAGATTTCGCACCAGATTTCGCATCAGATTTCGCACCACATTTCGCACCACATTTCGCATCAGATTTCGCACCACATTTCGCATGAGATTTCGCACCAAATTTCGCACCAGATTTCGCACCAGATTTCGCACCAGATTTCGCACCAGATTTCGCATCAGATTTCGCACCACATTTCGCATGAGATTTCGCACCAAATTTCGCACCAGATTTCGCACCAGATTTCGCACCAGATTTCGCACCAAATTTCGCACCAGATTTCGCACCAGATTTCGCACCACATTTCGCATGAGATTTCGCACCAAATTTCGCACCAGATTTCGCACCAGATTTCGCACCAGATTTCGCACCAAATTTCGCACCAGATTTCGCACCAGATTTCGCACCAGATTTCGCACCAAATTTCGCACCAGATTTCGCACCAGATTTCGCACCAAATTTCGCACCAGATTTCGCATATTTCCTCCTGATATTTTGTTGCCTTGCTCGTTTAGATGTAGTTTACTTCTATTGAGATGGTACTGAGTTACATTATTATTGCCCCTTAGGCGCTTCGCTCGAAACGTTGGACTACTTACACGCTATTTTGGCAGTACACCAACCTTTTTAGATATTTGATTTGTATTTCTACACTGACTACGCAGCACAACACATTTTATTCAGTAACTGTCTCTTCTGTAGAACAAATGTGAATTGATTATTTGTAAGAGTTACTGTTGTCGTAAATTACGCCGCAGGAAAGTTGGTCATGTGAAATCAGAGTTAATTAAAATTTGAACCGCGGAAAAAAAACATCTTTAAGTAAGACAACGAGTATGTCGATATAGTTTCCACTCAAGTTGTTTCAACGTGGGTATTATAGATGTTTTAAACGGTTTAGTTTTTAACTGCTGGTTTGCGGGGATTTGTCTAGTACTGATGATTTTTACCGTGTTTAAATAAAGATTCTATCTATAAACCATATTTATCGGGTTCACATGATTCAGATTAGGGATATCAAAATATGATTCCCTTAGCTTAGGGATTACAACTTGACAGATAGCGTGTATCATGTAATCGCGGTTTGCTATTTTTAGTCTGGAGCAGGTCAGGCCTTGAATATGTCGTGGCTTCTGATTGGCAGGATAGGAATATTCCAGCATAAGGTTTGTGATTGGGTAACGCTACTCGCGTCTATCACCAATAGACAGTGAGTAGCTCATCCAATCAGAATGCCGAATTTGTAATAGACCACTAAGAACCTGTTAGCCTAAAATTTGAAACAGGTTCTTATTTTAGAAAATGAACCTTGAAGATCTTCAGGCAAAGGTAAAAGACACAACTCTCAAAAGTAGTGAACTACATGTATACACTATAAAAATAGCCCGATACTGAGAATTGAAATATCTACTAAAATGGGTCATGATCGCATACTGTCCAAAGGCCAGGCCGGTTTTGGCATTAAATTAATATACATGCCACCCTTCTACCAGCCACTGGTATCATATCTTTCTTATAAAAATAAGAACCTAAATAGCCTAAAACTCCATTTATATAAGAACCTGTTTAGGCTAACTTGGAAAAACCTAGGTTCTTATAAGCGGGTAAGTACTGTACTAATAAGTTATAGTCGAATATTAAGTTATAGTCAAATTCAATAACGGCCCTGTCTCTCTTTATTACAGCGTTTCATTGCAAATTGATGCATAGCATCTACTTTATTATGATTTCAAAAGAAAACACCAACATTAAATCATGGATAATGAAAAGACTTAATATTTCTACTATCCATGATTAAATCTAACAATGTGCCAGATCCAAAACTAGCAAGACTCCGCGGAATCAACCTTAATCGAGCCTCGATTACATTCTATTAATTGTATAGCCTTCGTCTGTCCTCTTCAATCGTTCACATCTGTTAACCATCCAGCTTCATGTGTTTATCCGCTTGATAAACTCCGCCTCCATTCTGTTAAAATCCACTTTCAGACGCGATGTAGCCAAGACTTTTTTTGCTGGAAAACATGAAATAACAATATACCTTATTAGACATATCATGGATTATCAAAGGTGCTGTCCAGTCCGTTCTGCGCATACGTGCGTCCACTTTCGCTATTTGTATCTGTTGACAGTTAGTAAAAGGTCAAATTACGGAAAGTTCGTCATATACAATTGCTTCGTTCTATTTTAAAACCCATTTAATTTGATAACTATCAACAAGTACACATAATATAAACTTTCGATATTATATTTAAAGAGCTTTTAGAGCAACCTGGTTTGTATTTCTGCCTTTCAGTGCGGTTTCAAAAGTGAACGGGTATTCTATAATTGCTCCCAAATTAGAGCCAAACTTGTTGAGGGCAATTCCACACGAGAGTAGGAAAATATTAAATAAGCATTTTGAAAATGAAACATTGGAGGGAAGCAAAGTGATAAATGCAGGCAAATGATGGAGTTCAACAAATAATGACTTTATACTCTGATTAGGTCACGCCAGCACTCAGGGGGTTTCTACAATTTAGACACAGTGGAGCAATTATACTACCTTTTGTGTTCCCCACAGTTGTAACACACTGGTTGCAAGGGTTTATTTTCCCATATGAGCGGCGACGCGTGTTCCCTCACGAAAGAGATATTACTCTTCGCCATTTTTACTCAATGCGGTTATGGCAATGAAAGCCTCTGAAATGCAAAACAATTGAATTTGATACCAAATGTCTAACTCTGTGAACGTTTATTTATTAAGAGAAATTGCGGTTTGAGGTACAGACCTTCCTTAGTTTCCACTGTTACAACTTTGCCATGATTGTGTCTGTCAGGGAGATGACGTTGGGGGACATTCCTGTTTTTCTATCTTGTCAAGCATAGCGTCTATCAACAGGACACAAAGTACAATGAATTACGCCTACGGCTACTTCCGGTGAAATTACGTGCTCTGATTGGCTGAAACGTCGCGCGTCCGGATTACGTATTTTGTCAGCCATTTTGTTTACAAAGGAACAAACCGAACAACGATGGGAAACTTTGAAAAGCTTTTAACGAATTTAGTAAATTAAGGACTAAATCATGTACGAGTCGGACGATGAACAATCTAAAAGATTGTCTTTACGACGGTAACTCACAGAGAGACGAGAGCGGTTTCTTAAGACTGACGTAAACGCAGACACTACAATCGTTTTAGAAATATTGAAGCGTTTTGGAGATATTCAAATGCTAAAATTTGTATTTCTCTCACTATCGTCGCCGTCCTAGGTTGAAGTCCCTAATAGCGAAAGCTTAGGGCGCTTTCTCGATATATGAACAAACCGAAATTCAAATAATCGCTAATCCTAACCATAAAACTGACTTGGGTTGATGTTATAATCATTTTAAATTTCGGTTGCTCATATATCGAGACCTTGCCCGAAAGGGGACGGGTGTTCTACAATAGCGACTATATTGGTGCCTATATTACCTGTTGCCTTTGAACATCCCACAACGCAGCGAGAGCAACGTGCTGCCCCTCTCTCGCAAGTACTCGACAAGAATGTGAGGAATTGCTCCCCATTTTGTGAAAAATTCGTGATGGATATCAAAGCCTCTGAAATGCACAAACAATTGAATTTGATATCAAAATGTCTAACTCTGTGAATGTTTATTTATTAAGAGAAATAGCTATTTGAGGTACAGACCTTCCTTAGTTTCCACTGTACAACTTTGCCAGTGATTGTGTCGTCAGTGAGATGACGTTGGGATAACGGACAAAGTAGCACGGCAAGAGCGTACGCTGAAAATTTCAAGTGAATCTGCTGCAGAGTCTTCGAGTTATCAACTCACAAAGTTTGTCATGGCTAAATGTTTTTGATGAAATCTGAATCGCGCGGTTCATTGTCTTGTGACGTATGCAGGTGTACTTACCTGCATAAGAACAATGGATTTGAACATTAATGATCCATATATTCAATCCCAGTCTTTCCTTATTTTGTAACGTTAAACTATGCCAATGGACAAACTTTGAGAGTTGATAGCTCGAAGAATATGCAGCAGATTCACTTGAAATTTTCAGTGAAAGCTCCTGCCGTGCTACTTTGTTTGTTAGAGCAAAAAAAATGCTAGCGATTTTTTCACTTCATAGACACTTTAACTAGTAGTTAAAACATCAGCGGTCGATGTGTATGGGCAGTTACATTGCGGCTCGCCGTTGTAACTGCCCATAAACATCGGCCGCGAATCGGCAACGGTAAGATGTGTAAAATGAATAGAATATATGATACATACTTTGTTTGGAAGTTGCAGAAACGGTACAAACAAATTATTTTAACTCCGAAAAAGCTCAATTTGAGCAAGTTAACTTTGATAAAACATTGATGTTTTATTAATCAATGTTTTATTTGCTGATTAAGTATTAATTTCTTTTTGAATTTCTTCATGAATTATTAATGAATTTTACAATTAATAAATATTGGTGACATTGAAATCCATTCCACTTTTTCGATGCAGTTATGGAAATCCACTCTACGGGAGTTTTTTGTATTTTATATTGCCATATTCTTTCAACAAAACAACGTTCGTAAACGTATTTTTTCCGGCTGTTTATTTTATAATGCTACTAGTTTTAGTCCAAGGTGGAATGTATTTTCCCGCCATATATTCCCTCCCTCGGGAGCAATAATTTGGGAAGAGCCGATCTGATATTGTGAATTTTGTTTACAGACAGACAGACAGACAGACAGACAGACAGACAGACAGACAGACAGACAGACAGACAGACAGACACAGACAGACAGACAGACAGACACAGACAGACAGACAGACAGACACAGACAGACAGACAGACACAGACAGACACAGACAGACAGACACAGACAGACACAGACAGACAGACACAGACAGACAGACACAGACAGACATACACAGACAGACAGATACAGACAGACACACACAGACAGACACAGACAGACACAGACAGGAACAAACAAACAAACAAACAAACAAACAAACAAACAGAACAAACAGGACAAACAGGACAGACAGACAGACAGACAGACAAACAGACAGACAGACAGACAGACAGACGGACAGACAGACAGAACAAACAGACAGGGACGAACGGGGTTCCAAGAGGCCTGGTAAGGGTAAATGAAGAAGAATCCAATATGGCTGTAAAACTGTCCAGAGAGAAAACGAGCTTGTTATTAAAAGTGTGTGTTTGCTGGAAACAAAAAAGAAACTTAACAAGGTGAGCGAATGTATAATTGAACGGTTAACCTAATGGTCTTTTTTTCACTGTTAGTGGAAATGGTCGTTTAGCAGTATTCATTTATTATATTTATGAACTTTTACAAGGCTTGCCGAAGTTGGACGTTTTGAAATCCCGAAGTTACAGGGAAAATACGAGTCTGGACAGGTGGGTAACTGTCAAAACTCTCAGGCTTTCAACTTATTGAAGGGTAATGTGATAGTTAGACTGCGTTTTTTGTTACAGCCATTTCTTCATCGTGTATTTGGCTACAGAGGAGTCTTACTCTTTCCGTGGCTTGCAAGGGTTTATGACCGTGATGTAGAGAAGCCTGGGACGACATCAAGGTATTGTACAGTTGTACTTTAATGTGTATTTGTTCCCAGATTTGACCGTCGTAAGTTTAGTTGTTATGTAAACGCAAAAGTACACACAAAAGTACACAAATTTCATGAATGCACATAGGAAAAATCCTATAATTTATTTGGCCAATAATAATAATAATAATAAGCACTATTATTGTATTAAAAATGAATTATAATGTGCTTTACATTATGTACCGATCAATTCAAAACATTACCACCCCCCAGGCATACCCCTGGAATTTGACTCTAAGCCGTGTCCAGGGAGTAGATAGTACCTTTTGCCAGGTGGGGAATTTGAACCGAAAGTCTAGAATTTGTGTATTTTCGAGTGGAATTCCTGCATTTTCGAAGAATTCCTGCTCACAGTCTAACTAAAGCTTTGTTATGGCCACGATTTTCTTAACAATGACGGCGGAATCAGTTGAACGATTGTTGTTGTTAGATTTTAAAGGGAAAGATTCCACTTCTCACACACTGCTGGGAGCTGCTGTAGCCGTCCGCCACAAGCTAGACATTTATTAAAATATTAACACAAGTAATCATACATAGCTCTGCAACCTAACGTAATTTAAACAACTAAAACACTGAAAATCCATAATATAAAAGTCCACTACAACTAACATGTAAATGTCCTAAATTAATGGGTGGGTGGGTGGGCAATTCAAGTCAAGCTTGCGAAGCAACAACAACATATGCTGGCTTAACCTGCACCACCCGACACACCCGATTCACAGTCGGGCTCCCAGCCTAGCGTGAGAAAACATTTTCTGCCTATTTCGTACCTTAGCCAGCAGAAAATAACACTTTCATCAAGGACTGGTTTGTTAAAAATGGAATGGAATTTCTGTACTTCCAGTTTCATAATTTGGCCATGGGGTCGGGCATTTGCCCATTTAATTTCTTGCTACAGTAGGGCAATTTGAACACTTTTTCACCCAGGGGATGGGAATTTGAACGACCAAATTTTCAAAAGTTCAAATTCCCAGGATATTCAGCCATGGGGATCTGGTGATGTTTCGAATTGATCAGTATAACAACTCCTACATCAAGTAATGTACTGTATAAAACCTATGAATCAAGGGGCTAGTTGTAAATAATAATACAATTTTATAATGACCAATATGACTAACTAATTTAGATTAAGTTAACATGCCTTACTGGTCCCTCCCAATTTTAACATTGAGATGGTACTTGGAAAAAAACTGTGTTTGAACCTTTCAGTTCTGCAGTGAACATAACCATAAAAAAACATCAACAAGTGAACCCTGATTTGTTTTATATAGTACCAATGAACAGAATGAACTAACTGGCACATCCAAGACTTATTATCAAGTATTAATGGATAATAGGGATTCACCTTTTACAGTAAGAGAATTTAAAATATTATGTTTTATACAGGATATATGTTGGTTTAATTTGTTAATGTGTAAAAAGAACCCCACTCATCCATGATACCTGTAATTAATTTGTATTCTTGTATTCAATTTTTGTAGCGAGCTCAAGCGGAAGCTGTGACCTTTCTAGGAAATAAAAAAGATAGTTCACTTTATGCTATTCCTGGTGAGCTAGTACATTTCATCTTGTACCAGCTATATTGATAATAATTTTTGCTTTCTCCAGAAGATACTGTATATATATGTTGTCATGTCTATCCCAAGAATGTGTTTTTCCCAAAGTTGTCGATCTGATAGTGATCGCCAGTCATTATTTTCCACCAATCAAATGAAAATCTGGCCGATTGAATGAAAATCTGACCGATCGGGAACTTTTTCCTAAGTTGACTACACTTATGTAGTTGGCATTACTTAAAATTGCAGTCACAATCTATTTTCACACTGTTTTGGGTCTTTTGAATGCTTTTCGCGTGTTTCTGACTGTGTTTTGTTCGACTTTTAACTGTACGTGTGTGCATCTTTTTGAATGGTCCAATATATTTCTGCTTAACCACCGATCATAAACAATTTCTTGCCGATCATTGATCGGTGATTGACGCTTATTTCGAGCCCTGGTGTAGAAAACCCTGGTGTAGAAAACCCTGGTAATTCTACAATAAATTGCTAGTATGCAAGTGTTAAAAAATGATTCACCACAGTGTGTAATTAATGTTAGGTTGAGTCATTCAGCAGCTACGGGAGCCACTAAACAATACGGGAACATTAGACCTACCAACAAACAATACGCATGATGCAACACCCACTCACATTGATTATGACACAAACTATGATGCAACAACCACTCACACTAATTATGACACAAAGCAAACAATGACATAATGAACCAGACATATATTATAGACAAACCCTGACAAAACACGCTTTACTTGACTCTGAAGATGACCGCCACTGTTAAGCCGTCAAAACGTCAGTTGCCACAACCTGGATGATCAACTTCACACGCTTCTTCAGTTTCAATCTTGATTCTCTTTTGCATTAGGTTTAGATTATGTGAGCCATGAAGATGTGTTGCCGTACATCCCAAGTGAACCAAAGCCCATTAACCATGAACTTTTTGATCGTTTTTTTGAACCATCTCAAGAAAAAAGTACTGGTAAGAAAGTGGAATATCCCCACAATACTTGAAGTACTATTTAAAAAACAATGCTTTATTGTATTATTTTGCATTTAAAACACAAGACGATCGATAGCCAAGTGACATTTAGACCCGTAACGCACAACACTGCAGGTTTTTTTGAATAGCTTAAAGTCAAAAAAATTATTGTTTTATTTGGAAGAACTTTTAAAATGATAAAGTAACCTCTTTTGAAGATTTTCATTTCTCTGGAATTTTGTCACACATGCATGACTTATCAGAGAATGTTATATATCTTTGCCTTCATGAAATGAAAACACTAAAGTGTGAATAACATATGTGTGCGTGCTTCAGACTTCCACAACACCATGTGATGAAATTCCAGACATTTGCATATCAATCAAACTGAAATATTTCAAAAAACAAAGTGAAGAAAAAATTCATTGGTGTAAAAACCAGTGAAAAATTTTTCAAGAACAGCAAGCATGTTTTTAACACCTATATAGACACAATACAGTCATGATTTCATTTTTGTTTTCCTTATTAATTATTAATACTTTTTTAAAAGCAAGAAATACATGGATGTTGTCTTAAAAGATCAGAATTATATTTTGACATTTAAAATTTTTTCATCCTTTCATCCTTTTGTTTGACTTCAAGAATGGTGGAAAAATTTCTATGTTTCTACAGTACAACCATAGAAATACGGCTTTTAACCAATTATTACACACGTTTTCTGGAATATCCAACATGATATTGAAAAATTGTGTGTGCCAATTAAAACATGTGGGGGACATGTATGCTTCTTTTGCAGAAAACACCATTTTTAGTACTGTTGCGTTTGCTATGTAGTTTTACGTTTATGTTTAACAGCTTTATTGGACACGTCTATGTGACATACTAATAAAAATACATAGATACAAGCATATGCACAGCCCTACGATAGGAAAACATACATCATAAAATACATGAAAGGGGCAATAATACATATATACATAAAAGTTTAAGCCCGATGACAGGGGCAGTCGTGCACAAGCGACCATGTGCATGACATGTCTATATCAAAAGTATTATTAAGTAAAGAAAAATATAAGTTACAAAGAAAACCCTTAAAAGAAGCAGCACTATGGAAAGTATATAATGGGGCTAACTTGCAAATAAAGTTCCAAAGTTTAACAATTCTGTTAAAATACGAAGCTTGGAAAGTACTGGTTTTACAAATGGTGGGTTTTAAAGTTAAAGTTGGGTTATGATTACCTGTGCGCCCATGCTGCACAAACGAAACAAAACATTCAATATTAAAATTAGTAGGGCCAATGATTGCTTTGAAGAAGAAAGTCAGGTCTTTTATTTCTCTATCATACACCAAAGGCAGCAGGTTAAGGGCCAGCAGCCTATCCTTGTACGACGTCTCGCCTGGTTTCGACCTTAGGATCCACCGCGTAGCGCGCCGTTGCACTCTCTCTACCATGGATTTTAGCTTAACTGTTGCTGGCGGCCACACCTCGGTAGCATAGCACATCTGAGATTTGTTGTACTTAAGATAACACTCTTAGTTTTATTAGTTTTTATCATAAGTATAAGTTTTATCATATATTAGTCTCAATTCTTTGACTTAACCAAGTACACGCATCCAATCAGTACACACCTTATAATTATGTGTTTTTTATTGTTATTTTAAACACTATTCTGGGCTTGGGCGGTTTTTCGGTAAACCGGAGTCGGTTTTTTCTCAAAACCGGTTTTACGGTTTCGCTTTTATAAGAAAACCAGAAAACCGACCGAATAATCATATATCGCTTCCATGCATCTATGTAATGTACGTGGCTGCAACGAAGACAGGCCTAACTTTACATCAAACTTTACAATGCAACAAGAGAATAGATGGTGAACGATGTAAGCAAGCCTGGAAATAATTATTTTTGCTGTACCTGTCAGAATGACCAGTACAAATGAATTTGTAACGGACACACAAAAGATTGTACCTGTCATGGTACAACTTAGCGTAACATCTAAAACTAAGTGTAACATCTCAAAACTTAGCGTAACGTCTCTAAACCTAGCGTAACGTCTCACAACTCAGCGCAACTCACAACTTAGTGCAACGTCTCCAAAGTTAGCGCAATGTCTCCAAAGTTAGCATAATGTCTCCAAAGTTAGCATGTCTCCAAATTTAGCGCAATGTCTCAAAACGTAGCGTAATGTCTCTCAACTGAGATTGTACAACACGAAATCTAAACGCAGTCCATTCAACACAAAAATGTTTTACTTTGACAAAAAGTTGAGTATAATCTTCGGACAAAATGAGCATCGGACAAAATGACCAATACAATTAATATTGTAACTGTCAAATCTCTCGAAATTGGATATTTGTACCGGACAATGTCCGTGTCCGGCCGCTAATATCCAGGCTTGGATGTAAGCGATATTGGCTTCTTCTCAGTGGTGCAATAACATCACTTTCTTTTTCTCTTTGTGTTGACTTCGTTAGAGTTACGAAGTATTTCATTCACTTCTTTCGGAGAAACAAGAAACAACGGTGAAATAGACCTGATATTATTTTTCGCAGTCCATTTTCGATTTTTGCGTCTTTCTTTTGCTCCTGGAATAAGTTCAATAATGACGCGATTAAACGGGTTTTCAAGATGGCAAACAAATAACCGGTTTGGTCGTTTTTTTCGCGTCGGTTTCGGGTTTTTTTAAAACCGCCCAACCTATTTCATGCAATCAACTGTTTTCAGCATTTGTAGCTCTTGACACTCTGAGGCTGTGGCATGAGAAAAATCACAGATGGTTGGAACTATCAGATGTTCACAGGGAAACAACAGAAGAAATTCGTGTGACAGCAATCCCTTTCTACATGGGATCAAGGGTACAGTATTAACATAATCTGTATTTCTGATTGCTGGTGAGATGATCTAATCATTGCGTTACCAAGACTCAGAGATAGAGAGCGAAGATTACAGTGACAGTAGACATTTCAATCAGATCAGTACATCATTGTAACCTTTGCTCTCCATCTGAGTTTTTGTAGCTCAATTACAAGCCTGGAAATCATTATTTTCGTTGTACCTGTCAGAATGACCAGCACAAATAGATTTGTACAACCGGATACACAAACAATTGTACCTGTCAACGTACATGTACAACTTAGCGTAATGTCTCACAACTTAGCGCAATGTCTCACAACTTTAATAGCGCAATGTCTCACAACTTAGCGTAACGTCTCACAACTTAGCGTAACGTCTCACAACTTAGCGTAATGTCTCACAACTTAGCGTAACGTCTCACAACTTAGCGTAACGTCTCACAACTTAGCGTAATGTCTCACAACTTAGCGTAATGTCTCACAACTTAGCGTAATGTCTCACAACTTAGCGTAACGTCTCACAACTTAGCGTAATGTCTCACAACTTAGCGTAATGTCTCACAACTTAGCGTAATGTCTCACAACTTAGCGTAATGTCTCACAACTTAGCGTAATGTCTCACAACTTAGCGTAATGTCTCACAACTTAGCGTAATGTCTCACAACTTAGCGTAATGTCTCACAACTTAGCGTAATGTCTCACAACTTAGCGTAACGTCTCACAACTTAGCGTAATGTCTCACAACTTAGCGTAATGTCTCACAACTTAGCGTAACGTCTCACAACTTAGCGTAATGTCTCACAACTTAGCGTAATGTCTCACAACTTAGCGTAACGTCTCACAACTTAGCGTAATGTCTCACAACTTAGCGTAATGTCTCACAACTTAGCGTAATGTCTCACAACTTAGCGTAATGTCTCACAACTTAGCGTAATGTCTCACAACTTAGCGTAACGTCTCACAACTTAGCGTAATGTCTCACAACTTAGCGTAATGTCTCACAACTTAGCGCCCTCATGAATGTCTCAGAACTTAGCGCAATGTCTCACAACTTTAGCGTAATGTCTCACAACTTAGCGCAATGTCTCAAGACTTAGCGTAATGTCTCACAACTTTAGCGTAATGTCTCACAACTTAGCGCAATGTCTCAGAACTTAGCGCAATGTCTCAGAACTTTAGCGTAATGTCTCACAACTTAGCGCCCTCATGAATGTCTCAGAACTTCAGCGCAATGTCTCACAACTTTAGCGTAATGTCTCACAACTTAGCGCAATGTCTCAAGACTTAGCGTAATGTCTCTCATCTGGGGTTGTACAATACGAAATCTAAACGCAGTCCATTCAACACAAAAATGTTTTACTTTCACAAAAAGTTGAGTATAATCTTCGGTGACAAGATGAGCATCGGACAAAATGACAGACACAATTAATATTGTAACTGTCAAATCTCTAGAAATTGGATGTTTGTACCGGACAATGTCTGTGACCGGATGCTAATATCCAGGGAGCATTATTAGAGCATCTCACCGGCAATCAGAAGGTTACGGTTCGTTCACTGAGGATTTGAGCTTGACAATTGATTTTGTATCTTAATAAGAGTCAAAAGCTTATTTATTTTCATTTTAGGAACTTCAAGGGATTGCTAATTACTGGGTATGTCTTTGTAACATGCTGTAAACCGCAAGTTCTATTATGCTATCATCACTGCAAAAACAAATTTCGAAATTTTCAACAAAAATTAAGTTTTTCTAACATGAAAGAACTCGTAAAATGATAGAGTTTACAACTTTTCCGTATTTTACTTCGTTTTTGAAATATTTCAGTTTGTTTCATATGTAAATGAGATGGTCTGACGTCAGGTGCTGGGTAGAGAATTTCACTCATTAAAAAAATGTCTTATATCTCAGTGATTGCTAAGTTTAAGTTTCAGTTTCAAGTAAATTTGTGGAACAACTAATATTTTAATGAGTGAAAATTCTCTACCCAGCGCCTGATGTCAGAGACCATCTCATTTATACATATAAAACAAACTGAAATATTTCAAAAACGAAGTAAAATATGGGAAAGTTGTAAAAGGTGTTGCTCTATAATTTTACAAGTTCTTTCATATTAGACAAATTTTTGTTGCCAATGTCCTTTAATCGAGTGAAATGCCAAATATTACTAATACAACCTGGTTTGACATTGGATTCAAAGTATCTCAAACACAAGGAAAGCTCTGCAGAAATTT
Source organism: Chrysogorgia sp. JL179-B06 (assembly GCA_035772405.1). Taxonomy (NCBI): domain Eukaryota; kingdom Metazoa; phylum Cnidaria; class Anthozoa; order Scleralcyonacea; family Chrysogorgiidae; genus Chrysogorgia; species Chrysogorgia sp. JL179-B06. The sequence continues at coordinate 1,111,918 of JAYKKM010000295.1, forward strand.
CGGTAAAGGTATTGCAAAGGAATACCATAAAAAGAGTGCATTAGTTATGAAACCTCCCACTCAATTTGGGACATTTAGTAAATTTTATTAAAATATGACCCTCATATCGAGAAGGATTTAATAGCAAATTACTTATAATAAGATTACATGATTATTTCTCTATCAATGATTAAGGCCAGGTTTACACTAGTACGGTACGTGACCGTTAAAAAATCAATACGTTTCTTTGTTGTGTTTACACTGTACCTGCCTAATCCGGAGTGGTTTGCCGTAGCGTAGTCACTACGCCAAGCACTCCGGATGTAAATCACTACGCTACGGCAAATTTAACGTAGCGTAGTAGTGTAAACATATGCATACGCGTTTAAAATGTTAGCGGGAAAAAATGGCGCCAGGTTATTTTGGTTGTTTATCGGCAGCAATTTTAATAATTGTAGCTGGTTTATATGGTTATATATGCAAGCATTAAACCTCTCTGCAATCGCGAGTGCGGAGAGCTTCCGGCGAAAAAGGAAACTGCTTGTAAACATGCTGTTTTTAAACGTTTCTGGCAGCCGAAAAAATCGCCATTTTGTAAAATATGTCGGGCAATACGCATGTGCGTAGTAAAAAAGCTGCTGATGTCAACGAGAAACCTCGCTTTGTCCTTTGTAGTGTAAACAGACGTAAATTTCACAACGGTACGCCAACCTAATCCGGATCACTTACCGTACCGTACTAGTGTAAACCTGGCCTAAGTATATTGATTTAATTTTTAGTGGCGTTACTGTATCAGGTTGGAGAACCTAGGTCAGGCACCGGTGCAACTTCGTGAACGGTATTGGAAAATCTTTAGTTTATCTGGCACTTTGGAAACCGTGAGAGGCAGAGGTGTTGTTGGCCAGGTTTGTCAAAAGCTTATACATATGTAATAATTAGTAACAATTGTGGTGTAACTGCTAGTGCATGGTCGTGGTATTTAGTCTGACAGCGCTGTTCTTTTGTAACAATTTCAGGAACCAAAACTCACCCCACAGCAAAGTGCATTTCAGTATAGCAGTCATGTCTCACTACATGCACCAAGTGGTCACATGTGGTAAGTTATGAAGCGTCGTTTGTTTCATCATTTCTATTAAGAGATCAAGCCGGTGTTGTTAGGACTTGAGGCCAAGACTCGGAGTCGTCTAGACAGGGCTTAGACTCGTCTGGGTAGGACTTGGACTCAGTAATAATGACTCGAGAACTCAAGTCGAGTCCAACCGAGTCCAGCGTTTTTTCTCGCTTCGTACTGACTATTCTATTAAAGTTAGGGATCCTAACTTTACAACGATCACCCCTGATGAAGACACTAGATTGGAGTGTCGAAACGTTGGGTCATGGACAGTAATTTTTAAAGTTACGTTCAAAAAACTTTTTACAGCCAGAGTAGCGTCAAACTATGTCTGATTTATCATCTGGTTGCGTTGGGAAATTATTTGTTGACTATTGTTTTTTGTTGCGTATTTATGCCGCGTCTTGATACCCCCGTTCCTGGCAGGATTGACTTGAAACGTTAATATTGTTGCGTATTTATTTTCTGTGATTAGCGCGTGGCAGCCATATTAGAATGACCATCGTGGTCACTCCAAGATGGCCGCCACGCGCTAATTCCGGCTTCATAGTTACTGTTATGGAGCCGTAGTTTGTGTTCTATATTATGGGAAAACCTTGGACAACTGATTCATTTTACAAGGCTCAAAATAACGGCCGGTCAACGGACAATGACCGGCCAAAAATGCCTCTTGACCGGTCACTTTTTTACCTCACCGGTCATTTTTCACCGGTCATTTTGACCGATGACCGGTCGACACATTTGTATGCCTTCCGATATAATTTTAAATCGTTTTTCTCTTCGGCATATCTGCTGAAATCGTGTCAGAGAAAGACTGTATATTTCATAGCGAGGACGCAATTTCACTGTACGTACGTCAAGTTACGTACGACAAAAACATTGTTTGTTCTAGTTGTCCAAAACGTAAATATTGTCAAAAACGTAAAGAGGGGGTTATAGTATTCTTAAAGATAGGATGCCATGGGTTATCTATGTTTGGTGTGTGACACATCGCCTTGAGCTTGCTGTCAAGGAAGTTTATTACTCAATATTAAGATTATATCTAGAAAACAATAACATTTTATTTACTTTAGACAACCACCTAATCAACGATGATAACGTTGCCTGTTCACTTTTACAATGTGATTGCTAACGTCTTGAGCGTTTAAAACATGAAACAATAAAAGCGATGTCTCGAAACAAATTCGTTATTATTTGTTTCACTGAAAGTGTATGCGTATTAATGACCGGTCAAAAACAGATTTTGACCAAGCTAAAATCAAGTTGACCGGTCAACAAGATGACCTCCACGAGCTACTTGCGGCTTCATTTTCTGAACAATAGTTGCTCGATCCAGTCTTTATTTAGAGATCAGTGACGATATTCCCCACGTTTGGTGGCTTAACACAGGTTTGACTGTAGTAACATTTTTGTTTAAGACCATCTTCTCATTCCTTAGGGGAACATTTCGATTTGAGAAACAAGATGGTAGTATGTTTGATGTAAGGATTCCGCCATTTTCTCTGGAAAGTAAAGAGGACAGAACAACTCCACCACAGTATTAGAATTTTCAAAAGAAAAATCATGATCCAGACCTCGGTAATGTAGTATATCCTTGCTGACAGCGCTGCATAACATTTTGGAAGTTAATAATTTTGTGTAGCAATATGTTTGTGTTTGTTACTAACGTAACACAAGTAACAATATCAATATTTAAGTTATATTAACTTAGAATGTACTATTGATCAGTATTATTTAACAAAAGATGATCGCTAAGTTGCTTCAAGTTATTTTAGAAAAGGTAATCATTCGTATATGATAGCAAGTATAATTAAAGTGCGGTACAGTCCGGTTTGCGCATGTGCAAATTGGAGTCTCCGACTTTCATTTGTAAACACGGTCCATGCTATATCGCGCGATCGCGCTTGTTGTTGCGCCCTTCATCAAGGCACCAGCGAAGGTACTATTCCTCAACCGAGTTCTCTGTACTACCAGTGAATTGGCGGCCGATCGATAGACGAAAAAAGTACTACGGAAAAAGACGCAACAAAGATCTATCTCTTCGATCATTTCGTGAGACGGAGGGATTTGAGGAAGGATAAGAACTTGAAGACAGACAAAGAATTGATAGGCGTGCTGCTTGATAATTATTTTGGGGTTTGGGGATAAAGATGTTCTTAGAAGGTGAGATAAGAAATTATCAATTTTAATAAGCAGCACGCCTGACAATTCTTTGTCTGTTTTCAAGTTCAGATCCTTTCTCAAATCCCTCCGTCTCGCGAAATGATCGAAGAGATAGATCTTTGTTGCGTCTTTTTCCGTAGTACTTTTTTCGTCTATCGATCGGCCGCCAATTCACTGGTAGTACAGAGAACTCGGTTGAGGAATAGTACCTTCGCTGGTGCCTTGATGAAGGGCGGTCCAATTTGCACATGCGCAAACCGGACTATACCGCACCTTTAAAGATTTACACTACAAGTGATATTTGTGAAAATTGTGCCAAAATTGCACGAGCCGTTAGGCCAGTGCTATAGCGGAGGGCGTTAATGCTTTTTATAGAACCAAAATTCAGACAAACAAACCAAAATTGACTCTCAAGGGATTCCTAACGACTCTTTTTCTTTTGTTTGGAATGTAAGAATTTATAGCAACCGCGCTTCGCTATACACAATTTTCAAATATCACGAGTAGTGTAAATCCTTAAAGAGTGAGTGTCAGGGTAGTGCTTTGCGCGCTTGTGTTTTTGTTTTACATACGAATTGATTGCAGTGCATCGCATCGTTAGAACTATAATTTGCATGTGAACTCTAGATTTATTTGGAAATGTTGAAATTGGAGTCCGATCCTGGCTTCGGGGCGTTATGAAGTTAATGTTCAAGACGATTTGAACAGTTACGGTTCGCTTGTTTGTGAACCACTGCGGGCCGCGCGCAACGCCGTTTCTGACGAACAAGCTGGCCCGGATGGCTTTAGTTCCTGAATCTTTGCAAATTCAAATGAACAAAACATCAGAAGAAACAAAATATATTTCTTTACTAGTCACTCATCAAACACTTCCATTCGCAAACTTATTCGCGCTGTTTCAGAAGCATAACCCGGCCTTCCATGCTTCGGAAGCGAAGCGCTCGTAGCAGCTTCTATGTATCGAAACGATTACTATAGTAAATGATCAATTTTACGAAAAATATCACAATAATTGATCACTGAGGTATATTTACTTCTTAGAAAACTTGAAAATGGATAATTTATAAGAAGGATTGATCAAATATCGACGGATTCGTTTGTGAACTGAAATAAGCGTCCCATAAAATGGCCGCCAAGAAGAAAACAAGCGCGCAAGGCACTACCCTGACACTCACTCTTTAATATCATAGAATGCAGTAATTTTATAAAATATTATAAAATAAAAGGGGTAATTATCATGGGGTACTATAGAAATGTGAGTAAAACCTGCATTGACGTTGTAAAAGTGGTGATTTTTTCGTTGTTTTCAACGATTTGGATGTAATCGGACTTTTTGAATCATATTACATGCGTGGTAGCATTGTCATTAAAAAGCTTAAATATTGCACATGGATTAATGTTGCGTAGTCTGTTAATTGGTATGACGGTTGGTTTTTCGGCCAATTGACTTTATTGAATACCGTATTTTCCGGGCGATTACGCGCGCCGCGGTATTACGCGCAGTTGCCAATTTTGGCATCAAAATAAATTTTTGACGACACATTAGACGCACCCGGAAGATAACGCGCATAGCAGTTTTATATTTTGAAAGTGTGAAAAATGTTAAACCAGTCAGTGTGACTTAATAAAAATAGTTGTTGTAATCTATTTATTTATTTTTATTGAATGCCGTTTTATATTTATACGTTTCGAAGTATTATGGTTTGATTCTTTCGTGAATTTGATAGCCTGTGTACAGCCTGAATATACACCTGTAATACAGGTGTATATTCAGGCTGTACACAGGCTAGAATTTGATGGCTCTAAAAACAGCCATCTTTTAGAAGTCGTCTTCTTCGAAGCCTTCAAAATCTTCGTCTTCTGTTTCACTGTGGAACAAGGCTTATTTTATTGAGCTGTTGCAAAACACCAGTGCGAACTGCGAAGTATACATGCCTTCGACTCAGGCGTCGATTCAGCTGGTAGCCATCCGCGTGAACCTGACTGACGTTTGGGCAGATGATACGCTTCGAACTATTTTTAAAAGTACCATTTCTAAGTGGTGGGCGAATTTTACGCAATTTGACACCATTGAACAGTATCTTCCCTTTGGTAAAACCCATTCAGTTTCTTGTGAAACCTATTTAACTTATTTTTGAAACTGTGCGCGTAATGCTTGCCAAAAAATTATTTTTTCGCAGCAACTTTAAAAAAAGAAAAATCAATAGATAACGCGCACGTATTCATTCGCCCGGAAAATACGGTAGTCAACAACATTTGAAATTGCTTACTTTCTAAGTATTGAACCTCTCAACCATCGTTTATTCTTCGAGCTCCATAAGAGCACCAACCGAGAGTTTTACTCACTTCCAATACCCCATAATTTACTTTTCAGGTTCATTTTTCGAGATTTGCGATCCGTGTGTAACGAATGTGAATTAGTAAAGTTAAGTAGTTGCAGCTTGATGTTTGTAAAGTTGTAAAGGTTTTGCTGTGTTAAGTTGTCAATACTCAGAAAAACTCTGAGCACAGACAGGACTCGAACCCGTAACGGCAAGACTCGTCCCATGAGGTTTAAATATCGTAATTAACCTTGCTCTGCCATCTGAGTTCCAGTGGCTCAATGGTTAGAGTGTCTGTCTATCGTTCAGAAGGTTACGGGTTCGAGTCCTGTCTGGTGCTCAGAGTTTTTCTGAGTATTGACAACTTAACACAGCTTGCACAGCAAAACCTTTACAACTTTGAATGTGAATTAGTTAATTAGATTTAGCGACTTGTATAAATAGCGCCCTTCCTAATTTAATTACAGTTTACGTAGGTTTGACATTCAAGAATCCACACACACACACACGCTACACTATCCTCCCCCTTTAGTTTTCGTCCCGAAAACACTGAATTAAACTTTAAATTAAACACAATTTAAACGTCGAAAAGGAAAACAGATACATATAAAGTTAAAAGCGCGTTATCTCGATCTTATTACACTTTGCTCATCCTTACCGTGGGTCTCATTGGTACAAATATTTTTAAAGTGCCCCTAACCTCAATTTTTTTATTGTCTTATTTGGAAGAACTTTTAAAATAAAGTAACTTTTGAAGATTTTCGTTTCTTCGCTTTCTTTTTGAGATATTTCAGTTTGTTTGATATGCAAATGTCCGGAATTTACGTCATATATGCATAATGAGTTATCAGAGAATGTTATATATCTTTGCGTTCATCAAATAAAAACACTAAAGTGTGAATAACACGTGTGCGTGTTTCTCCCACAACACCGATCCTCTCGATTTTAAAGGATTTCGTTCGAGAATGAAAGAGATACACGCATTTCTCCAATAAGTCATTATGCATGTCATGTGTGACATAAATTCCGTACATTTGCATATCAAACAAACTGATATATCTCAAAAAGAAAGCGAAGAAACGAAAATCTTCAAAAGAAGTTACTTTATCATTTTAAAAGTTCTTCCACATAAGACAATAAAAAATATTGAGGTTAGGGGCACTTTAAAAGTTATCAAATTACTGAATTAAATTTACGTACTACATAACCAGAGCGCCATAAATTCACTGATGGACTATTACCCTTACGTCATGATGTACTGTACAACTGGAAATAACCAGCCATTGATTAGACTATAATTAGTATTCTACAATCCGCATGCTTCTCATCATTTAGTTAAATATATGCAACATTTTTAGATGAAAATGTTTCAAAATCTTTACCGAACACACCTTTGCCAAATGTTATATTTTAAATGGTTAACTTTCGTTAAACTTGTCAAATTTTAAGAAGTCTTTGCCAGTATGGTTAAATTTGGCACGTTCATTGACAATTGAAATATAGTACGCAATGCATGGGCTACATAATGTGGCATATATACTAATCCGTAAAATTTGTTAACAATGCCTTGATATGTGTCCATATAAACCAACTCTAAAGAAGAGAGAAAAATATAATTTTTCAGTTAAACCTAATTGCAGCCTTTATTACAGGCACTGATTATTTAAAATATATTGGCATTTCATTGCATTGTGGACTAAATAACAACAAGCTTGGTTGTAAGACTCCGTAATACCTCGACTAAAACACAAGTTAGACGGCCAGTTGCCAAAACTACAGTGATGGTGCTAATTATGTGACTGCCAATGGTCGTGTGGACTACTTTCAGGTTCTGTAAGCCATACAGCCAGATTGGTAACACATGCAAACCAGAAATTGCATATGAACCAACAATAGTTTTGAAGTCTAGTGTTTAAAAAAAGATGATAAAACAATGTGTTATCAATAATAAGAATGGGGCTGTTGTATATACACACTGATGTAGTGAATGTGGGAGTTGACAAATGATAGATTGTACCTGTCACGGTACAACTTAGTGTAACGTCTAAAAACTAAGTGTAACATCTCAAAACTTAGCGTATACGTCTCTAAACCTAACGTAATGTCTCCAAAGTTAGCGTAATGTCTCCAAACTTAGCGTAATGTCTCATAACGTAGTACAATGTCTCCAAAGATAGCGCAATGTCTCCAAAGTTAGCGTAATGTCCCCAAACTTAGCGTAACGTCTCATAACTTAGCGTAATGTCTCCAAACTTAGCGCAATGTCTCCAAACTTAGCATAATGTCTCCAAACTTAGCGCAATGTCTCCAAGCTTAGTGTAACGTCTCATAACTTAGCGCAATGTCTCCAAAGTTAGCGTAATGTCTCCAAACTTAGCGTAACGTCTCATAACTTAGCGTAATGTCTCCAAATAGCGCAATGTCTCCAAACTTAGTGTAACGTCTCATAACTTAGCGTAATGTCTCCAAACGTAGCGCAATGTCTCCAAACTTAGTGTAACGTCTCATAACTTAGCGTAATGTCTCCAAAGTTAGCGCAATGTCTACAAGCTTAGCGTAACGTCTCATAACTTAGCGCAATGTCTCCAAACTTAGCGCAATGTCTCCAAACTTAGTGTAACGTCTCATAACATAGCGCAATGTCTCCAAAGTTAGCGCAATGTCTCCAAACTTAGCGTAATGTCTCTCATCTGAGATTGTACAACACGAAATCTAAATGCAGTCCATTCAACACAAAAATGTTTTACATTCACAAAAAGTTGAGTATAATCTAAGGACAAGATGAGCATCGGACAAAAGACACAATTAATATTGTAACTGTTAAATCTCTAGAAATAGGATATTTGTACTGGACAATGTCTGTGACCGGCCGCTAATATTATATCCCGGTTTGGTGAGGTGTTGGCTCCTAGAGCACGACCGAAGATGACATGGAAGAAGACTGAATGAGGACATGCAGATACCAGAAAAAAATGCCTTTATTTAAAATGAATATGATGCACCCATGCAGATATCATTAATGTCAAAAAAAATTGTGATTTTTTATCAGAAACATATAAATCAAAGAAATCACATACTGTTTGCCATAACAGCTTTGACCAAAAGAGGTGGTACATTAGCATCAGGGTTCTTCCATTTTGGTCCATGTGTGTGGGTACAAACAAAAACGAGCCATTCAAAAGCACTCACTAAATATCCCCACTGAAAGAAAACCAGGAAAGAATTCTCAACATCTGCTTCATCAACAACATGGTCATTTTATTGGATATGAAACATAATTATCATGATAACATTATTCAGTGTACACATAGAAGCAACTAATGTGATAAAAAATTAAATGATATCTTTGTGACTCCTGTTAGCAGTGAAGAAGCAGCATTCAGTGTACATACAGAAGCAACTGAACTAAATTGAAGCACAGTACTATTTTGAAGATTCGAGTCATTTTAGCCAGCGTATATAATTGTTAATTACAGTATCCAAATTTGTAATTTTTACAAGCTCTTTTTTACAGCAGTATTTTTGTCAAAAGGCATTTATAATTGAATAATAAAACAATTATTGAATTCAGTTTTCGCATGATATCTTGTGTTATCAAACCTCGGTTTGTGTTATCAGCCTTCGGCTTTGGCATATAATTCAACCTTGGCGTTGATATAACACAATTATATCATACTCTGGCAGCCTGCACAAACCTTGAAAAGATGACTCCAAAGAAAGCCTCTTCCAAAATTGTCAATGACCACATCAAACTTGTGTTAAAAAGAGATTGACACAATTAAAGTGAATGCCTTTCCCTTGCCTTGCCCAATTGGGCAAGGGTGGGGAAGATGATTACCGTGGGGGGGGCTGACTGCGAAGTGGAGGGCAAAGCCTGAGATTGCTAGGAGGTCTGGTGGCATACTCCCCAAAAATTTTTGAAAATGTAAAATAAACCAATTTCAGACCCAAGCATCCCCCCCCATTCCACCACCCCTGATATGTGGTGCGTTATGCAGTTTTATAAAGCTGCACTTTATATATACAGAAGGTTATAATGTAGAAGCAAAGAATAAATAGCTTACCCATGCACCAAAGGCTGAGGTTTGATTTAATTTTCTTGCAGCAATACCATCAAATGCTTTATTGAAATGATAGCAATTAGTTATATACATCAAATATATATTATGGTCTCCAAACATTTCTTATAATACTAGAGTCTAGTTGGGAGAAGTTGTTTTCAATTTATGTCAATTTATCTTTCGTGATCATCTCTTTTATATTCTCATTACCTCTATGCTTGATTAACTAGTGGTATTATTAGGAGAAGTTAGATGCTGATCAGTCCTGGAGCTTAAAGGGTAACAATATGGGACATACCATCTAATATGACTGAGATAACATATAGGGCCAGAAAGGTTTCTGGTTCTGAATTCATGTAAAACCATGATGCTCCCAAGAGGACAATACGGATATAGCCTACATCGACAAAAAGGTAAAAAAATAATATGTATATATTTGACTGTGTAGTCCCATTATAAAATATTAATATTATTTTTATTATTATAATTATCATTGTATTTATCATTATTAATCATTATATTGTCCGCACATGCGCAGTAGGGACTGTATTCATCTGTAAATAAATTATAGTAATTTATAGTACGTTAAAAAGCAATGAACCTCCTACAAACGGGGCAGACGTTTTTACATACCAATAAGATTGGGGACATAAAAGAGAATTTGATAATTTATATGTAAATCCAGAGATTTCTGCGAATTCGAAGCCACCGCATTGCCGTCAGTGGCCATGGCGCTACGCCGCCAATTTTTACCCGACGCGAATAACGAAGCGACAAATTTTTCGGCAATGTAAATAGCCAATAACTATAAACAAATCAATTCATAATAGTTATCTTTTCAAATTGTTTACTCAGCATGAATAGGAAGAAGTTGTTGTCATTGTGAATTGTTTTCATGAGAATTCGATTAAAAGATTGGACTGGGGTTGTGAGGTCTTCGTTTAGCCTTGCTTTCGTTCCTTTGGCAACTTTTTATTCGTCGTTTTGCTACGGTATGGTCGTGTTATTAAATTGTTCTGCTTTCACTTTCAGTTTAAGTAATAGACATTCGTTTGGGTAATAAGTTGGGTATCTGCAAGTGTCAATCCCTGAATAGACAATCGATATACAGAATAATGCCTCAGACTCATCTTATCATTCTAGTGCTGTATACATATCAGTAACATCACAAAAGTAAAATAATTAAGTTGCTGAATACAGACAGAAGCATTAAATTCATGCTTTATTATTGAAAGCTGCCACTCATAGTATTTATCATGATAGTAATGCTATCAAATATATATTGCATATATATATATATATATATAAATACTTTCCAACCCATTTTTAATATCCTTATAATAAGTAAGAATTTTGAAGCATGCTGTGTGGAGTCCTCAATATATATAATGATTCTACTAAATTCCATCGTTTATGTATCTTAATAATTGGTTAAAGGTGCTGTCAAGTACGTTCTGCGCATGTCCACATTTCTGTTTACATCGTTTGTTTACATTGCATTATATAAACATTGAACATGAATTGCGGATTTGTTTTCCACGCTTGAGCTTTTCCACCAAAAAGTGTGTTATAGGAAGCTGTTTTGTTCCTAAGTGTGGATAATATATCAAACTACCACTTTGCACCTTCACCACCTTTGATGAATACTCGCTTTCGAATGTTCGCAAATCTATTCCATTAAAGTTTGTTGACATACAGTATATGGAGTCCCCAACGTTTGAAATTATATCACACATGCACAGAATGGATTTAATGGCACCTTTAATGGTAATATTTGTAGTAATATTATTTGGATTTAAGTTATGCTTTCTACCTGATTTGTGGTATGATTGCTAGTATATAATTGATTCAGTCTAGTTATCTAAGTCTACTTAAAAAATACTTATATATAATTGCTGGTATCATATGATGATCAACTTTCTACCATATAGTCACCTACACTTCATATTTGACCATGACATTAATGCACACCAAAGCCAGAGGACCAGAATACCCTGGAACAACAGTTAAGAAGTGCCCTGTTGTCAATGAACACGTCAGTTGGAGTATGCCATATGATGGTTACAAACCAGTGATTTATACAAGTGAAAACGTTTTACGCAAACCAGTCTGGGCTGACCCAGAAGTAAGGTAAAGCATGACAGATTGGTTTATTATTATGAGATTTTACTGTCAATAGTTGGTTTATTTAGATGAAAGTTAGGGCAAAGTTTCCCTGGGTGGCAGAGGCCCAAAGAAGCTTGGGGGAAGAGCTACATTCCACAGTTAGCTCTCCATGCTTCTTTGGGCAGTAGGTAAATCTCAATTGTTTCGTATAACTATAAATTTCAAGGCCCAACCAGGACTGCAGTTGTGAAAATTACAACCTGCAATGGGCTGAGAATTGAGCTGGCAACCCTAGACTACTGCATACTGTAGTAAGTCCATAAATGCTAGGAAATGTTAGACCTACAGTACTGTACACACTTTTAGATTATTCAATTATAACATGATATCAAAGTTTCTTAATTATACTGGTATATAAATGGTATTCACATTCAATTTTATTGGATGAAAGTTAGGGTTAAGTAATACAGGACTATGACTGTATATACAGTATACAGTATACAAAATGTATTTTATTTTTTGTCAGTGAAAATAGTCCAGACCCACCATTTGTGTTCAACAACAAAGATGACCACTACAATGTCGACAGGACCAGTTTTACAGGAAAATACGACATCATTGGTGGAAAGCCAAGGTACAAGCCAGTTAAGTGATTAAAGCCAGGGGCAATACCCAAGGGTAGCTAGCGTAAAAGGGGCACAGATCATCTTGGACATTGAATCCTAATCTGCCAGTGTTTGAATAAGAAGCTAAGAACAACTAGTGGATATAATATGAAAAGGAGAAATAAGAGAACTTCAATATGTCGAAAAATACTTCAGTAAGAGTTACTCTTACATAAGTATTTTTTGACACATTGAAGTTTTCTTATTTTTCATATGATATCCAGTGAAGGGCACCAGCACCAGTGATTCCATCCCAAATCTGTGAATATACAATATGCTAAACATACCCTTTGTAAAAACACAGGATCTTGGATTAGATATTGTAGAACTTTAGATTTGGCTATGAGTATAACTCTAACAACAAGAAGTACCATACACAGGGGCGCGGGTCAAGCATGCGCAGGGCTCCTGGCATATTTGCAGTTGCCTCACACCTCCCCCAGAAAAGAAAACAAGTCAGAGGGACGCTAGAAAAATCGGGAGAAATTAACCCAAAAATGTGCGTAGTAATGTACATTCATTGCATTAGTTGTATTAAAAGGTGGGGGCCGTGGGGCCCCACTACACATATACCACAAGAAGCCCAAAAACGTGGGGTACCTAAATTAGATACACAAGGCCCTAAATAAACACGATGCACAAAAAAGCTACAGCAGGCACCCAAAAAAGCACAGGGCCCCTGGCAGTGCCCAAAATGCCCCCTTGATCTGCCCCTGTCCATTAGCTTAAAATCCTAGATTAAGCTAATCGCCTTTTTCTCCAACTGGGCCCATTGTTGCCAGTACTGTATCAATTAAATTTTAAAAGTGATTAATTCGCTCTCCATCTAGAGTCTCGGTGGCTCAATCGTTAGAACATCTCACTGGCAATCAGAAGGTTACAGGTTCAATTCCTGTCCGGGGCTCAGAATAATTTTTCTGAGGATACGAGCTTGACGATCGTCCATGTATCGTCTGTCTACTCCAAGCTCTCCCACGTTCACTACAGCAGTGTGTATATTAACACAGTAGTTGTTTTATTTGGCATCTCAGTAAAATATAATTAATATAATTCATTCCTAGAAACCCATGCGGACGAACAGGTATGACTGGTCGAGGGCTTCTTGGAAGATGGGGCCCGAACCATGCTGCTGATCCCGTTGTTACAAGGTAGACTTGTTAGTGTTTCTGATCCTTCTAGAACTACATAAGAAATACAGAAGATCATAACAGTTTAATTTTTGTCATACATATCACTTTATCATTGGTGATCATTTTCTTTATTCTCATTACCTCTATCCTTGGTTAACCATTGATGTTATTAGGAGAAGTTAGGTACTGATCACCCCTGGGACAAGAAGGGTAATAACTAGTATATTAATTGTATATAGGTGGAAGACTGATAGCAAAGGTCAGAGAGTTCAAGAGAATGGTAAACCAGTGTTGGAGTTTGTTGCTATCAAAAGAAGAGACAATGGACAGTGGGCAATACCTGGGGTACAGTAGGTTAAAAATTATATTGGGTAACCTCACATGTGCTGATCATGTTGATGATGGTGAGGATCATGTTGATGATGGTGAATTTTCACTGCTATCTGAGTGTTGTTGTCATTATCGATGTTATTATCATCGTCATCACCACAGCTATCATCAAAATCATCAGACCAATCCTTGTCATCACCACAAGGTCCGAATTAGGGCTTCGCAAATCGCAAATTGCGAAGCGATTTTGAAAATTTCGAAAATCTGCGAAGTGATTTTTCTGAGAATTGCGAAGCTGATTTCACCGTGGACGTGACGCAAGTGATGTAAACGTCAATTATAGGACTTAATGATGTTACACTGCGTTGTAAGACGTTACCCTACGTTGTAAGACGTTACGCTACGTTGTAAGACGTTACGCTACGTTGTAAGACGTTATGCTACGTTGTAAGACGTTACGCTATGTTGTAAGACGTTACCTTATGTTGTAAGACGTTACGCTACGTTGTAAGACGTTATGCTGCGTTGTAAGACGTTACGCTATGTTGTAAGACGTTACCTTATGTTGTAAGACGTTACGCTACGTTGTAAGACGCTACGCTACGTTGTAAGACGTTACGCTACGTTGTAAGATGTTACGCTACGTATTAAGCCGTACGCTACTTTTAAGAAGTTACGCTAAGTTGTAAAACGTTACGCTAAGTTGTAAGACGCTACGCAAAGTTGTACGACGCTACGCAACGTTGTACGACGCTACGCAACGTTATAAGACGCTAGGAAACGTTGTACGACGCTACGTAAAAATGTAAGACGTTACGCTACGTTGTAAGACGTTACGCTACGTTGTAAGACGTTACGCTACGTTGTAAGACGTTACGCTACGTTAGAAGGCGTTAAGCTACGCGCAACGTTGGGAGATGTTACGCTACATTGTGACACTAAAGAAAAATGCGAAGCTGTTTTGGAGCGCTAATTCGGACCCTGCACCATTGCAACCATCATCATCAAAATAATCGGTATCATTATTACCATCATCCTCATTACCTACGAAAATCTTCAGGCAAATTCATTCCCACTCAGACCTATCACTCGGTTAATAAGTAGATAATAATTATTGAAAAATGGCTAATTTTATAATGCTATTTTACACATTATCTTTTTTCCACTTAGGGAATGGTTGATCCAGGCGACACAGTGTCAAGAACGTTGCAGAAGGAGTTTGGGGAAGAAGCCTTGAATTCCTTAGAATTGACAGAAAGTGAAGAAAAGAAAGTAGAAAATATGTTGACGGAATTATTTCAAAAAGGATTCATAGTAAGGAACAGTTTTACACAGGTGTTTTTACAAATATTTTAAATGACTAAGTGTTGTGGTAATTATCCCAAGACTGAATAACCCTGCAAGGTAACTTGAGGTGGGTGTTGCAAGTGGTGTTGGTGTTTGGTGTGGTGTTGCAGGTATTGGTAATTGATGTGGGGCCGGTGTTGCTTGGTGTGTGGTGTTTGATTGTGGTGCCGGTGTTGTGCTTGCTGTTGGAGGTGCAGCATGGTGTTGGAGGTACAGCATGGTGTTGGAGGTGCAGCATGGTGTTGGAGGTGTAGTATGGTGTTGGAGGTGTAGTATGGTGTTGGAGGTACAGCATGGTGTTGGAGGTGCAACATGGTGTTGGAGGTGCAGCATGGTGTTGGAGGTGCAGCATGGTGTTGGAGGTGCAGCATGGTGTTGGAGGTTGTGCATGGCATTGGAGGTGCATGGTGTTGTAATTTGTTATTGTATGTGGTGTTGGTGTTGCAGATGGTTTTGTATTTTGTATTTTGTAGTGGATGTAGCGTTTGAGCTGGTGTTGAAATTGGTGTCAATTTTAAGGTTGGTGTTGGAGATGGTGTTTGAGTTGTTGTTGTTATTGTTGTTGGAGAGTTAGAGCTGGTAAACACTGAAGGCAAGTGTACGCGAATTAATGCTCACCAATTTTTACTTTTAGCTTTGGCAAGGTTATGTTGATGACCCACGCAACACGGACAACGCATGGATGGAGACTGTTGCTGTGAACTACCACGATGAAACAGGCGATGTTTTTAGTAAGTTTAATTTAAAAGCCGGAGATGATGCCGGCGATGTGAGATGGATGGCGATACTTGACAACCTCGATTTATACGCAAGTCACGAAGACATCATTGAAAAAACTGCAAGGTTTCACTTTGCATTCTGGTGAGAAAACGCAGGCGTTTCCCTTATTTCCCCATTATTTATCCCGTATTTATCATAAGGAATATCATAAAGATGCATTAGTTTTTATCAAATTCGTTTGATAATTCATGAAGAAAAAACAAAGGAAATCATGAGTGGCATGACAGAGGTTTTAAATCGCGTAAAGATTCGTCCTGATTTGCATAAACTTTTCCTTCTATTTCCTCAGCTAAAACAGCTTGTATCTTCAAGATAGTAGATAGATATGAACATTTATGTGTATTCATTTTGTAATCCATATAAAATATTTGCGTTCGAAAACTGGATATGAAAAGGAGAAATATAAGAGATGTTCAATGTCTCGAAAAATACGTAAGAAATACTTACGTATATTTATGGATGACGTTTCGGACGAAACGGACACTTCGGACACACGGACGAAAAGGACACATCGTCCGAAACGTCGTTTCATGAATATGTATTTTCACTTCTTCGCTTTCTTTGTGAGATATATCAGTTTGTTTGATATGCAAATATCTGGAATTTCGTCACACATGCATAATGAGTTATCAGAGAATGTTATATATCTTTGCGTTCATGAAATGAAAACACCAAAGTGTGGATAACACGTGTGTGCGTTTCTCCCACAACACCAAATTTCTTGATTTTCAAAAGGATTTCGTTCGAGAATGAAAGAGATATACACATTTCTCCAATAACTCATTATGCATGTGTGACGAAATTCCAGACATTTGCATATCAAACAAACTGATATATCTTAAAAAGAAAGCAAAGAAACGAAAATCTTCAAAGGAAGTTACTTTATCATTTTAAAAGTTCTTCCAAACAAGACAATAAAACATGTTGAGGTTATGGGCAAGTATTAGTATTTTTCGACACATTGAAGTTCTCTTATTTCTCCTTTTCATGTTTATAGTAGGTACTGGTAGTAGGGGCGGATACAGAGGAGGTGACTGGGGTTACTAGTCACCCCCTTTCCCTGTCCCAATCCCAACCGATACATTATAATTGATACGCATCGATTCGGAAACTAGAGTGAATTTCAATATCACGAGCAGAGGTTAAGTTATTTCTACATTCTTTCCTTTTCTGATTTCTTGTTTTGAATGTTTTGAATCTATATCTTGCCTTGGGCCTTGTTAATAGTGTATGATTTAACTTAGTGGTTGGCTTATTCAAGGGATGTGTCACGCAAACATCGCTGAAAATGTGATTCTAAAGCTTGAAAATATCAAAATTTTCTGGATCTAGATCGTTGCGGCTCGCCACGAACGTACACCATATCTGATCTGTAAATTCCTCCAAAAAACCGACATTGTCATCACTGCAGAGGCGAGTGGAAACGTTTCCGTATCAACTCGATAAACTCATTTCGTGACTGAGTCATCCTCTTAGCTTGATCACTTGACACTCCAAGCAGCTCAGCGATCTTAATCCAGGCTTCTTTCCGGCTTAGAAAACAGTAATATTTTCGTAAGTGCTGTGTTTTCTACACGACAGATGTGACCAAGAACACCAGAAGTAACAAGTGTTGCTTGCCTTACAATTATAGTTACCGTATGCCCCTGTAAGCATGCAAGGCTCGTCAAAGATCCTAATCCTAACCCCCTGCCTAACGGGTTTTCAAGCAATTCCACTCCCCTACTTTGGGTTGCTAGATTAATAGACTAGTGAGAGAGACTAAGAATGTGGGATATTTAGAAATTGACTGTTAAACGCATGCGCTATCTATCGTTATTTTAGCTCGAGTTGAGTTAATGTAGACATTATACATTAACAGCTACCTGTTACCAATGTAGACTGTCTACATTAACTAGGTGAAAACTAGGTTGGCGTAACACTGGTCTGGGGTCAATTTCGGGCATCAAATTTGCGCAATTTCTCTATAAGACTAGGAATAGTTAACAGTAAAACTGCCCCCGGCCCCGGTCCTGTGGAGACTGAGCTCTGGAGACTGAGTGTAAGCCTCAAAGCTAAGTTTTAGCGAAGACTTCCGAATTATATGCTTTGAAAACTTTCCCGAATTAACTTAATATTTGAATTCCTAAGATTATATGAGTGTACATTGGATGTGTTTTTAAAAATCTTTCCCAGATATGGCGGATATTTTCTAAGAACATCCAATAGATCACTAGAACGTATTTCATAATTTGATGAAAAAGTAATGATTCTTGCAGCTCTATTTTGTAGTTTTTGAAGTTTATCAGATAATGTTTTACCAATATTGCCTAACGCTATACAGTAATCAAAATATGGTAAAATTAAGTATGCAAGATATTACTCTCAGTAACTCATTTTTTTGGATTTTTTCAACACGATCTGTTAACACAGTACCACATTCGATAATCTTTCTCAGCACTGATTAACTCTTTCCTGACGGGCTGAAAAACATCCAAAATTGAACCACCTCTTTGTTCTATTGATATCTTTAGAAATAACCATAACTGTTGCGAAAGCTATACATTTTCTGAAAGCCCAATAAACCGGCTTTTACCAATGCTTTTAATTAACAAGACACATTATGATAATATAAATTGACATTAGTTATCATAAATCAGGTTGAAAAACTTCCATTTTTCAAGAAAAGTCCATCTTGCACGCCCGCGTAGCATCATGAAAATTCAAAATGTAGAAATGTTTATGCTGATCAAATCAATCACAGAGTTGTTTATGAAATCCACCAATCGCAGAGTTGTTTATGAAATCAAATCAAACTTGGCGTATCTCAGGTACCGGCGCTTGTCGAGTTTCGATTTTTACTCTTGCGTGATACCGTATGCCGTGTTTTTCGATTCACGATTTCGTCAGTCTCATACGACCGATTTTGACTGCGCCAGACAGGAAAAATTTAATTGCGATTTATAGTTAAGATGTAAACTTGAACTTGCCTTTCAAGAATTAGAAATAATTATAGATTAAAAATTAAACTACACCTGCTCGTCATTGTGTTGAGAAACTTCACACTTCACTGACTGAGCAATATATCGGATCTCTCGGCAGAGTTATGATCCATTTGATCCGCGCGTTACGCTGATGTAGAATACTCGGTAACGCATGACGACGTGAATCCGATCAAAAGTTCTTAAAACTCGACGTGGCGGGTAAACGGACAGTACGAGTTTGGGCGAACGGTTGCTTCGACGTCTTCCACTTCGGACATGCGAACTTCCTTCGTCAGGCGAAGACCACGGGTGACTATCTTATCGCTGGCGTCCATGGCGATGTGGACATCGCGAATAACAAAGCCCGTCCCGTGATCGACGAACAGGAAAGAGCTCGGATTATCATGTCCGTGAAGTGGGTCGACGAACTCCGCTGCAACGTTCCGTACGGCGACGTCGTGAAGACCCTGGACGAGAACTCGTGCGATTTTTGCGTCCACGGTGACGATATTGCGAAGGACGCGAGCGGTCGGGATATCTACGCCGAATGCAAAGCCATGGGAAGATTCAAAGAGTGTAAACGAACGCCAGGGGTATCCACGACGCTCATAATCGACCGTATTTTACTCGGTACTGCTGGTGGACCGCTCTACTCCGACCAGCCACGTACATTGTCAAAGGAGTACTACGAAGAAAAAATAAACGAGTTCAGTTCCTGCTGTGCAAGTGCTATCCCGATGGGCGAATGTAAAATCGCATATTCGCAAGGCGTTTTTGACCTTTTCCACTCGGGACATGTGGATTTTTTGGAAAAGTGCTGCGCGGAAAATGTTTTTCTGGTGGTTGGCGTTCTGAGCGATGATGAAGTGTATCGCGTTTACGGAAGCTATCCCGTAACTAACACTTACGAAAGAGCTCTGGCGTTGATGTCTTGTAAGTTTGTGGATAGAGTTGAGATTGGTGTTCCATTTGAAGTAACGGCCGCTTTCCTTGACCGTTTAAAGGTAATTTGTGCGAGTGATATTATTATTATATAAGTTGAGGGCCATAGGGGTTTCAGCCCCCCCCCCCCAAATTTTAAATAGGGGCCGAGCCCCCACAAATATCAGGACAAGCGTTGCCAAATTTAGTGGGTTTTTTCTCCAATTGTATTAGTACGATCATAGAGACTAAGACACGAGAAGCTACTTAAGGTAATCTACCTACGGGCTTCATCTACACGAGATTTTACAAACGGGTTAGCCAAACCCCTAAACCCTTACCACGCGAGTGTTATATTGCTTCCCAGACCCTTCTGTAAGTACTAGGCGCAAAAAATAGCTAGCGTCACATGGTAAGAGGCAGAACTATGCTCTTGAACTATGCTCGCTGTAGAATTAGATGAAAAAGTTTGCTCAAATTTCTGAGCTTCTAGATTTTTTTCTAGATTCCGGACCCCCTAAAAATGCGGTCACTCATTACCTGCTTGTAGACTTCAGCCCCCCCCCCCTAACTTTAAATCCGTTCCTACGCATCAGTGACCGCATTTTTAGTGGGGTGGACCTTCCCCGGAAAATTTTGAAATCTAGAACCTCGGAAAGACAATTTGCAGCAATTTGAGCAAATTTTTTTATCTATATAATTCTACAGCGAGCCTAGTTCACATGAATCCAAGCTCGCCTGCGGTCTCTTACCAGGTGACGCCATTTTTTGCGCCTCGTACACTGACAGAAGGGTCTGGAACCAATCTAACACTCGCGTGGCAAGGGTTTAGGGGGGGTTGACTAACACCTCAGGATATTCAGGGTACACCACTGATCTGGGCTACACCCGTTTGTGAAATCTCGCGTAGATGAAGCCCTCTCAGCCTCTATAGTTGTACTAATACAATTGGGGGGGGAAACGTTAAATTTAGCAACACTTGTCCTGATTTTTGGGGGGCTTAGGCTCTCCCGCCTTTTCTCTCCCCCCCCCCCCCCTCCGCTAGAGTTTCGTTTCCCCAGCCATGGTCCCCAGGGCCTAGACCGCGTACGCCGTGTATTTCATTTTATTGTCTGCAGATAACAAATCGCACGTAAATTTTGAACGTTATCTCGGTCAATATTTAACCAGATTTCTAATTACCGAGTCTAAATACATAACATACGTGTCTATTATATTACGAGAACGTGCGTACCCTTAAAAACGGTTTATGTACTTAGAAATTAGTCGGCTATAAGCTGGTCACTTCGTCGTATATTATTTTGAACGTTATCTCGATCAATATTCAACCGTTTTCAATTTAGAAAACAGATTTGGAATTAGCGAGTCTAAATACATAACATACGTGTCTATTATATTACGAGA
Source organism: Chrysogorgia sp. JL179-B06 (assembly GCA_035772405.1). NCBI lineage: Eukaryota > Metazoa > Cnidaria > Anthozoa > Scleralcyonacea > Chrysogorgiidae > Chrysogorgia > Chrysogorgia sp. JL179-B06. The sequence goes on from JAYKKM010000295.1 coordinate 1,133,199, forward strand.
ACGTGTATACCCTTCGTAAAAACGGTTTATGTACTTAGAAATTAATCGGCGATCAGGCGGCCGCTTCGTCGTATAGTATTTTGAACGTTATCTCGATCAATATTTAACCATTTTCAATTCAGAAAACAGATTTGGAATTAGCAAGTCTAAATACATATAACATACGTGTCTATTATATTACGAGAACGTGTATACCCTTCGTAAAAACCTGTTTATGCAGTTCGTCAGATCACAAATCGCGCTTTTGATTGAGAGGATCCAATAGCTTATTGGGTACAATGCTAAAATAATGCCAATGTCTCGATCATGTGTTATCTTTATTGTGCCTGCGCAGGTCGACTACGTGTATCATGGAAAATTATGGGAGCTGCCCAGGGATCCTTACTCGGTTGCAAAAGAGAAGAAGATTTTCTACCGGTTAGACAGCGGCAACGATACCACAACCAACACCATCATTCAGAGAGTGATTGACAGTAGGTAAGTTGGTTCCCAGGCTCTTTCTCAACTCTATTCCCCAGACTCTTTCCACTTCGCGGGCCCAAGATCCGCGTCATCTTGTTGTTGCAAATCCAGGAGTACAATAAGTAAATATATCAAGCACGAGGAATCATTATAATAAAGACGTTTTAGGAGCATTATACAATAGTCTCAATGCTCTTTCAACAATACATTCTTAAAGTGCCCATAACCTCAAAATGTTTTATTGTCTTGTTTGGAATAACTTTTAAAATGATAAAGTAACTTCTTTTGAAGATTTTCGTTTCTTTGCTTTCTTTTTGAGATATATCAGTTTGTTTGATATGCAAATGTCTGGAATTTCGTCACACATACATAATTGCCTTATTGGAGAAATGTGTATATCTCTTTCAATCTCGAACGAAATCCTTTAAAATCAAGAAGTTTGGTGTTGTGGGAGAAACGCACACACGTGTTATTCACACTTTAGTGTTTTTATTTCATGAACGCAAAGATATATAACATTCATGCATGTGTGACGAAATTCCAGATATTTGCATATCAAACAAACTGATATATCTCACAAAGAAAGCGAAGAAGTGAAAATCTTCAAAAGAAGTTACTTTATCATTTTAAAAGTTCTTCCAAATAAGACAATAAAAAATGTTGAGGTGAGGGGCACTTCAAAGTGCCTATGCAATGAAAAATTCGGTTGTAAAATAACTCTTGTTTGAAAGAACTCTTGAAACTATAAAGACTTACCATTTATAACTTTTTCATATCTCACTTCACTCTTGAGATATTAAGATTTGTTTGATATGTAAATTATCATATACTTATGTAAATATCTTTACCATTATCACATGGAATCGTTTGATGATTTGCATATTTGATGTCATTGGATGCATCCACGCACATGCACCTGCATTTCAAGTGATTTCATTACATAATCTCAAGGATATATAAGCGTTTTCAATAAGTTATTATGCATTGTGATGTCATAAGTTTGATCATTTACATATCAAACAAATCTTAATATCTCAAGAGTGAAGTGAGATATGAAAAAGTTGTAAATGGTTAGTCTTTATAGTTTCAAGAGTTCTTTCAAATAAAAGAGTTAGTTTACAACTGAATGTTTCATTGCAAGGCACTAGTGTATATGACACGAAAATTAAGTTTATCTTATTTGAAAGAACTCATCAAATAACGAAGAATATCAATTTACAGCTTTTCCATATTTAACTTAGTTTATTCTACTTTCTGCAACGATTGCAGCAACTTGTCGCACCAAAAAAGAAACCTAACATAGATTACAATACTACGGAGGTTTGTAGGTATCACGACTTTTTTTTTCATTGCCGACTTCTTTTTACAATTAGCGACTTTTTTTTTCAATTTAGCGAGATATAGAGTCGAGGGGCGAGAGAGAGTCGAGGGGCGAGAGAGAGTCGAGGGGCGAGGGAGAGTCGAGAGCGAGCCCGGCGAGAGAGAGAGAGCCGAGAGCGAGCCCGGCGAGTGAGAGGTGAGACTATGAGAGAGAGAGGCGAGCCCGGTGAGAGAGATCCGAGAGCGAGCCCGGCGAGAGAGAGAGAGGTGAGAGAGAGAGCGAGAGAGAGCGAGCCCGGCGAGAGAGAGGCGAGCCCGGTGAGAGAGAGCGAGCCCGGCGAGAGAGAGCGAGCCCGGCGAGAGAGAGAGGTGAAAGAGAGCGAGCCCGGCGAGAGCGAGGCGAGCCCGGTGAGAGAGAGAGAGAGCGAGCCCAGGAGGGAGCGTGTTTCGGTGACGTAGGGACCGGCGAGAGAGAGAGAGAGAGCCGAGAGCGAGCCCGGCGAGAGAGAGAGAGAGGCGAGAGAGAGCGAGCGAGCCCAGTGAGAGAAAGCGAGCCCGGTGAGAGAGAGCGAGCAATGAAAAAATCGGCAATGGAAAAAAAAGTCGGCAATGGAAAAAAAAGTCGCTAATTGAAAAAAGAAGTCGGCAATGGAAAAAAAAGTCGCTAATTGAAATAAGAAGTCGGCAATGGAAAAAGAAGTCGCTAATTGAAAAAAGAAGTCGGCAATGGAAAAAAAAAGTCGCTAATTGAAAAAAGAAGTCGGCAATGGAAAAAAAAGTCGCTAATGGAAAAAAGAAGTCGGCAATGGAAAAAAAAATCGCTAATTGAAAAAAGAAGTCGGCAATGGAAAAAAAGTCGCTAATTGAAAAAAGAAGTCGGCAATGGAAAAAAAAGTCGCTAATTGAAAAAAGAAGTCGGCAATGAAAAAAAAAGTCGCTAATTGAAAAAGAAGTCGGCAATGGAAAAAGAAGTCGCTAATTGAAAAAAGAAGTCGGCAATGGAAAAAGAAGTCGCTAATTGAAAAAAGAAGTCGGCAATGGAAAAAAAAAAGTCGCTAATTGAAAAAAGAAGTCGGCAATGGAAAAAGAAGTCGCTAATTGAAAAAAGAAGTCGGCAATGGAAAAACAAAGTCGCTAATAGAAAAAAAGTCGTGATACCTACAAACCTACGTACAATACACTATACAGTAATAAAACAATGGCAAGGTGACCGCAACAGCATAGTCAATTACATGCGGACCCATAATTTAAAGGTATATTTACAAATAACGGGTTAATTTAATAATACACAACAACTGTTGCTCCGGAGGGCCACAACACTCCATTTCTACACCCCGCCAAGATTAGTCATGATCAACTAACTCTTTATCAAAAATGGTAAGGATCGAGATAACCAAAGCCCAGCCCAAGCGCAGAAATACACCATTGCCGCCCCCCGGAGCCACAGCCGTTCTGTATTTGATTAGTCTAATATTAAGAACAACAAGTGATGGTACGAGTAATGCTACGAGATGAATTACACTTCAAGCAGATAGTTTTAAAGGATCTAGGATTATCATCACAGTTATATAGGTGTTTTCCAGGGATTTAAAGTAGTATCTGAGCATGGTTGATCTGAATAAGTTAAGGTTTCCATACATAAGTTTAGTTCGTCGGCTAAAGTGTTCCATATTCTCGTTGCTCTTATCAAGTACGATCTTTGGTATGTAGTTGTTTTACAGTTTGCTTATTATATACTTTGTAACGGTTGTGTTGCTTGAAGATCGTGTAGTATATCTAGTACCGGTGGTACGTACTGTAGAGCCGTGACTAAGGGGGTGTTTATATATGAAGGAGGGCTCCCAAGAATTTCACCTCGCGTTTACATGGGAATATTCTAGCCCTTCGAGGAGGGCTAGCCCTTCTACGAGGGCTGACTTGTTTACCGAGTTGACAACATTGATTTTCCCACGTAACCTGCTGAATCCCATTTTCCCGCACAAGTTTTCAATTTAAAACCTATACGTATGAACAAACAGAACTTGTCAAATAATTAGAGTTGTCTTAAAATATACGGGCGAAGACCAACTTTGTCGAGTGTACGGAGCTTTGACTTGCCAGCCCTCCTAGGAGGGCCAGCCCTCGTTAGTGCGTTTACATGGAAAATTTCCAGCCCTCGTAGGCGAGGGCATATAAACGAAAACACATTTTACATAGGGTTTTACTGAGAGGCGGGATCTCGGTTAAGCCCGGTTTCCATATGGTCGCTACGCTGTCTTTACGGTCGCAGCAGTGAAGCAGTGAAGCGTGTTTCTTTTGTTATAACAAAAGAAACACGCTTCATTGCTTCACTTCGGCGACCGTAAAGACAGCGCAGCGACCATATGGAAACCAGGCTTAAAGATGGCTAGCCCTGCCAAGATGGCTAGCCCTCCCCCATATAAACACCCCCTACGCCGTGTGCTATTTTAAAGAAATCATATTATTACGCTTAAGTTATGATAATTTCATTTTTATTTTCCTATTCTAGGGAAATGTACAGGGAAAGAAATTCAAGAAAGCCCGAAAGTCAGTTATCAAAAATGGTTTCAAAAACTACTTGAAATAGTACTTCTCACTAATATGTAGAAAAATTAACATGATAAAAATTTAAATATAAAAATAGCATAATAGTATAAAACGGATTATTAAAATGAACCACCAGAAAATATTTTGTTTGTGCGACGTCTCTGCTAATTATTCACAACGTTTGTGCAATATTTCCCAGTATAGGCCTTGAGAAACTTTAAGGTATTACAGAGATTTGGACACAGAGCTTTGGACACACAGAGCTTTGGATACAGAGCTTTGGACACACAGAGCTTTAGACACACAGAGCTTTGGACACAGAGCTTTAGACACAGAGCTTTGGACACACAGAGCTTTGGACACACAGAGCTTTGGACACACAGAGCTTTGGATACAGAGCTTTAGACACACAGAGCTTTGGACACAGAGAGCTTTGGACACACAGAGCTTTGGACACAGAGCTTTAGACACACAGAGCTTTGGACAGAGCTTTGGACACACAGAGCTTTGGACACACAGAGCTTTGGATACAGAGCTTTGGACACAGAGCTTTAGACACACAGAGCTTTAGACACAGAGAGCTTTGGACACAGAGCTTTGGACACACAGAGCTTTGGACACAGAGCTTTGGACACAGAGCTTTGGACACACAGAGCTTTAGACACACAGAGCTTTGGACACACAGAGCTTTGGACACGCACAGAGCTTTGGACGCAGAGCTTTGGACACAGAGATTTGGACACAGAGCTTTGGACACACAGAGCTTTGGACGCGCAGAGCTTTGGACGCAGAGCTTTGGGGACACAGAGATTTGGACAAAGAGCTTTGGGGACACAGAGATTTGGACATAGAGCTTTGGGGACACAGAGCGTTGGACACACAGAGCTTTGGGGACACAGAGCTTTGGACACACAGAGCTTTGGATACAGAGTTTTGGGTACAGAGCTTTGGACACGAAGCTTTGGACACGGAGCTTTGGACACACTGGAGTTTTGGACACAGAGCTTTGGACACAGAGCTTTGGACACACTGGAGTTTTGGACACAGAGCTTTGTTCGAGGCTGTTGATTTACCAAGTGACTTGCCCTGTATCGATTATTCAATGCTCGATCGCGGTAGACTGTACGCTAAAAGATGACGAGTTATTTCGGCACGGGTTGGTCCGCGATCTCAAAGAGAAACTGAAAGTAAACGCAAGTATATTGAACTTGAAAACAATCCTATACGAAAATTGTTTAAATGTGTCACAGGGCTCAAAATAACGGCCGGTAGGTCGCCGGTCAAAATGACCGGTCAACTTGATTTTAGCTTACACTTACTGTGAAACAAATAATAACGAATTTGTTTCGAGACATCGCTTAATTTATTGTTTCATGTTTTAAACACTCAAGACGTTAGCAATCACATTGTAAAAGTGAACAGGCAACGTTATCATCGTTGATTAGGTGGTTGTCTAAAATAAACTTTACTCATTATACAGGTAGTCTTTGACGGAGTTAAATTTTTCATCCTACTTACTATATTTATCCTAAAACGACTCGGCTACCTAAATAATTATTACCTAAATAATTATTTGTTTATTACCAAAAACAAAAACGCAAAAGAAACCAAAGCGTTATTTTTGTCAATTGTGTATAAACTTAGCACATGTTAACTTTCAAAGAGAAGTCAAGAGCAGCACAAACTCTTCATTCCAACTCAGCCAGCTCTCTTATCAAAGTGTTATCTTGCTTGACTGAGTCTGTACCCTCGACGTCACAACCCTCCTCCATTGCTTCCTCGTCGTCACTCTGCTCACCTCCTTCCTCCGAAACAAAATCGAAACCTTTCAAGTGCAACGATCATATATTTACGTTTTGGACAAGAACAAACAATGTTTTTGTCGTACGTAACTTGCGTACTTACAGTGAAATTGCGTACTCGCCATGAAATATACAGTCTTTCACTGACAAGATTTCAGCAGATATGCCGAAGAGAAAAAACGATTTAAAATTCTATCGGAAGGCATACAAATGTATCGACCGGTCAAAATGACCGGTGAGGTAAAAAAAGTGACCGGTCAAGAGGCATTTTTGGCCGGTCATTGTCTTACTGATTCCAAATAATTTTTTTGTGTTCGTTTGTTCATTGTGTCCAGCTAAGAATCTATCCGTTCTAGCTAAGTTGGTAAAATTCCCCCCCAATTATCTCGTATCCTCGGTGACCGGTACTAGTGAAATAATAAGTATATATAAATAGATCTTGCTGCATATAATTGACGACGAGTGACGCGTGTTCACTGGTTTGGCCCGTTTTTTTAAATAATTTTGAAGAAATAACAAAAAATCTCAAGTTCTCTTATATTTTATAATTTATATTTTATAATTTATATATTTTATAATTTATATATAATGCTAATATAATTTCATTTGGCATATTGCCTTATTGAGTTATTGGGTTGGAATTTGATGCCATTAAGCGCTGTAAGCAAAAACGAAATTATCGATATTGTCTTTGTTCAGGGGTTGCTTCGTGTACACACGTTTACTATAAATATTTGTAAAGCAAAACGTATTGAATTTGTTGCTTCGAGACCATCGCCACATGTTGCAATTTTAAGTATTAAAAAAACATCTCTCAAAAGTAGAGAAATGTGAAGCATTTGAAGCCGGCCGGTATTAAAGTCGCTACCGGTGGATAATATCTGCCTTTATATAGTTTTATCGGTTGAATAAGACCAACTCATTCACCATTTCACCTGATAAGATAGCCATCCTTTGAACAAGCGATCCCAGATGAAACAAGAAGAAACTATATATTTTATAACGACTTCGTAGGCTTGTGCGAGGTTTTACCCGGTACCCAATTCCGGCATCCTGACCAACAGCTCAGTCTCGCAATTTCTATCTAGTCTAGTTTAGTTTAGTTTAGTTTATTAGATTTATCACTCTTAGGTGAACGCAATACCCCAACAGGCTAGAAGCCCAATTATAGGGGTTCCGAGTGCCTACGATTTAAGGTCGTTATTGGGCCTACGATACCCCTACCCCGGCCATAAATAATGATTAAAACTTCACGCGACATTTGAGTGATGTGATTTTGGTAAGCGGCAACGGCACGATTAGTAAGGGCAACTGGTGAAATCACAGGTGGGTTTGTCAACTGTCAGCTGTTTAAATATTCAACAAGTATCTGACTTGATGCGGCTTTGTGCTCTTCTTTGTTTGCAATTTTCCCAATAAAATTGTACTGTTGGATCAACGGCTGTACAGAACTGACGACAAGCGACATTTCTTTGTTCGTTTGACACACTGACCTAGTTTGACACCGAAATCAATATGGCATCATCGGAGAACGGAACAACAGTCCCTGCAAAGAAACGAAAGCTAGTTCGCGTTTGGGCAGACGGCTGCTATGACATGGCCCATTTTGGACACGCGAATTCGCTTCGTCAAGCGAAAGCACTCGGCGATTATCTCGTCGTCGGAGTCCACAGCGATGTCGAGGTGATGAAGCACAAGGGGAACCCTGTGATGAGCGAGAAGGATCGCTACAAGATGGTGAGGGCGATCAAATGGGTGGACGAGGTTGTCGAAGACGCGCCGTACGTCACCAGCTTGGAAACGTTGGATCGCCATGGCTGTGAATTCTGCGTTCACGGAGACGACATCACCGTCGATGTGAATGGCGTCGACTCCTATCGCTACGTCAAAGGAGCCGGCCGCTACAAGGAATGCAAGCGGACAGAGGGGATCTCAACCACCAATCTCGTTGGCAGGATGTTGTTGATGACTACCGATCATTTTCAAATTAAATCACCCATTGGCTGCTTGGATCCGGGCATGTTGGGCGAAGGAAGCTCAGATCCATCAGGTAAAAGTCCATGGACATCAGTATCTCACTTCATGCCAACAACACACAAGATTGTACAGTTCTCTGATGGCAAAGAGCCTCTGCCGGGAGACAAGATTATCTACACCCCTGGTTGTTTTGATCTCTTCCACGTTGGCCATGTTGATTTTCTTGAAAAGTGCAAGGAGAAGGGCAACTATGTCATTGTTGGCCTCCACACTGACGTTGAGGTGAATCGATACAAGGGTGAGAATTTCCCCATCATGAATCTCCACGAACGTGTTCTGTCTGTGTTGGCATGTCGCTATGTTGACCAAGTTATCATTGGTGCACCGTATACAGTGACGGCAGAGCTGCTGGATCAGTTTAAGGTAAATAATTGGATGCTGTGCAAAGAACAATGAGCATTACTGCTCATTTGACTGCCAACTCATGTGCTTTTATAGCAAAGTGAAAAGGTGATGAACTGCCGAGATTTTTAGTAACAAAATACTGACGTTTCGAGCGGAGCCCTTCATCAGAGTAAGACAAGAATATTTCATTCCTAAAAATCTCGACAGTTTACCACCTTTTCACTTTGCTATGTATCCAAAGCACCGCCTATGCAGCACTCTACTTTTTTTACTATTCAAATAATCCCTGGTTTTTGTGAAAACACCCTAGAATTGGTATTGGGAGGATAGGTGAGGTGGTGAGGAGAGCAAGATTAGGCATGTGGAAAGGAAGAATGATGACAACTGTGACTCAGATAAGATTGAAAGGCTTTAGAACCAAGCTATGAGAACTATACTCAGAGTAGACAGGAGATCATGCTCGCAGGACATGCGTAACAAATTAGGCTTATTAACATTACAAAATCGCAGGCGTTTTCTGCGTTTTCAATTAATTTTTAAAATTGTAAATAATCTTAATTGTCCAGAGCAGTTAATTTTATACTTACCTAGCCGTGCGAGCATGCATAATAAGCATTTTAGGGATAATACTTTATTACACTTACATGCAGTACTGCTCAGAAATAACCTAACACCGCGTTCGGAACGCGTTCGGAACATCATTGTGACTTTGCTTAAAAAGTTAATGGGAAGACTTCGTTAATTTCTGACTTTAGTAAACTTATAAACGGATTTAACTTGATTATTTGATTGCTGAACTGGTTATGGTATGTGTTCACTAGACGAGATTAAAACAGAAAGTATATTGTTCGGAACGAGAATAGAACTCGTTCCGGGCGCGTTCCGAACGCGTTCGATTGGGCTTCTAGCCTGTTGGGGTATTCTGTTCACCTAAAAGAGTGATAAACATAATAAATTAAACAAAACAAACGGAAATGTAAAACAGTGTCACCAGTAGAAAATCCTTTACCAGTATTGTGTTCAAAGTACAGGTGCCACTTTTTATAAATGTATTTCCAGTTTCTAGTGCAGTCAAAGTTCAAATAGTTTTATTATACTATGCAGGTTGACTACTTCTGCCATGGCATGACTCCAATTGGTCCAGATGTCAATGGAAAAGACCCTTACGAGGTGCCGAAAGCTCGTGGCATTTTCAATGTTATTGATAGCGTCAACAACTTTACCACTGGAAAAATTATTCAAAAAATTATTTTTAACAGGTAAAAAAATTTGGAAAGAACTGGAATGCAAATATCTGGCATTTCCTTTGGTGATTTTTTTTTGAAAATCTGCATGCATCAAGATGAAATTTATACCGCAGGGAGCCTAACTCTGACGCCTGTGGTGTGTTCGTCTATTTTATTCTATATTATGGAAATTTTATTTAATGAAAGACGAGACCGTGGCGCTTATGTAAATTGTACGCACAGTAATTTGAAACTCAAAACAGCTGCCACATGAAACGCGTGACGATCCCCGCATGAGTATTGTGTCATCTCAGCTTTCGGTGATTATCACACATAGTCATGTGGCACAAGTGACAGCTGTTTCGAGTTTCAGATTACCGCGAACGCTGCAGTCTCAACTTTCATTTACTAAAACATCAGAATTTCCATAACATAGAATAAAACAGAAAAAACACATCACAGGTGTCAGAGTTGGGCTCCCTTTTTAATTCTACGGTACCTTTTTAATCTACTTTTATATTTAAGGTTAACTTATGAGGAACGAAACAAGAAGAAGGAGGCCAAAGAGCTAAAGGTTTGGGAAGCACTACAAGCCAAAGTTCAGGCCAATGAAACTGCTGCAAACTGATTATGTATACATTATTCTAAAAACTGCCAACAACTCATCTCAACTCTTCTCAACTCTTCAATCCATCCAAAAGGTTATTACCGTAATTTCTTCTCAATTTATGAATACACAATTAACGTACTTTGTCAACAAAGCAAATGTGGAACTAATGCTGGCATTGCTTAATATATATATATATATATAATTATTATACTATTTCAGCATTTTTAAAGTTTTTGATGTGTACAGTGGAGCCTCGCTATAGTGCACATCGTTATAACGCGCAACTCGGACCCCCAAAATTTCACTTTGACGGTTATTATGATCACTAGAGTAGAGATAATTTGAATGATCTTAACAATTGCTGAACGTCCTGAATGATCGCGATTATTACAAGATATAGAACGACAACGCAGCTGTGCGATTAGTCTTTAGCGGACTTCAAGCTTCTTCAGTCTTGCATTAATTTTGGATCATCTGTAGCCAATCACAACTCTTGAATTAAGAACCAATCATTGCTCGAGGTTTCTACATACATCTACTATTGTACTGTCTTCGCAGAGGTCCGCTTCTGTCTTCTAAAAATAAATGTTACTAAAAATAGATTTGCCCAATAACTCGCAATAACTTGCTTCGTCTATAACGCGGTCTCCACTATGGACCCCAACTGCACTGCGATGCTCCACTGTATAGAAGAAGCTGTATTAGCTATTAAACCTCTGTTCGATGAGGGTCATTTAGTAAAATTTACACCTCTTTTTATAGTATTCCCTTGATTACCATGTTTGCCTGAATTTCTGCCAAGGTTTCCTCATGTTCAAGATACAGTAAAAACCTGCGTATAAGAACCTAGATTTTAAGAACCTGTTAGGCTAAGATTTTCCATTTTATCGGCTTTGGCCAATTTGCGTCATGATCAGCCACCGATTAATCGAATCGGCTCATCAGTAATTTTTGGTGATGATGGCTCATCTCTAATTAGAACTAATATGACTACAAAAGAAATTTAGGCAAATGAATATTATAATAATAATAATAATAAAGATGTTTTAATTAGGCCTATCCACACAATACAATTAGTTGTATACGATTAATGTAATCTTGGTATATGTTATCAAACTGTACATGCATGTCAACGTTCACCATTGAATCACAAACAAGCACTGTCCCATGCCAACTATTGCATACGCCAGTATGACAATCGTAATGACAATGTACGCCAGATTGACAATCGTATACGATAAATTGTATTGTGTAGATGGGCCCTTAGAAGTATTATACAATAGTATATAGTATATACTTAACTAAACAATATATTCTTAAGTTACTTATAAAACTAATTACATTTCATTATAAAATCAAAAATACTACATGTATAATTAATAAGCTATTATAACTACAAAACTATTAATTGCCCCTGCAGGGTTTTGGCCCCAGAGGGCCAAAACCCGAGGAGGCATTATAGTAGTCCCGGCGTATAATAGATTTGGTAATATATGATATATAGATATATATTGGTTATACCAGTTAAATCATACCTCGACTGATTTGTTCAGTCTAAACCCGCAATGCGATTTTGGGATGCTCACAGCTTCACTGTTACTTCACTGTTAACAGTAAGCAAGACAAGTTTAATAAATTAAGCGCGTGTCTTTTTTCGTCGAAAGGTGAGGATTTTAAAACAATCTATAAACGATATATAAACGTAACGGTATCCAACAATTACGAATTTGTCAGCCACACAAATCATCACAGGACTTGAAAGACTTCAGTCCACAGTCAAGACGCAGTTTAATCGAAAGTTAATAAACACAGATTACATCAAGACGAAGCTAAATCAATAAAGATTTGCAAGACGCAGTACGTATTAATAACACAGATGACATTTATTAACAACAACTAAACTGAATCCTGTAACGCAGCTCAACACGCTTATGTCTGGGAAATTCAAACAGGTGGTCATTGTTTTTGGGGACAAAGGTCGACTCATTTTAAGAAATGGGGATCTATACGGCGCGACGCTCCATCAGACCTCCGAGGAGAAGCTTTTTTACAAAGAACGTACGAGGGTCAGTGGACCTATATGATTGCCCTGGAAAAATGGCTTCAAATTATAAAGAAATCATTCATGTTTCAAGAACATTCTTATCATGTGTGAATTCACAGAGTGAGCCGAAATATATCATGAAGCCATGAAGGGTGTATTGCAATATCATATATAATAACCGCTTATTGTTTGAAAATCTTTAATCCAACAACAAACAAGAATATCTATTCTGATACTCTGATGAAGGAACCTCGCAAACATGATCTTTTCTGCAGATGAAGAGGCGTCGATAAAAACATAAATTAGAAACAGTAATATTGCATGCATATAAAAAACGTTGAAACTGAGAAATTCAAATAACAGAATTCGGGAAAGTTTTCAAAGCATATAATTCAGAAATCTTGGCTGAAAGCTTTCACTGTAGCTTTCAGCCTTACACTCTCAGTCTCCACAGGTCATAAGCAAACGAGACAAGCGGGGGAAGTTTTAGTGTTAACTATTCCTAAAAAAAGTCTTAAAAAAGTCTTAAAGGGATATCGCAATATAAATTAACTTTGTCTCATTTGAAAGAACTCGTGAAATGGTATAACAAGACCTTTTACAATTTTCCCTTATCTTTTTTGGTTTTCGAAATAATTTGACGAAAGACAGCGTGCTGTCCGCCATCTTGGAATTATTTTCGATATGCATGTGACGTCATAAGTAGGGTAAAGTGAAATTTTTATCTTGCCAACCTTACGACATTATGAGCCAGAAACTCGATTATGTTGCACTATTTCCATTTTCAATTGGCCCACAACATATTTTAAAAAGCCTTCCGCGGAAATTCGGTCACCTATGGAGTAGTTTCATCAGGTTTACCCTGCTTGTGACGTCACCAATTTCCTAGTTAATTAGGTCAAATGTTACAACAAGATGGCGGATTGTAGACTGTCTTTTGTCATAATTATCTGAAATATTTCAAAAACCAAGAAAGATACAGAAAAATTGTAAAAGGTACAAAAAGAAATGTAATATATCTTGATGATGATAACTTTATTTGAGTGTCAATGTATTTAGCTACAATAGCTAATTGGGGACACTATTTAGCTATTACAAACATTTCAATAAAAGAGATTGTGTATATATTACAAATTATATTACAATATATCTATATATCACAATATATAAATTGTTCGAAAATTGCATCTTCATGTCTTTTTCCCTGCTAAAGTTCACAGGAAGTGATGTCAACACAGGGACATGCAATATTTTGCGGCATTATTCAACAGTGAATGTTTAGGAATTGAGTGAATTTTGTCTAAACAGACTGTTTAAAGTTCAAAGCCAAACTTTCGCTGTATTTCATTGCTGAATCACTCCGCAAAATATCGCGTGTCCCTTCATTGACGTCAATTCCTGTGAACTTTAGTGGGGAAAAGGGCATGAAGATGAAATTTCCGAACGACAAGATATATTACAATTTTGCTCAGGAGAATCCAAAGATCACAAATATGTAAAATCCCCACAGACTGGATACTTTAAGTGCTGAGTGAAAACTAGAAAAACAGATACTCCTATGTCATCTAATTTGTGCACTCATTTTGATTATTACCCTGTATGTCATTAACCAGCTTATTGGCACGTTCCACACCACTGAAGTACGCTCCATGGACAAACCCATGGTATAACTCATTAGTAGCTTCACCAGCAAAATAAATTCTTGACACATTTGTCTGCAATGCAAGATAGTCTTGATGTGTCATACCAACTGGAGGATTGGAATATGTGCCGTAATACAATGGATCGTGACCCCATCTCTTAAAGAGAATATCGGTTGCATCGGGGATGTCATGGCCGTAGACATTGCGTAGCACTTCCATTATTTCTGCTTTGGTATCAGCCTCGGACTGATATTGCACTCTGGTCGCCTCTTCCCCTGTTACTGTAATGAGAAGGATATTCACACCATCCGGTAAGTTGCCATCCACCTCTAGGTCCTGCCACATGGGGTAGTAACCACGTCTTTGGCTTGCGTAAAATATATACTGTCTTTTATCCCAAAATGTGTAGGGGAATTTCAGGAATATCTTAATATAGTTGGCCATTGCTATCCTGAATATTGGCTCCAGTATTTGTGGAGGTAACTCTGGCTTGAAGGTCACGGCATTACTTTTAAGAACACCAATGCTGAATGTGACGAGTAAATAATCTGCCGTGAATACTTGGCCGGTTTTCGTCCACACAGAGACTCCATTTGTGTCCCACTTGATTGCATTCACTACGTTATTCACGAGGAGCCGTGGATCTTCATGAGAAAGGAAGCCTTGTGCCATTTCATCAACTATATGACTATACCCCCTTGGGTCACTAATGAAATACTGTTCGCCCCCAGTTGAATCGATGCTACCATTGGTCCACAGCTCTACACCACACGAAATGTAGTGCGGTGGGAATGCCTCCTCAAAATCATAGTAAAAATACTCGACACTTGACTGTGCAGGATTCTGCGGCTGCCAACCGGCCAGGCGCACACCAGTTTGAGCATCCATGTCCTCCTTCCCTGCCAACTTTCTCTTCTTCACAATGATGTCAAGATTTTTAATTGCCTCCAGAAATTCTTCGTGCATATCCATATCTGTCACATCATGTCCTGTCTCGTTTCGCACAAGATAACATCCGGGCGTTGGGTGAGCCATAGTGTAAGCACCTTTGAGACTGTATTTCTGAGCTAAATCCCAAATGGGGTTATTCTCAGTTCCCTGAACCCAATTCGCTCCCAGTTCGATGACAGTTCCGGCGAATTCGACGTGTCGCATTCGTCCACCAATTCGCTCGTATCCTTCGAGTATCGTGAAGTCATCAACGCCACGTTCGTGAAGTGTTTTGGCTGCCGCTATTCCAGACATGCCCGCCCCTAAGATCAAAACCTGTGAATGTCTTCCCTCTGGCATCACGGAATCCGCAGCGAAAATTCGAAATGGGAAACATACGCATACTACGGCCAACAGTTTGAAAGAACTCTGCAAACTACTTATGAAAGCCATTATCCACTGTGAATATTATGTGAATAACTATAAGGTTCAAAAATCCAAGAAATGTTTCACATGACAATGGTGTAATGTTTGCAGATTCACCTGATTGGCTGTGAAAGTTGTCTGCGTAATTGCGACAGAGTTAATTTTCAGAAGTAAAAATTTTTAGTGGGTGTTTTATATGGGAGAAATTCATTCCGCTATTGGCCAAACAACGATTTCAAACAATAGGCTACTCGTATATGATTATTATGATATCATATTATATCCATTTGAAATCGATATATCTCAGACAAGTGTCGGCGGGGATGATTTGCAGAATGCAGCCTGTAGTCGTTCCGCACCGCGTCTCCCCCGCTGGCTCGTTTGCTTATGACCTGTGGAGGCTGAATGTAAGGCTGAAAGCTACGGGGACGTTTTTAGCCAACTACGACTTCTGAATTATATGCTTTGAAAACTTTACCGAATTCCGTTATTTGAATTTGTCTGTTTTAACATTTTTTAAATGCCTGCAATTACTGTTTCTAGACGCCTCTTCATCTGCAGATTGAAAAGATCATGTTTGCGAGTTTCCTTCACGAACACTGAAGCATTTCATCAGAGTATCGGGCATTCTTGTTTGTTGTTTGATTAAAGATTCTCAAACAATAAGCGGTTATTATATATGATATTGTAATACACTCTTCATATTTTGGCTCGCTGCTCGGTGAATTCACGGTGTTTAATTTCTGTCACACATGTGTTATTGTTTGTAATATCCTCATCGTGTTTAATTTTATATATATATATCATACTAGAAATACGTGTACACAACAACCCCTCGCTCGATGCTGCTACAATACACGCAATTTGGCGCATCCTAATTCATTACAATTAAATACAATTTGTTGTATATATGATTGATGTCGTCTTGGTGTATGTGATCAAACTGTACATGCATGTCAACGTCCGCCATCGAATCATAAACAATAATTGTGTCCATGCAAACTGTACAACACTTTACGACAATCATAATGACAATGTACGCCAGATAGACAATCGTATACGATAAATTGTATTGTGTAGATGGGCCCTTAGAAGTATTATACAATAGTATAATAACTAAACAATATATTCTTAAGTTACTTATAAAACTAATTACATTTCATTATAAAATCAAAAATACTACATGTATAACTAATAAAGCTGATAACTACAAAACTACTAATTAGGGAAAAAGGAAAGTCTTAAGTGCTGACTTAAAACTAGAAAAACAGTTTCTCCTATGTCATCTTTATACACACTCATTTTGATTATTATCCTGTATGTCATTAACCAGCTTATTGGCACGTTCCACACCACTGAAGTACGCTCCATGGACAAACCCAAAGTATAATTCACTAGTAGCTTCACCAGCAAAATAGATTCTTGACACATTTGTCTGCAATGCAAGATAGTCTTGATGTGTCATACCAACTGGAGGATTGGAATATGTGCCGTAATACAATGGATCGTGACCCCATCTCTTAAAGAGAATATCGGTTGCATCGGGGATGTCATGGCCGTAGACATTGCGTAGCACTTCCATTATTTCTGCTTTGGTATCAGCCTCGGATTGATATTGCACTCTGGTCGCCTCTTCCCCTGTTACTGTAATGAGAAGGATATTCACACCATCCGGTAAGTTGCCATCCACCTCTAGGTCCTGCCACATGGGGTAGTAACCACGTCTTTGGCTTGCGTAAAATATGTACTGTCTTTTATCCCAAAATGTGTAGGGGAATTTCAGGAATATCTTAATATAGTTGGCCATTGCTATCCTGAATATTGGCTCCAGTATTTGTGGAGGTAACTCTGGCTTGAAGGTCACGGCATTACTTTTAAGAACACCAATGCTGAATGTGACGAGTAAATAATCTGGCGTGAATACTTGGCCGGTTTTCGTCCACACAGAGACTCCATTCGTGTCCCACTTGATTGCTACGACTACGTTATCGACGAGGAGCCGTGGATCTTCATGAGAAAGGAAGCCTTGTGCCATTTCATCAACTATATGACTATACCCTCTTGGGTCACTAATGAAATACTGTTTGCCCCCAGTTGAATCGATGCTACCATTGGTCCACAGCTCTACACCACACGAAATGTAGTGCGGTGGGATTGCCGCATCAAAATCATAGTAAAAATACTCGACACTTGACTGTGCAGGATTCTGCGGCTGCCAACCGGCCAGGCGCACACCAGTTTGAGCATCCATGTCCTCCTTCCCTGCCAACTTTCTCTTCTTCACAATGATGTCAAGATTTTTAATTGCCTCCAGAAATTCTTCGTGCATATCCATATCTGTCACATCATGTCCTGTCTCGTTTCGAACAAGATAACATCCGGGCGTTGGGTGAGCCATAGTGTAAGCACCTTTGAGACTGTATTTCTGAGCTAAATCCCAAATGGGGTTATTCTCAGTTCCCTGAACCCAATTCGCTCCCAGTTCGATGACAGTTCCGGCGAATTCGACGTGTCGCATTCGTCCACCAATTCGCTCGTATCCTTCGAGTATCGTGAAGTCATCAACGCCACGTTCGTGAAGTGTTTTGGCTGCCGCTATTCCAGACATGCCCGCCCCTAAGATCAAAACCTGTGAATGTCTTCCCTTGGGCATCATGGAATCCGCAGCGAAAATTCGAAACGGGAAACATACGCATACTACGGCCAACAGTTTGAAAGAACTCTGCAAACTACTTATGAAAGCCATTGTCCACTGTGAATATTATGTGAATAAGGTCCACAAATCCAAGAAATGTTTCACATGACAATGATGTCATGTTTGCAGATTCACCTGATTGGCCAAACAATAGGCTACTCGTATATGATTATGATATATTATATCCACTTGAAATCGATATATCTCAGACAAGTGTCGGCGGAGCAATTTTCCGTCTCGTAAACGGTCGTTGCCAACCCAAACGGTCGATGCCAACCTGATATCCTTCTATTACCCCTGTAACCCCTTGTGTCCCCGCGACACACACATGTGTTTTTTCCAAGATGGCGGATTTTTTTACTGATAAAACTCTGATGATTGGGGTGACTGTAAGCGCCCTCATGTAACATACCGACTAGCTAGGAATTCAGTCTGTGTTTTTGTAAATCTCAGTGTGTTTTTGTGCCAATTTCAGTCTGTTTTTTTGAAAATTTCAGTCCGGTGTTCGAACAGTGTGCCAATTGGCACAAAAATAGACTGAAATTGGCACAAAAACACACTGAGATTTACAAAAAAACAGACTGAATTCCTAGCTAGTCGGTATGTTACATGAGGGCGCTTACAGTCACCCCAATCATCAGAGTTTTATCAGTAAAAAAATCCGCCAGCTTGGAAAAAAACACATGTGTGTGTCGCGCGGACACAAGGGGTTACAGGGGTAATAGAAGGATATCAGGTTGGCATCGACCGTTTGGGTTGGCAACGACCGTTTACGAGACGGAAAATTGCGTCGGCGGAGGTGATTTGCAGAATGCAGAATACAGAACGCGACTACACCACGCTCTTTTTTTTTATAAGAATATATTTTATATCAAGGCTGAAATTGGCGAAATTTTAAGAATATGTTAAGAATATACCCAAGGCTGAGATTTTGTTAAAAACATATTTTTGCATGTTGAAAATGACAATAAAATCACAATGTTTGTTAAAAATGAACTTTATTTTACCTTTGAAAAGGATGGTAAAGCGACTGAAATCACGTGCGCAATGTACTACGATACAGTTACCTGCATACAGTTGATACTTCATTGCTGGTCACATCCGTTTCAATAATAACTGAAATACTATACTCTGTAATCTAAGAATATTCACAAGAATATTTTCAGCCTAAAATCAGCAGAAAAATAAGAATATCCAGCCTGAGCATGAAAAACACTATTCTTGTATAAAAAAGAGTGTAGTGCCTGTAGCCGGAACACACGTTGTAACCAATAAATTATTGGCATTATTTTAGCATTGTACCCAATAGGTTGTTGCATTGTAAGCAATCCCAAAACAACAAAGATCCTAACCCCGCATAACGAGTTTTCTCGTTCTGCAATCTGCAAACACCTCCTCCTGACAAGCCGTTACGTCGGCACGCATAGTTCCGTTCATCGATTGTTGAAGTACTATTTAAAACACGAGCAGCAGTGTTTTATCAGATATAAAACACGAGGGCGTAGCCCGAGTGTTTTATATCTGATAAAACACGTGATGCGAGTGTTTTGAATAGCTTCAAAAACTGTGAATGAGAAACATGGATTTTAAATAGAAAATAAAATCTCTAGGGAATAGCAACTTGGTTGTCCTCTACCAAAAATGTGAATATGAATTTTAAATGCCGAGGCGTGGTAATGCCGAAGCCTACATTCTCGGCAGCGTTTGTCTTTGTATGCCTCCAAAGCGAAGATTTCGATAACCAAAAAACGAAGAGCAAGAAAAGCGTGTGAGTACTATTTTAGGACCTCCAAGGAATATAACAGAGGGCGAACAGTGATTTGAAAGAAGAATGTAAGGATTTAATAGACTTCAGTTTGGCTGATTTTAGATTTGACGTTCCCGACGAAATGTTGAGTAATTTCCCGATGCGTGCGAGTGAAGGTGAGATGGTATCAAATGTTAACACGAACATGTCGAGTTGTGTGTTCAATAATTGTACTTTCAATTTTGCTGAAAAGTGATTCTTGTAAAGAGCTAGATCGTGGTAGTTCTTAAATTTGAATGTTGTTGTGCGAGAATTATCATTATGTGTTGAAACTATAATTATGTTAATGTAAAATACGATCTTTATACAAAAAATCTTTATTTAAAAATCTTTATATAAAAAATCTTTATACAAAAAATCTTTATATAAAAATCTTTATCTAATTTAAATAACAAAAGTCTATTGTGTGCAGAAGCATGACCAAGTGTGCTTTGGCTAGTATAAAGACACATGCACGTGACTGAATTCGTGCGCAAGATTGGATTATTGGTTTATGAATTATTAATGTTTTTTGAAACAAAATTAAATGATCACCAACTGTTCTGCGTCTCACAGAATTCCATAAACAGGGACACGCCCTTCAGAGAGTATAATAATAGATTGTTCAGCTTCACACGAATCACCGGAGGTGCGTGAACATACAGTACCAACAAGGTGCAAATTGGCGTCACGCCGTCACCTTATAATAATTATATAAAATATTTATATATATAAAACCAAAAAGATGTACTTTGCGTCAACAACACCAATTATCAATTTGTTTACTAAAATATTGTGGGTGTCCTTATGTAGGACATCCACAATCCAGAAAGTGCTGGTGTCCAGACTAGAGCCCCTGATCACCAAACATGATAGTGGCACAGGGATTAAAATAGTGTGTTTTTGACACACTTTGTGTCCTTGTAAAAGGAAAATGTGTCCTTGTAAATGGAAAAGTGTGTACTTGAAAATACTTGAAAATTACATTGAGGTTGGACAAACATGACATTGAAGTTATGCGCGCGCACATAAAATGTTTCTGACCGAGAGGAACGCCCACCGTACCGGTATTTCAACATGGCGTCTGATATTGATAATGACGATCAGCAAAACCTCAAAATCAACAAAATTTAAAATCTTATCTTGTATTCATACTATTTGTTAAAACTTGCTGTTAACATGGAAAAAATACAAAATATATCGTTACGTTGATATCTCACTATTTTTGCACTTTTCTCACTATTTTTTGGGATTTGGATGGGTCAGCATTGAATATCGTTGCATTGAATTATAAGGTCTAGGAGTTCAGGGGGGTAGTGATCCTTAAAGTTGGGTTAGTATTTCTCTTTTATACGAGGAATTAACACGAAATAGGGAGTGTTTAGTGAAAAAATTGGGCGCTCTCGATATATGAACAAACCGAAATTCAAATAATCCCTAATCCTAACCCAAACCCTAACCCAAATCCTAACCCTAAAACTGACTTGGTTGATGTTATAATAATTTTACATATATCGAGAAAGGACCCGAAATGGCGACAAATCTGCAATGGGTTGACCACAAGCTTGTTGGTAATCGTTGTGATACTCGTTATGTCAACAAGCATTTTTGGATTCTGCACCTATATCAAGTTGCAACAAACTTGACAAAATAAACAGTTTACTACAAACTGACTACAAACTGTTAGCAGATTTGCTGCAAGCCTGCAGCAAACATAGGCCTCCAACAAAAGCCAGCATTGGCAGCTGGCGAATTGGCAGCTAACTTCACGGGGTTCTTTTCTCGGACTTCTCCGGTTGTTAAAAGGGTCTTACGGCTCGTTACTGCGTATTTTCATGAAAGCAGAGCAGCTATGTTGACGTTTCTCATGATTGCAGCTTTAACTGTAACCTTCATGAAGCACTATAAAGTCTTCAAGCGTCTCTTACACATCGAAGAAGGTGAAAAGAGAATTAACATCCACCCCAAAGAGCGCCACCTTGCATTTAATCATATCGACAAGAAGATAAAGAGAATTTTGTTCGTCGGGGATGTACATGGCTGCTACGAGGAGCTGGTCGAGCTTTTAAAACTGTGTGAAGTAGATAACGAAGAGAAGGACGCCATGGTTGTGTTCACCG
This sequence comes from Chrysogorgia sp. JL179-B06, assembly GCA_035772405.1. Classification (NCBI taxonomy): domain Eukaryota; kingdom Metazoa; phylum Cnidaria; class Anthozoa; order Scleralcyonacea; family Chrysogorgiidae; genus Chrysogorgia; species Chrysogorgia sp. JL179-B06. Next base: position 1,155,192 of record JAYKKM010000295.1, read on the forward strand.
GAGACCTTGTAAACAAAGGACCAAAAAGCATCGAAACCGTTCAACTTGTGCGAAGTATGGGAGAAATGGCCCTTTCGGTGAAAGGCAACCACGAACAAGCCGTACTCAGTCGCTTAGAAAGTCTCAAACAAGCTTCCAAAGAGTTAACAAAGAAGTACACGTGGATTACTCGTTTGTCGGCCGAGGATCAGGCATTTCTGGAAGAACTCCCCTATACTATTAGCATCCCTTTTCTGCATGTTATTGTTGTTCACGGGGGACTTGTTCCCGGGGTAAAGCTCCACGAACAACTTCCCGAAAATATGATCAACATGCGGAACTATGTTCACGAAAAACTTATTGGAACAGCAGATATCAATGAAGGGCTGCCATGGGGTGGCCAATGGCTGGGACCCGAGTTTGTAATCTTTGGACACGATGCACGCCGACGACTTCAGAAATACAGGAATGCTCTTGGCTTGGATACTGGGTGTTTGTATGGAGGGAAGCTCACCGGATTTCTTGTGAACCTGGATGACGAAGACCCTCTCAAAAGTGGCCAATTTTTGTCGGTCAATGCTCATAAGATTTATGTTGAGACATAGGGACAAGGGCTTCGGAGCCGGGGAGGGCAAGGGGGCAATTGCCCCCCACTTTTTCCTGATATTAATTTTCTTAAATTGGGTTGTAAAATAAAATTGAAATGGTATGAATTTCAACATCTTTTTCTGCACCCTCTAATCTTTGCCACTTGCGTGTTTGGATCACAGTATCCAAATACGGAAACCATTAGGTATTTCCGAACCGTTCCTTCAGGCATCAGTTTCATATACAGTACATTAATGCCGGATCTTACTGTCAATGTCCAATGTTAGATCTATTCAAATGCATTGTTTTAACATCTGATGTTAGCAGTAAGACCTAGGCATTAATGTTTATGCTTATCTTTTTGTATTACAAAAAATTTGGGTCCAAATTATTCCAACATTGTACCAACATACATACAATATTGTACCTAAACCAGAAAAAAAACATGTAAACATTATAATTTCCGTTTTCTACTTTCTAAGGCTAGGCTACTTTCTAGTTCCAGGAATTCTAGCGCTTATTTTCATGTTGAGGGTCTGGTACCTAAAAACCAATATGGCGGGTTTATCAAATGCAAAGTTTCTTGCACCATCGTATTTTACCAAAACTGATGGAAATACTGCAGAGAAATCGTCGAAAAACACCACGCTTATGCCACCATCTACTTACGAAAAGGTTGAAACGGATATTGCACGAAAAACTGTGTCAGAAAAATCGAGGGAAGTTGTAAACTCTCTGGAGAGGGAAAACTCCGAACTGAGGGAAACCATTGGCAAGCTTTTACAGGAAAAGCGACGGGCATCTCAAAGTGTTGTGCAAAAGAAAAAGAGAGAGGAGTCTCTGCAGACGGAATTGCATTTGGCTAAACGAATGGCTGGTGACCTTGCACAAGAGAAGGAGATGCTTCAATATGAACTACAGGATCGAGACGAAGCCCTGTCAGGCGTCGTGCCCAAGCTAAAGAAGGAGCTAAGGAAAGCAAAGGAGAAGCTGTCTACGAAAGAAAAAGCTATGGTGGAGAAGACACAAGAGCATTCGGAAACGGCGAGGCATTTGAGGAGCGAACTGAAGCAAGTCGAGGATGGGTATTTGGGTGAGATTTCGAGGTTGAAAGAAAATTGTTCCAAGCATATCGAAGATGTGAAATATTTGGGTGATAAAAATAGTGAACTTAGGAAGAAACTCGCAGAAAAGGAGCGAGAATTTGATAGTGTGCTTTGTGAAAAGGAGCAAGAGAGAGATGGACTTAGTGAAATTTCGAAAAACAAACTGGAAAAACTCGAAGAAGCCAGGAAACAATGTAAGGAACACAGTGATAGACTTGAGACAGATAATAAAATACTGGAAACAGAACTGTCGAAAGAGAAAGAGAAGTGCTCGCAGTTCAGAGAGGAAGTGTCGCTAAAGGAGTCTTTGATAGATAAGTTGCAAGATAGGGTGAAAACATTGGAAGAAGATCGTGATAAAGCAAGCTCTGAACATAACAACAGAGTGCTGACTTTCGAAGAAGATAGCAGATTGAATGTTGAAAAACTGGAAGTGATAATACAATCAAAGGAAGAGAAATACCTTCAGCAACATCAAATGCATACAGGTATTGGAAACATGGTATACTAAACAAATAGATTTTGCCATTGTCTGTTCAGTTATAGATGCACAGATGACGTCAGAACGTGGTAAGAACAAAAAGGGGCCCACAAGACGGAGTCAAGTGAGTCATTGATGTTCTTACCACGTTCTGACGTCTTCTGTGTATCTATAACTGAACAGACAACGGCAAAATGGAATATATTTGTTTTATACAATACAATCAAAAACAACCCCAAAGCTTTATCAAAGCTGTTGGGGCATGAAAAAAGAAAAACAGCTGCTGACGTGATTTCACGCCATCCATGTATCTGTCCTTTAATAGATCATGGGCAAGAACCAATGAGATTAGAATGCGTATATAAGTCTGTGATTGTATAATAAAAGTTGAAACTGCAACAGTACCGGTATGCAAGCTTTTAGCCAGGATCTCAAAACTGGCCGTCCAAAATTTTGGCAGGCATGGCCACGAAAAAATCTGATCTCAATCAATCGTCATATCTGTATGTTCTTGACAAAAATAGTAACAAAACCTACACAATAGCTAAAATAAATAGCAGCTAACAGAAATCAAGAAACATTGTAAAAGGAAACTGCAAGTTGTTGTTTGAGGGAAATATTTTGCTTAGGCCGTCCATGGCCGTCCATACGAAAAGTGGCCTCCAAAAATCTGATTTTTCAAAAGTCATGACCATCCATAGGACGGCCATCTGACTAAAAGCCTGCTAGTATGTAGTAGTTCAGCAGCAGTAGTTATGTTACATTTTTGTCCCACCATATAGCAATACTGTATATGGTTCGTTGTCTCCATCGATGACAGGAAATTTTATTTTATTTTACTGGATTTGCCATTGGTAATTTACAAGAACGATAAGATAACAAAAATAGAGATGAGCTGATTGGTTGGTTAAGCCATAGCCGATTAATCGGTCGATAATCGGCCATTTTTCAATAATCGATAATTGGCAGATTATTAACGCTTAATCGGCCGTTTGCTGATTATGTACGAGTTCTTATAAAAATACTGGAAAATCTGTGTTATCTTGTTTTTGCCACTTCTCAATTCAATAATGCACACAAAACCGCCATAGAAAACCATAGATTGTCCAAGATGACATTTTCCCCAATTCTGACCTGGAAACAAGTTATTTTCACAAACAAACAAACCATGCAAGTTTTGTTAAGGACATAAGTGCGACAGATGTATTAAATAACATATTCTGAGCAGACTCCGTAGAGCCTAACCTAAAACATGCTTGAGACTCGTGTAGAACAAAAATTGAAACCAATCGATGAGCTCTATTTTAGTGAATTGCTTTCTGATTGTTGTATTTCTTGTGATAAGCAATCGTGTATTTTTAAACATAGAAAAACTACAGGAAAAGGAAGCTGAAATTAAAGAGCTTGTCAGATCTGTCGAGCAACTGAGATCTTACATTGGAGAGATACGGCCAAGCCAAGAAGCACAAAAACTTAGCGAACTGGGCGAGCAGTTGACGAATACTGTGCAAGTATTGACTGAAGAAAATGATACATTGCATTCCACTGTGAGGCTCCTTAATGTACGGCTCTCGTCCATCTTGGAAATCGTTGCCATCCAAGAAACCGAGTTGACTAGAAATGATGATCTGCTAGGTAAGTCCAGGGATAGTGAGGGATTGCTGAGGAAATGGAGGGAAAAAGTGTTTGCTTTGATGGTACAGCTGCGATGCCAGAAGATTGTGGAAAGTGATCAAGAGAGAAAAGATGCTGTTCAGGTTAGTCTTCCTTGTGGCCTAGGTGGAACTCATTGACATTGGGGGAACTTAGTGGCCAAGGGGTAACTCAGTGGCCTTTGGTGAACTTAGTGGCCTAAGGGGTAACTCAGTGACCTTGGGGAACTTAGTGGCCTAAGGGTAACTCAGTGACCTTGGGGGAACTCAGTGGCCTAAGGGGTAACTCAGTGACTGAGAAGCAACTCAGTGGCCTATGGGAAACTCAGTGGCATAGGGATAACTCAGTGACCTAGGGGACAGCTCAGAGTAACCTAGGGTACAGCTCAGAGTAACCTAGGGTACAGCTCAGAGTAACCTAGGGGGCCTAGGGACAGCTCAGTGGCACAGAGACAGCACAGGGGAGACTCAGTTGCGCTAGGTACAGGAACATCTCAGTGTTCTAGAGACAGCGCAGTGGTCTAGAGACAGCGCAGTGGTCTAGGGACAGCACAGTAAGTGTAACCTAGGGGACAGCTCAGAGTAACCTAGGCTACAGTTCAGTAACATAGGGGACAGCTCAGTTACAGTACCTAGGGTACAGCTGAGTAACATAGGGGACAGCTCAGTGACCTAGGGGAGACTTAGTGGCTTTGGGACAGCTCAGTGGTATAGAGACGGTGCACAGGAGACTCAGTGGCGCTAGGGACAGCTCAGTAACCTAGGGGACAGCTCAGAGTAATCTAGGCTACAGTTCAGTAACATAGGGGTCAGCTCAGTTACAGTACCTAGGGTACAGCTGAGTAACATAGGGGACAGCTCAGTGACCTAGGGGAGACTTAGTGGCTTTGGGACAGCTCAGTGGTATAGAGACGGTGCACAGGAGACTCAGTGGCGCTAGGGACAGCTCAGTAACCTGGGGGACATCTCAGTGTTCTAGACAGCACAGTAAGTGTAACCTAGGGGAGAATCATTGCCTTAGGACAGATTAGTAACCTAGAGGAAAGTCGGTGACATAGGGACAGCTCAGTGGCCTAGGGGAAACTCAATGGCCTAGGCGAAACTCAGTGGCCTAGGCGAAACTCAGTGACCTAAGGGAAACTCAGTGACCTAGCCAATGGGGGGCAGGGGTTAGGGTTAGGAGAGGCTAGCTCCATCAGTGAGGGCCCAAAGTTTTTAAGTCTTCCAGCAAATACTGTACAGTACCCTGCAGTACATATAGCTAATTTCGTATGATATAGGCACGTTTAATTGTCCCTCATCAGCGTAATAAATTCTTGTTAAATTTCACTGATTACCAATTTTTGCAAATTCACCAGAACGCGGTTTGAATTCACGTTCAATCCGGAATGAAACTGAATCCGGATTCATATAAATAGCCCCTAACAAACGGTTAACTATATTGTAATAACCAAGCTGCAAGTCACATTTAATCAGATATATTTTTGTATTTCTCTACCAGCTTAACAATGTAAATGACAAGTTAGAAGATTTACAAAGAGAACATTGCGTATTGACTCACAAGCTTGCCGACAAAGAAGCCACCTTAGAACTTGAAGGGAACCTCAGAAAAACGAAATCACAGGAGCTGGAAAAGTTAAATAAACACCACAATGTTTTAAAGAACCAACAGAACACATGGATGATGCAATTCCAAACTTTGTGGACTTCAACGCAAGCTGTTGAAAAGACGTTGCTGCAGTCTTTGTCGCATTTGAAAAGAGCAGTTAGCAAGATGTCGTCGTTCGATCAACGAATGAAATTTGCTGCGTGTAGGGTTCACTTTATATCAGGTATTACTTTTCGCTGAAAATAAGAACCTTCAAAATTATAAGGACCTCAGGCTGAAATTTGGAATTTGGCGATCGTCCCACTAAATATAAGAAGTAAAGTGCTGCGTAAGATGCAGTGTTTTGTATATAGCAAAGTGAAAAGGTGGTGACTGAACTGACGAGATTTTTAGTGACGAAATACTGACGTTTCGAGCGGAGCCCTTCTTCAGAGTAAGACGAGATGAAATAAAATAAATAGGGATTATATCAGACATAGTTTGACGCTACTCTGGCTTTAAAAAGTATTTTGAACGTAACTTTAAAAGTTACTGTCCATGCAGGCCCAACGTTTCGACACTCCAATCTAGTGTCTTCATCAGGGGTGATCGTTGTAAAGTTAGGATCCGTATTTATACCCTCATAGAACCGATGATGACGTTATCTATTAACAAGATGCAAATAAGCTTCTGGTAATAAACCACCGTCATCGCGATTCAATAGGGCGTGGGCGCTATTGATACTGCCAAGCCTCCAGACAACGTCTCTGATGGTACCGCGGATTAGTGGTAATAATTTTGGAATTTTCCCACGCAATCTCAGTTAGTTACGGTTAGTTACGCACGTGTGCTCCGACAAAGCAGAATTTTCCATATATGATATTTATATGGTCAAATGGGTGTCACAACTTAGCCAATCAAATGCACGGAAGGTAAACAAACTAACAATTAATGAGATGCGAAAATGTTAAATCATTTGCTATTTTTACAGTTCGGAGGCATATAGACTGTGAGGATTTTGGCAAATGATTTAACATTTTCGCATCTCATTAATTATTAGTTTGTTTATCTCCTGTGTATTTTATTGGCTACTTTCTACTTGTGACACCCTTTTGGCATATATATATATATATATAAGCCCTATTTAATTTTTTTCATCTCGTCGTACTCTGATGAAGGGCTCCGCTCGAAACGTCAGTATTTCGTTCCTAAAAATCTCGTCAGTTCACTTCACCTTTTCATGAACTTTACTAAATAAGAACCTTTTTAAAATTGATATTTTCCATGAAAAATCCGGTGAATTTCATTTTCTCTCTGTCAATTTCGCATTTGCGTTTAACATTAAAAATTTTTCCAATTGTGTTTTTTTTGCCTAAATGGTTGTTTTACATTTTTTTATTTTTCTATTTTTCCAACGCAGAGTTCCTTTCAAACCGTGATACCCAGCAAAAAGCAAAGTCGTTAGACAATGAAAGTATTTCTTGTGAAGACGGTGAGATAAGCCCTGGTGAGGTCTAACACTTGGGAATCTTTGTTCAAATTTATTTCGGAAAACGAGACATAAGCATTGAGTAAACGGCGTTAAAGTGCCTATCCGGGCTTCGAGGATTTTACATATTCGTAATCTTTGGGTTTTACCAAGAAGAAATGTAATATATCTTGTCGTTCGTAAATTTCATCTTCATGCCTTTTTTCCCTGCTAAAGTTGATTTACTATTCAAAGCAGGGACACGCGAAGTCATTGCACACTAATTCAACTACTTCAACAGTGAAATACAAAGAAAGTTTGGCTCTGAACTTTAAACACACCTGTTTAGATAAAATTCGCTCAATTCCCAAACTTTCATTGTATTGCACTGCTGAATCAATGTGCACAAATGTGCAATGTTTTCGCGTGTCTCTACTTTGACTTCATTTCCTGTGAATAGTAAATCACTTTAGCAGGGGTAAAAGGTATAAAGATGAAATTTTCGCAAGACGAGATATTTTACAATTCTTCTCAAGATTCCAAATATCACAAATATATAAAATCCCCAAACCCCGGATAGGTACTTTAATCTGTATTTCGAATTTGAGCCGTCGAGCAAACTCTAAAATGGCGTAATAAAAATGTTATTTCTTAAGTACAAGAGCAGATACCGTAAAACTATTAACATTTCCAAACATTATACTTAAAGGCCTTTTATTTAAAAACTTTTGACTACAGTTCGCCTTTAACTTCCTTAGATGGAGATTCGAAAGGTAATGGCGAACATCATCTGAATGAGGAAGTTAAGAAACTTCTTAAAGAAAGAGCGGTTCTCTTGAGTGAAACGAAAAAACACAATGAAACATTAAGGGAGAAGACTTCGGAAATAACTCGAGAGTATGAGACTGTTGTTGAAGAGAAAAATGAAAGAATTGAAAAGGTAAGATGCAGCGTGCAGCCATCGTAGGTCAGAGTTCTTATACGGAGCTTCTTAAAATCCTCAGAATTACTTGTCCTTAAACTTTAAAGTACTCAGAAGTTCTTTAAGGAGAAACACTCACTCCATTATTCGTGTTTTTTCGTATCAATAAAAATAGGTACACAACACGTACATGTGGCTGCCACTGATCTCAAAAATCGGACTGGATTGAGCTTTCTATTGTATCTGATGAGCTGATTTTGAAGCTTGCATATTTGCATAATGTAAATTGACGAGAGATCATTAGAAGCTCCGAGTTTGCAAGCAAATCAAACTGTGACGCTCGCGAAATAGGTTTAGTGTCTGGCCAATATAGTTTCTTTGTTAACATTAAATGCATAAAATCTTGAACCTAATTTGACTTCTCATATTAGGTTTCTCTCACTGGATAATTAGGATCACTACGGGACCAAAGTCGCAGTAAATCTGTAGGTAGGCTATGAATCGTTTTACCCAGTAATTTGAAAAATGTCTTCTGGTCCTCTTTTTAGTAAAATTATTTTATTTTGTCGATGGTAAGAGCACATAATCCAACAAAAAATCTCATCGGACCTTAGTTGCTCGATCCAGTCTTCTTTCGAGATCAGTGGTGGCTGCTGACATTTGAGTTACAGAGAAATGCGAGATAATAATGCTATAAGAACGGGTGCTGGACTAGAAGATAGTCTCACGCTAAGTTGTCACGATATACTGCGGAATGGGGGCAAACATTTTAAACATATTTGGAAATTGTGAGTTTATTCAAATCATATTGGTTGCATGCTAGCAATGTCTGAAATCGTATTCCTTTCACTGTTATATCTATAGTTACTAATACTAGGCCTCGCGCTATCTAGGGGGAGAGAGAAAACGCGCGCGAGGGCTACAACATTGCCCGCACCCATACACAGATTGAATGTTCGCTGTTAACTGTATTTATTCTGTAAATATATATAATTCATTTGAAACGCTTTTTATTTATCAGTTGGAGGCATCAGGGAGCGGAATGAAAGAGAAAATATTGGTTTTGCAAGAAAACGTGGAGAGCAAAACCGAGGATCTTGACGGAGCTTTGGAAAGCATTGAAGAACTTAAACTGACGTTGACTAAACAAAGAACAGCTATTGAAAAAGGTAAAAAAATGGATAGTGAAGTAAAAGTTGTGCGGATTTTTTGCAAATGCCTTTCTTTTGTTTTCGTAGGTCATCGTGAAGCCTTCGAGAAAGAACGTCTTAGGAACACAGAGGATATGCAGAACCTAGAGGGACAGTTGAACGATGTTCGCCGTGAACACGCGAAGGCAGTTGCTGCGTTAAAAAATGCCGAAAGACAAGTGAGCCGAGAGAAAGAGAATTCTTCGAAGATGGTGGGAAATATTGAACGAGAGTTTGACGAGAAGTTAGCAAGATGTGAGAAACAGTTGAAAAATGTCGAGAAGGAAAGGAACTTATTAATGGTCAAAATAAGAGAAGAGAAGAAAAACGTTCCGAGAATTCGACCTTTGACAGGTATAGTGTTTATTAAGGGAAGGACCATTAGAAAAGTGATGGGGGGACAGAAAAAAATCCATGCAAGCAAAAGGATTTTAAAAAAGTGCAACAGAGACGTCACAGAAAAATTATCATATCCAGAAAAATGTTACACGCATAGCTGACCACTCAAAAAAAATTGCAAACGTGGCAAAAATGCTCTACCCCCATCACTTATAATAATATGTCCTGTGCTACTTCCGGTGAAATTACGCATTATGATTCCCAGGGTCTTATCTCCGCTCCCCACCCGGGCTTAGCAGAGGTAAGACCCTGGGACTGAGGTTGGTCCGGATTAAACACAAAATAATCCTGCCCGCAGTCTTTCACTTAAATGAATTCAAATTGACAATCGAACGAATTGTTTTGTCCAAATTGTTCCAATCCACTGCAGCACGCGAAGCAACCGTGCATTGACGCCGTTTTGAGACACTCTGACCATTGAGTTACCGAGACTCAGATGCACTGATCTTCAAATAAAGACTGGATCGAGCAATTATTGTTTGGATGCTGATCTGATCTTTTAAGATGTTAAAATGAATCAGTTGTCGAAGGTTTTCCCGTAATTTAGAACACAAATTACGACTCCATTACAGTCACTATGAAGCCGGGAATATTTCGCGGCGGCCATATTGGAGTGACCATCGAGTGACCAATATGGCCGCGACGCGCTAATTCCGGCTTCATAGTTACTGTTATAGAGCCGTAGTTTGTGTTCTATATTATGGGAAAACCTTGGACAACTGATTCATTTCCCAACAAGATGGCCGCCACGAGCTACTTCCGGCTTCATTTTCTGAACAATAGTTGCTCGATCCAGTCTTTATTTAGAGATCAGTGGCTCAGATGGTAGCCGAAAATTTGGAAAGTTTCTGATTGGTCCATGAAAGTCACGTGCTCCATCGGGAAATGCACCACCCGCGACAACCAATCAGTAGCGACGTTATATTAAAACTATGTTACAATTTATTTTAGCTCCGGATATGGCTTCTGAAAAAGAACGTCCTGTTAAAGAGAAAGTAGAGTCAAATATTAAATTGAATCCACAGCTTGCCAAGCAATCTATGGTGACGAGCGAGACCAGGGCACAAAGAGGTTCTATGGACACTGAGGGACAGGGAAACATCGGACGAATAGACCCGACTGAAGCGTTTGCAGCTTTAAAAGAACTTAAAATCTTATCAGAACAAATTGTGAAAATGCACGGAGACGACGGAAACTTCTCAGATTCTGAATATTGAAGAGGTACGAAATGACACACATGATACAACTAACATTCATTGAAAGTGTAATATATTAATAAATGAAAATATCTTAATGTAATATATTAATATATGCTAATGTAGGTAAATTCGTGTTAATATATGTTAATATATTAGACATCTATAATGCTTCGAACACAACACATAATGTATCGAAACAAAGACAATGAAGTAATTGCATTCAAGTCCATTGCTCAGGATTTCGTCAATAATGTTTTATGTACTGATATACAGATGCCCTGTTCATAATCATAAAGGAAAAGGGGTAATGCTATAATCATCCTACGATGCTACACAACGGACGCAGCTCAACGCGACCGAGTCGAAGGTTTAGTAAAGGCGCCACAGGCTGTCACCATATATACGACCCATGATCAGTGTTCGCCAGTAACGAAGCAAATTGACTTCGTTACTTTACGTAAAAAATCTATTTACTTGTAACGAAGTATATTTTTCAACAAATACTTTTTACTTGTAACGAAGTAAAATTTTTGTTAAATAATTACTTTTTAACTTCGTTCCGTTTTGTTTTATCGGCAAAGTAAAAAAAGAAATTCGGAACGCGGAGTCGCAAAATACTCGGTCCACTCTATCCATCCGCTGGAGATCTAGAGTGAAGAAATCGCGTGAAGCTGGTTTTAAATGTGCACGTGGTTGGCAACTGTTGAGTTGGCGTCGTCAAACAGCTCCCAGATTCAAATACAGTACCAGATTATCAATTGTCATTTGTCATGTTGGTTAGAGAATTTTGTTTCAGAAGTACTTTTCTTTTCCATACGTTTACTTAAGAGGAAATTGACAATCGGGAAAAAATTCGCTCGAAAAAGTTGCAAGTGGAAATCCAGCTTTATAATGGTGTTCGCCCCGAAATCCAGCAGCTGCTAATTTCATTTGGTTTTCAATTAACCCGTCGGGTATAACGGCTGGATAATTCCAATCATGTTCCATTGATGTAAAAACAAGCAATCAGTGACAATATTTTACATCTTGCGGACCGGCGCTGGTTTGTAAATGTCTATTTTGTCCTGGTGTATATATACGATTCGTTGTACGTATGCACGACACAATTCTTGCTATGATTCGCGCTGGCAAATGTCGCAAAATGTCTACATTCTCATCAATGAACCACATGCATCGAGGGATTCGAGATGACAATTTTACGGGCCTTTAACCGTGTAGCTTAATTTTCGCGCGCAAATAAATCTGAAATTTTCGACCCGATTTAGAACATTTAAAATTTGCAAACGGATTTCAAAATACAATTTAGATTTAATAACTTGTTTCCCATGATATAATAAAGGTTCAACTTCAAACAAATTGCAACAGAAATGGTTTTAGCTTTCTCACTATCAACATATACATTCCGAAATCACATACTAAAAGTCCCTAGAAATCAACCTAGTGGAAAGTTCAGAAAATCCGGCTTTTCTTACAATTTAACTACGAAAGCACTATCCTTTAAATAAAGTGAAATTTTAAGTTCACTTTACCAAATATCACCTATGTCGTTAGAGAGTTCTCAAAAAAATGCGGGTAGTGCAATTTTCCAGGCCCATTTTTAGTGCGTAAGGTTACTGACCTACTAAAAAACCAGAATTTTGTGGCATTTTCCACTTTTCTTGAGCGAATAACTCAAAATGGGCTTAGAAAATTGTATTATCCGCTTAAATGTCCTTCATATAGCTTTTTGAGAACTTTCCAAAGATATAGGTAATATTTTCCAAACGTGAACTTGAGAATAGCGAAGAATAGTGCTTTTTTAGGTAAATTGTAAGAAAAACTTGATTTTTTAAACTTTCCTGCACTAAGTTGATTTCTAGGGACTTTTGCTATGTTATTTCCGGATGTATCAAGGTAATGAAAAAGCTTTGCAATTTGTTTGATGTTAACGGCTGTAGATTGACTGGACTAATAACCTGGCGCTGTTTGCTGTTCCAGCTGCAGTATCGCGCAATAATTAAATCCGAGGACCACGTGGTGATGCGAGACATGACGCGTCGGGACACCTCCTTGATCCATGAGCTCGAACACCGAACACGCTGATTACACCACGTAACGCATTTGCGCTCGCTGCGTCGTCGCTAATGCACAAGAACTCTTCGGTCCACCTGCGATCGCTTTACTCTTGATTGCATCTCGTGCGCAACGCCAGTTCTCCTACAGGCTCACATCTTTGACTCCAAACCGGAACAATGGCGGCTAACGTAACAGACCATATTTCTGTTGACTGCCATTACATCTTCACGATAATCACTTTGTCTTTGTTCATCGCCGTTGCCTTCTTCGGTAATCTCCTTGTCCTCGTCGTTTTTGCCTCCACCAAAGAACTCCAAACTGTCATCAATTATTTCCTCGTCTCGTTGGCCTTCGCCGATTTCCTCACCGCCATCTTCCCGCTGCCGCTCTGGTTGTCGGTGAAAATCTGTAACAATCGCTGGCCGTTCAGCCACGCGCTCCTAAAGGCCTGGCAGTGTATGGACCTGAGCTTATGTACGGCGTCCATCTGGAACCTGTGCGTGATCAGTATAGACCGTTGTTTGGCCATCGCTTTGCCGTTCGTACACCGCGTCATGCTTACACCGTATCGCGTCAAGTGCGCCGTGGTGGTTGTCTGGCTGTACTCCATCGCCATCTCCGTCCTCATCACAGACACCGTGCCCTGGAGGCGTCGTGGCCTGCTCATATCCTGCCTCTCTTACTACATCCCGACTGTGATCATTATCGCCGCCTACATAACCATCTACGTCTCCGAGGTGAGGGCGCGCCTCCAACTCCAATGCCATGTCGAGGTCAACTCCCTCAAGCAACGATGCAAGCAAGACGTCAAGATGGCCAAGTACATGATCCTCCTCATCGTCGCGTTCCTCGTCTGCTGGGCGGGACACTTCGTCCTCAGCACCTATTTTGCGTTCGGCGGTTCGATGCCCGACCCGTTTCTTGGTGACTTCATCAAGGGCATGACGTACCTGAACTCCTGCCTGAATCCCTTCCTTTATGGTTACGTGAGCCCGAAATTTCGCGTAGCTGTCGTCGGGATTTTCCGCCGTTGTGGACGACGCGCCAGCCACATGCGTCTTCCGTCTACCCCCATGTGTACGCCGACCATGGTGGACGAGATTCCGCAACGGAGTACAAAAGAAACCAGTGTTTAGTACGGAGGAATCTCGCGATAATCGAGACTTAGTGGCTGTTTAGGTGAATCCGGATTGAGTTTCACCCCGGGTTGAACTCATACCGGTTCTGTTAGAATCCCTTTAGGTGTTTACATGAGATGCAGATCAATCAGGATTCATGTAAACAGCTCCTTAAACTACTTCGTCGTATTAATAGTGTGAAACTGGTTTCGGTTCTATAAACTCCATAATATCGGTGTTTTCTGGACTGTTCACAGTGCCACGACGCTGCCTAAACTTAAACTTTTTTAATTTAGAAGAAAAACGCACCGAACATTTCAAAATGATTATGTATAAAACAATTGATAAAATGGTACCAGGATATCTTTCTAGTAAATTCACTTTTCTATATCGGTACATGAACATAATTTACGTGGTTCAGTTTGTAAACTTTTCGTTCCGAGACCTTTAAGGTCTTCGTATAGGTTTGCAGTGTCATTTCTGTAAAGCGCTCTCAATTCGTCACAATTTATGCCACAACAATAAAATAGATATAGTTAGAAAGCTATTAATTTGTAGAATACAATGGTGTCTTCGGTTTCGCGATAAACACAAACCGTTAATGGTTGTGAAATGTTTATTATTAAAACCAGAGGGCTTCACTCGGGGGCGATTCAAGTACAAAGCGTTTTATTTTGTTCAAAAAATGTTTTCGCAGTTGCCCAAGCGCTTGTCCTCCAAATCAAAATCCCATACAAATAATCCCTATAGTCGACACAAACTTTCATCGCTCGTATCTCTCGCTTTGTTCATCCGATTCTCATCAAACTCCGCGTCTTTACTAACTTGAATACGCTCTTTCCAGCCATGATATTCAATTTTGCCTGCAATAAAAATTTAGAAAGTCACCATGGGGGTGTTGGCGGTGCCCAATTGGTTCACAAGAATTTGGCTTTCTTTCCTGCCTTCCGTATGATAAATCCATTATGTCATATTTCTCTAGAAGCAGAATATCGTATTAAGGTGGCTTGATAGTCTAAATCATGAGAAATTGCTTTTTTCCGCATAAAAAGGTTTGTAATGCAGATCTGAGCTTCATCGTTGTTCATTGCATAGCTCTCAGTGGTGGTCTTGTTTACTGAAAAGTTTTATACCCCCCAAAATTTACCTGAGTGGGGAAATCGTGTTTTCAATAAATCCAGAAAACTAATTTGCATACAATATGTAGCCTGTGTACAGCCCGAATATACACCTGTAATACGCATATTGTATTACAGGTGTATGTATTATATATTGTAGTATATATACACCTGTATTACAGGTGTATATTCAGGCTGTACACAGTCTAACAATATGCCGCTTATAAATACAATTTCTCTAGATATACAAATGCTACAAGTGTGAAACGTATCAATAAAGAAGACCACCGCTAGAGCTATGCAATGAACTAAAATAAAGCTCAGTGCTGCATTACAAAACCTTTTCCCAGAAAATTGCAATTTCTCATGATTGATCAGAGTTCAGCTTTATAACAAGACTGTTATAGATACTGTATATATTGATTTTATGAACAAAACCTGGAAAACAATATGGAAAAGAAAATATAGGATAACAGTAATGTATTCATAATCGGTAAGCCCCAAAACAACTTAGACCCTAACCCCCCCCCCGCCTAATGAGTTTTCTGACGGATTGGGTTAGCTATATCGCTGCAAGATGAAGTACTAACGTCACAATCCGTGCTGACCGCATGTTGTTACCGGCTCGCAGGCGCAACGTAAATTATCCAAAATGGCGATTTTCAATTGTTTTTGTAGTCTTCTTTGTTTTTTCTTGTCACCAGTACGTAAATCGCTGTCGATCTCTACCAAATATTATATACATGAAAAATAAAAAGTCATGCAGCAGTAAGATCTCTCCATCTTGATTAGAAAATGAGGCTATTGAAACCAGCGTGGGTTTCCCACGAAGGTAAGTGCTAATTTTAGTTTTACTATTGAATTTGAAACTATAAACAAGTGCGATCATGTTAATAATACGTAACATTGAACTGTATTAGAGATCGTGTATACTCTCCTATCCCTTGAGGTTATTATACGAGGGTGGGTTAGTGCTAAGTTGCTAACCTAGCTGGTGGCTAGTGCTATGTGTATTCCCAGTATTCAGTAAGCTAAATGTATAAGTCAATTCCAACAGCGATCACCCCCCCGGGCGAACCCCCAAGAATTTGACTTTTTGGAAAAATGTGGTATATACTTCATGGTAACACTAGACCGGGTTTCCATCTGTTTTTTATACCCCTAACCGCAACCCTAATCCTAACCGTAACTCTAATCCTAACCATAACCCTAATAATAACCGTAAAATATGGTGGGAGACTATATGTATTGTTTAGACTATAGTATATCCCAAAAATTTTGGTCAAATTCCCCACTATGCGGGTGGAAAACACAGTCAAATTCCCCACTTTTTCTCATCTTATGAAAGCAGCCCCGAAAAACTAGTTGCAACCACTGCTTTTCTGACGTCCTTCGTCGCGTTCCACACTACTGTGGTGAGCACTTGAGCAGAAAGCTATGGAACGAGAGATGTCGAAATCTTTTCGCGGGTAACTGCTATCCAATTTCTTGTTGAGTCAAATGTCTGGGGGGCGGGCAATGGGTCGCATCAAATGCCCTAAGCGGCGATCAAGTCAAATCCCGGGGGTGATCGCAGTTGGAATTGACTCATACTGTCATTATTATGAATAAGTATTCCAACCATCTCTGTAGGCAATTGTAAATTTTTCCTATTTGTTACGGGAAATAACACTGATCAAAAGGAATTAGTGAAACATCACACTTGTGTTTGGTAAAATATTAATATTACCATATAGGCGTACGGGGCTAGGGGGCTGCTGCCCCCTAGTTGTCCGAAAAATTAGCTCTATTCGGGCAAAAATGGTCTTGTCATTCGGGCAAAAAAGGTCCTCTCTTAAATTATTCTAATATTTGAATGCAACTTAATGAGATTATTACAGATTCTCATTGAGGGAAGGTCTTGGCTAAATGGAATACTCGCAGTTGAGGTGACCATGAGGTACTAGGTCTGAGTCGTCTTCTGGACGATCCTTTTATTAGTATTAAGGTTAGTATTAGAAAACCATTAGGCGGGGGTTAGGGTTAGGATCTAAGTTGTTTTGGGGTTAGCAGTTCCATGATGTATTTCATCATACAGGCATGTCTGATCGTATGATAGCAGTACAATCTCTCATTTCATCCAACCTCTCGCGGATACTGAAAAAGATCGTGCAGATGACGACTTAGACCAATTACCTCACGGTCGCCTTAACTGCGAGTATTCCATCTAGCCACGACCTTGATGGAATTAATCTGGGATTTCATTAGATAGAAGAACTTTATTTAACCCTGTCAACCGAAGCTGATTTCCACAGGGGGCGTGTAAAAAGAAATTACATAAGTATAATATTTAAAGTATAATATGAAGTATAGTGTCAAAATAGGAAATATATAATTAATGAGTAAACATTATCTCATATAGTCAACTTGAATATACCTAATACATTTGGTTTTGTGGTTAATTGCTTTTCCTTCCTCTTCTGCCATCGTGCAACACATTCCGCACACACGGGAGAGATATTTACTAGGTCTAAATCTGGAAAATCTGTATTAGAAATCATGCAGGCAGCTTCAAGTTTGGAGCTGTAAATTTCATTTGCGAGGCCAACTTTGGGTCATTTTTGGCCATGGTGTTATCAACCTTGTACTTAGGCTTTTCACCTTCACCTGTGATTTTGCATGGTCAATGACCTAATTAAGGATTCCAAGTGTAAGGGCAAGTTCTTGCCTATGCAGAGCAAACTTTCCAGTCTGGGTTGGATAGTGATCTTATAAGAATTAAGAAATCATTAGAGTTAAGAGTTAAGAAATAATTAGAGTAAAAATATGTCAAACTAAAAAGAAGCACAATTGCTTCTCAGCAGACAACTTATCAAGTGTACATGTTACGTCTGCTGGTTTAGAAAAGTCGACACTGCCATTTAAACATTTTATGTATAATTATTATAATTAATACCAACACTGTATCAACATTTTTTGTCAATTTTGTGTTGATTTGTTTTAGGAAGACCTATTTATTCCATTGATATCCATCCTGATGGATCACGGTTTGTCACTGGAGGACAAGGTAAAACATTAAAGTGATATTCAACCCCAAAACCAATGTTGCTTAAATGAACGTTTTTTGTCACCTTACATGAGAATGTGTATTAGTTTTCTTCTAATTTTTTTAGTTTTAGAAAATTTGGGTTTGCTTGCTATATTTTTAGTATTAAATGCCACCATTTATTATTTTTTTATGTATTCATAGTGTTGGAGGTAGGTGCCATATAGCCATAGGCAATTGAGCTGAGCAATAGAGTAAGCAATAGAGCAAGCAATACAACACAATAGAGCAAACAATGGAGCCATCATAGGCTTGGTAATAGAGTAAGCAGTTGAGGGATAGAAATGCAATCCAACCATGACAACTATGCCATGTCAGACCTCCTGGCACTTGTCACACTGGGAAGTCAGTTGAATATGTACAAGGTATATATAGCTCTTGTCTATATATAATCTACTCACGTGAGATTGAGTGGGGTAAGGGTGAAGCAAGCAAAGGAA
The DNA here is from genome assembly GCA_035772405.1 of Chrysogorgia sp. JL179-B06. Lineage (NCBI taxonomy): Eukaryota > Metazoa > Cnidaria > Anthozoa > Scleralcyonacea > Chrysogorgiidae > Chrysogorgia > Chrysogorgia sp. JL179-B06. The sequence goes on from JAYKKM010000295.1 coordinate 1,173,580, forward strand.
TTAGAGAGCATGTTAGAGTAAGAGGGATGTTGCTAGTAGATATGTTGTCCCACCAACTTGAGTCCTTTAGGAGAGGAGTAACATTGATCACATTTCCCTAACGCATTAGAAAGGCAAAGACATGTGGCAGGCAAAGTTTTCTACAACGTGTAGTTTATCCAAGTTAGCCTGGACAATAAAACTGAACATTTTACTTTCTTTGCTGTCACCAGTAATAAAAATAAATTTATTTTTTGGTGTTAGGTGATGACTCAGGTAAAGTAGTTATCTGGAATATGGCTCCTGTGAGGTCAGAAGAAGATGAAAAAAATGAGGAGATCCCAAAACTTCTTTGTCAAATGGATAACCACTTAGGTTAGTTCATTTTTTCTGAAATACACATGTTATGCAGACACCAATAGTGTACTATTTATACTGTTGTCTTTATGGTTTGGTTGGTCGTATCAGCATTACCATAACTGTATTATACTGTGCAGTGCTATGATGTGCTGCGCTATGCTGACACTGTATTGTACACTGTTCTGTAACATATTGTACTGTACTATTGACGACTATACTGTACTATAGTCTGTACTAATACCATACTGTAATATACTATAATGTACATTGTACTCTGATATTCTATAATTTACCATATTGTGTACTGTACTTTGTACTGTACAGTGTGCTATGTACTCTGAGCTGTGCTGTACTGTACTGCACTATGCTGTGCTAATATATGCTATATTTATGCTATGCTAACATTATGTGCTATTTTGTACAGTGTGATGTAATATGCTGTACTATATTACAGTGCTTAATGCCCTATACTCTGCTGTAGTGTAAATACTTTACTATTATACTGTACTATACTATATTGTACAGTACTGTACTATACTGTACTATACTATACTGTGCTGTAATGTACTGTACTTTACTGTACTGTACTGTACTGTACTGTACTGTACTGTACTGTACTGTACTGTACTGTAAAGCACACTTTTAGATTGAACTAACACTATTGAACTGTGTGTTTATTTTTATTTGTTTTCCTAGCATGTGTTAATAGTGTTCGTTGGTCATGCAATGGGGCATTTCTAGCTTCTGGAGGGGATGACAAACTGATTATGATATGGCAAACTGGAAGGTACATACTTACAGTATGTGTAGTTGTAGTGCAGTGTCCAAAGGGGGACTCATCTTTAAAATAGTTAGAGTTTTGGTCAAATTAAAGTCAAAACATGGCAAAGTTTGTTGAAAGGCCGGAGATCCGAAAAATTAGAGAGTTAATAGTGTAGCCAATCACTAAATTATAGAATAGCATTGATTGGCATTGGACTATTGTGTTAGTAAGTTGTTACAAAATTATATTCAAATGATGATCGATACAAAGATTCAAGTGATGAAAATTTATACAGACTGAGCGCATTATGTTAACCAGTGCTCAAAACACTTTCCATACAGTTATAAATATGTTTCTCTATTCATATGAATAACACAGTGGTTTTGTGATCTGAAAATAGCTTGTTCTTGTCTGTGTTCTAGTTATTCAGGGGTGTCATCCAGTTTTGGCAGCATGGGAAGTACGGTGAATGTTGAACAATGGAGATGTGCTCACATCTTGAGGGGACACACAGGAGGTGGGGGAAATAAATAGAATTCTTAACAGGTTAATTGTTTGTAAAGATTAATTGTTTATTAGATATTGCCAGGTGGCTTCCAGGATTCAAGACTCAGCGACCAATCAGTGTGGAACAAATAAAATGTCAATCATGGCTCATCACAATTGGTGATTTAACATGAAAATTGAAAATAAACAAAGTCAATGGCTCTTACAGTTATATTATTCAAAAATAACAAAATGCTACATGACATGCCACTCATGAGCATAGCATGAAAAATAATTATACCACTCAATTCATGGCAGGTTTTTAGCTAGGTGACCGTCCAGCCGTCTTATGGATGGTGGATGGCCAAAGCAAAATAGTTTCCTTAAACAACAACTTACACTGGTTTCCCCTTTATAATGACAGTTTGTTGATTTCTGTTACCTGCTGTTTATTTTAGCTATTGTCTAGGTTGTGTAGGTTTGTCAAGAACTTGCAGATACGACAATTAATTGCAAGATCGATTTAACGTGTACTGTATATGCTATAACATGAAGTAGCAAAAACCTTGTTTAATAGAACCACTGTTCAATACGTTTGACAAGCTCACTTGCTCATGGCCACCACAAATTATTTGTGGCCATGCCCACCAAATTTTTTGGACGGCCAGTTTTGAAATCCTGGCTAAAAGTCTGGTTCCTGGATGTAATTTATTATGGATGCTACCTGTGTTTAAGTTCCTGGTAAAATACTTTTCACATAATAATTTTATGAATGCAGTTAGCATCAGATGGGAGTATCCATACAGGTATGTTGAATTCCAGTTCTTGAAATCTCTCAATGTTTCTCATTCAGATGTCTTGGACCTGTGTTGGTCTCCGGACGATTGTTTGTTGGCCTCATCAAGTGTAGACAATTCTGTTTATATATGGAATGCAAAGAAATTTCCAGGTAAACCCACACTTGGTACCACATTGTAGTTTCTGTTGTTACTGTCATGTTTCCCTCATCTTTATTCTGAACTACTTCTTCCCCTTCTTTTTCTCATACTTCCCCCTATACCCTTTTCCCCCTCTTTCCCCTTTTATTCTCTTCCCCCTTTTCCCTTTATCCCCTTCCCCCCTTTGACCCTTTTCCCTTTTTCCCCTTTTCCCTTTCCCCCCTTTCCCTTTTCCCCCCTTTTTCTCCTTTTCCCCCTTTTTTCCCTTTACCCCGATTCCCCTTGTTCCCCCTTTCCCATTTTTCCCTTTTACTCCTTTTGCCCTTTCCCTTTTTCCCCTTTCCCTTTTTCCCCTTTTCTCCCTTTTCCCCCTTTTCTCCCCTTTTTCCCCTTTTTCCCTTTTTTCCCCATATTTCCCTTTTCTCCCAATATTTCCCTTTTCTCCCCTTTCTCCCTTTTCCCCATTTCCCCTTTCAACCCTTTTCTCTTTTTCCCTTTTTCCCCTTTCCCCCTTTTTCCCTTTCCCACTTTTCCCCCTTTTCCCTTTCCCCCCTTTTTCCCCTTTCCCCCCTTTTCCCCCTTTTCTCTTTTCCCCTTTCCCCCCTTTTCTCTTTTCCCCTTTTTCCCCTTTCCCCCTTTTTCCCTTTCCCACTTTTCCCCCTTTTCCCTTTCCCCCCTTTTTCCCTTTTTCCCCTTTCCCCCTTTTCCCCCTTCCCCCTCTCCCCTTTTTTCTCCCTTTTCCCCATTTCCCTTTTTCCAAAAACCTGTACAAAACCTGTCAATCCTCTTAGATGTTGTATCAGTTCTAAAACAACACACTGGCATGGTAAAAGGAGTTACCTGGGACCCAATTGGAAAATACATGGCCTCTCAGTCTGACGATAAAAGTTTAAATGTATGGCGTACTTCGGACTGGCAGCTGGAGACCCAGATAAGTGAACCTTTTGAAGAGTGCAGTGGGACGACTCACGTATTACGTCTGGGCTGGTCACCAGACGGACATTATGTTGTGTCGGCTCATGCAATGAACAACCGTGGGCCCGTTGCCAAGATCGTCGAGCGAGATGGGTGGAAATGCCGCATGGATTTTGCCGGTCACAGAAAGGCTGTGACAGTGGTGGTAAGCTGTCTAAAGTACTTTGTAATTATTTTATTTTATCCCCTCGCAAGCGAGGGTGATTATCTCGCCGCGGCAGGGATCCTTTTCTCACTAAAGGTTTGTAAATATAAATATATATATATATATATATATATAATATATATATATATATATATATATATATATATATATATATATATATATATATTTGAGCGGATCATGATACGACCAACTCCTTAGTCCTTATACGGAAGTAAAAAGTTGTTTTGGGTGATCCGTTTGAATTGGACAATATTTGAACAATGTTGTGAAGGACGGCCATTGGGGAGTGGTGATCTGACGAACTACCAACCACGACGAACTTCATAAAGAAGTTTTCACGAAGGGTATACACGTTTGCGTAACACAATAGGTACGTGTGTTATGTATTTATAGATTCGCTAATTCCAAATCTGTTTTCACAATTGAAAACGGTTAAATATTGATCGAAATAATATACGACGAAGCGGCTGGTTCATTGCCGTACATAAACCGTTTTTACGAAGGGTATGCACGTTCTCGTAATATAATAGACACGTATGTTATATATTATGTATTATATATTAGACTCGGTAATTCGAAAACTGTTTTCAGAATTGAAATCGAGTGAATATTGGCCGAGATAACGTTCAAAATCTACGTACGACGAACCGACCTTTTGGGATTTGTTATCGACAGACGCGGTCTGGGCACTGGGGCCCATCGATTGGGAAAATAAATTCTAGTGGTGGGGTGGGGGTAGTGGTAGAAAAGGCGAGCGAGGGGATTATTGCGGATTCGTATTTCTAGTGGGTTAATTTTATTAGTTTAGTTCAGTTTAGTTTATTAGATTTATCACTCTTAGGTGAACGGAATACCCCAATAGGCGTTGAGAAGCCGAATTATAGGGGTTACGAGGACCTACGATTTAAGGTCGTTATCCGAGAAGACCCGAAAGTCTTTACCTTTCTCCTAAATTATTTTTAAGACCCTGAGTGGCGGTCCGACCCAGGATTTGAACCTGTGTCTTTCTTAATAATAATACACAACAACTGTAGCTCAGGAGGGCCACAACACTCCATTTCTACACCCTGCCAAGATTAGTTATGACCAATAACTCATCAAAAATGGTAAGGATCGAGATAACCAAAGCGCAGGCCAAGCGCAGAAACACACCATTGCCGCCACCCGGATCCACAGCCGTTCTGTATTTGATTAATCTAATATTAAAGTGCCTATGCAATGAAACATACCATTCTGACCTTGTTTATTATATTTATGTTGGTACAGAGATGGAATCCTCGTCTTTTTACAAGAATGTGTAATAAGGATTCAACAAAACTAAAGGTACAATGTAGCTGACAGCAAAACAGAAATCCATGAGCCATACAAAATAAAACAAATTGACAATAGTATTCGGCAAACATAATTAAATCCAGGAAATATTCTCAAGGATTACAGATCACATGAATCTTGCGTGGTAGCTTTGAAGAAATTAAACAGAAACACAAGTCATACTCCCTGCTTCTAATAAAACAAATCAATTTAAACTATGGCCAAACTAACCTTTATAGAACATCAACACAGAGCTCAAATCATAAAATAATTTTGAAATTCAACTATTCACTTCATGTAGATATCAAGTTTGGGGTTGTAGATTTTAATGCTTTTAATGAACTTACATCACTGTTAAACTGCCCATCTCACGTTTGGGCATTTTACATATTCGTAATATTTGGATCTTCCTGAGCAAAATAATAATATATATTGTCACTTCATGGAGTTTTTAGCTGTCAAAGTTACCGGATGTGATGTCACAAGAAGCATTCCAAACCAGTTTTCTTTTGTTACTTGCCACAAAAATGCCTCTTGTGACATCACATCCGATAACTTTAACAGCAAAAAAGTCCATGAAGATGAAATTTTCGGCTGACAAGATATATTATGATTTTGCTCAGGAAGACCCAAATATTACGAATATGTAAAATCCCCAAACGTGAGATTGACACGTTAATGTTTTGTGTGTCCTAAATATGTCAGCTTAAGAGGGGTTTGACTGAATATATATATATTATTAATCTTTTTAATTAAATTCTTTCATTTTTCAGCAATTTTGCTGTTGTGCAATTGGCAGTCGAGATAGATCTGTGTCTGTTTGGGTGAGTTAAAACTCTATGTACTCAAATTAATCAATATATTTATATATAAATTGTGGTTAAAATCAATGGAGTTAAATTACTACAACAAAGCTAGTTATCCTGAACCTTTTTTAACGACGATTTGGTAGTTAAATTTACTACTTTGGAATTACAGTATACAAGCCTGGAAATAATTATTTTTGCTGTACCTGTCAGAATGACCAGCACAAATGAATTTGTAACAGACACACAAAATAAAAAAACTAACTGTAACGTCTCGCAACTTTGTGTAACGTCTCGTAACTTAGCGTAACATCTCATAACTTAGCGTAACATCTCATAACTTAGCGTAATTACTAATGTCTCTAAATCTACTGTAACGTCTTCAGACTTAGCGCAATGTCTCACAATTTAGCGCAATGTCTCATAACTTAGTGTAATGTCTCCAAAGTTAGCGCAATGTCTCCAAAGTTAGCGTAATGTCTCCAAACTTATTGCAATGTCGCCAAACTTAGCGTAACGTCTCATAACGTAGCGCAATGTCTCCAAAGTTAGCATAATGTCTCCAAATTTAGCGCAATGTCTCAAAACTTAGCATAAATGTCTCTCAACTGAGATTGTACAACACGAAATCTAAACGCAGTCCATTCAACACAAAAATATTTTACTTTCACAAAAAGTTGAGTATAATCTTCAGACAAGATGAGCATCGGACAAAATGACAGACACATGATTAATATTTTAACAGTCATATGTCCGTGACCATCCGCTAATATCTAGGCTTGACAGTATAGTTAACCGTGTAGCTAATAAGTCGTATTATACTTATTTGAAATACACGTATAGATTGATTATATATGAGTCATAAAATGTGTTGTGCTGCGTAGGCAGTGTAGAAATACAAATCAAATATCTAAAAAGGTTGGTGTACTGCCAAAAAAGATTGTAAGTAGTCTAACACTTCGTAGATTGATTATATTGTTTGTTGTATAGATGACGACGTTGAAAAGACCTTTGGTTGTGATGCACGATCTATTTGATCATTCTGTTGTTGATATTTCGTGGTAAGAAGTATTTTTGCGTCTTAAGACTAAAGGACATTGGCAACAAAAATTAAGTTTGTCTAATATGAAAGAACTCGTAAAATGATAGAGTAACACCTTTTACAACCTTTCCGTATTTTACTTCATATTTTACTTCATATATACTCATATGAACTTCATTTGTATTTTGGCTGGAGAACCTCTTTAATGTTTTTGTTTCATTTCAATGGCTTCCTTTCATTTCTAGGAGTTCGTCTGGTTTTGAAATGTTGGTCTGTTCATCTGACGGCACGGTTGCATTTTTTCAATTTGAAAAAAGTGAAATGGGCGACCCAATGTCGGCCGGAGAGAAGGTACGCCGTCGAACCACACTAACTTTACGATGCCTTTTTATCAAATGATCACACAGTGAAAATTTCGATTTTGATTAAATAAATACGTTTATTTCGCTTCCCTGTAGGAACAACTTCATAAGAAGATTTATGGTACTTCCATATCAAGTGCAAACCGAAGTTTAGCGACGTCGATTATCGAAAACCCTGAGATGCTGAAGATTCAACAACAACACAAGATGAAGAAAGCTTTGGAACAACAATCAAACAAGGGAGAACGTCCCCCACCTCCACCTCCCCTTATACCAAACACTTCAAAAGATGGGAAGGAGGAGACCACTTCCAAAGGTACTGGATTGCTACATTGGCTTTAGATTGCTACAACGTTTCGAAACGTTAGACCTCCTACACACTATTTTAGCAACACACCAACCCAGGGTTTCTTTTAGGGGGTGAAGGGGTACACTCGCCCCCCTTGAAAAATATTTGCCCCCCTTGTAAATTTGAAACCCCAATTTTAAAACAGCAAGAATCAAATTATAAAGATGTATACTGTATGCGGTGTACTGATATAGTGTGATTAATATTTAATATACAATTTGAATTCGGAATGTATAGTAATACAGACATAGTTTGACGCTACTCTGGCTTTAAAGTTTTTTGAACGTAACTTAAAAGTTACTGTCCATGACCCAACGTTTCGACACTCCAATCTAGTGTCTTCATCAGGGGTGATCGTTGTAAAGTTAGGATCCCTATTTATACCCTCATAGAACCGATGATGACGTTATCTATTAACAAGATGCAAATAAGCTTCTGGTAATAAACCACCGTCATCGCGATTCAATGGGGCGTGGGCGCTATTGATATGCCAAGCCTCCACGCGTGCGTAACTAACCATGAGATTGCGTGGGAAAATTCCAAAATTATTACCAATTATTATTAATAATTTTTGAATTTTCCGACGCAACGGTACTGTAGGTTACACACGCGTGTTCCGACAAAGCAGAATTTTCCTTTTTTGAAAAGAAAACATCCTTTCGGTGTTCTTTCAAACGCGTACGAAACTGACGTTTAGTCTGACCGATGTACTCCTGATCACAGTCATTGCACGGAATGGAATAAATAGGGATCCTAACTTTACAACGATCACCCCTGATGAAGACACTAGACTGGAGTGTCGAAACGTTGCGTTATGGACAGTAACTTTTAAGTTACATTCAAAAAACTTTTTTAAAGCTAGAGTAGCGTCAAACTATGTCTGATTTATCACCTGGTTGTATCATATACAGTGTATATGTAATATTGTTTCAAACTTTCAATACTATTGCTGTATTTCAGTATTGTATAAGCTTGTAGCGTTCTGATATTGATTTTAATATAACACACTAGTACTGTAAATCAATGTATGGAACAGAAAGCATAAATAACTGCTGTTTAACCCTACAACATGTCCCACTACACGATGCACATACCTTGTATCAGTTGTATGGTGTGGTGTATTCATTCATGTATTTGAGTATTTTGTTTGACATTTTGTATCCTTCAAAACTCTCTTAGATCCCCCATCAAAGTGCAGGTTATGTGGTGTTTTGCCCCACCCCCCTTGTTATATATTCTGAAAGAAACCCTGCATCAACCTTATACAGTATTTGTATTTCTACACTGCCTGCGAAACACGACATTTTTATATCATCCATTTGGTAAATTTCAATATAGTTGTTATTTGAAACAACCGTTTGAAACTTGACGACAAAAGACTGGTAAGTTCTCTTCATTTGTCTTCTTCTTATTTCTCTCCAGATGCGTCAATTACTAGCTCGCCGTCTGTTGTATCCAAACCCTCTCAAACGAAGCCCAAGACTGCATCTGCTAGAGTGGTTAGTATATACCTAGTTAATATGTATTTCTGAGTCCCGTATAGGAATCGAACCTGTAACCTTCTGATTGCCGGTGAGACGCTCTAACCATTGAGCCACCGAGACTGAATGGAGAGCGGAGGTTACAATGATGTACTGGTTCGATTGATATATGTACTGCCTATGGGAAATGTACACTGATGTAGTGGAGCTTGGAGTAGACGGACGATACATGAACCATCGTCAATCTCAAACTCTTAGGCTAGATATGTAATAGGTTAGATGGTAAGATAATCGATTCCTGTCCGAGACTTAGATTTGGGCTGGACGATCATCCATGTTGTCTGTCTACTCCAAGTTCCCACATTCACTACATCAGTGTATTTATAATATATACACCTTTTTATATAGTGTGTAATACATACAGTGTACACCACATCAGTGTATATATATATTATATTACACCATATATAACTACACACCTTAATATCAATTAACTCAAACATGATTTGCACCTTCGCTAAACTTTCGTAGATATAACTGTGAAAGAAATACGATTTCAGACATTGCTAGCCTACAACCTATATGATTTGAATAAACTTATAATTTCCAAATATTTTAAAATGTTTGCCCCCATTCCGCAGTATATTGTGACAACATAGCGCGAAACTATCTTCTAGTTCAGCGTCCGTTCTTATAGCCTCGGACATACTCACAAAGAATAGACAGAAGCAAAAGGAACTTACTCATCTCATATTTCTCTGTAACCCAAATGTCAGCAGACACATGTACGCGTTGCGTACCTATTTTTAACAAGATGGCGGCAAGCACAGAAATAAGGCTCGTGGGTCAAAACAAACAAACTCGGAAAACTTTACATGGCCACCAGCGAGGAAATGGCTGTGTTTTGATACAGTAGTGACTTCCAAAAATAAAAATAAAATGACACCAAAAATCCCTCCCTTGCAATTTTAAATTCCTTTCATAGGATGTGCTGAAGCAACAGGTAGAAACTAGAACTAAAGATGGCCGTCGAAGGATTACGCCTTTGTTTGTGGCTGCACAAGTTGATATCGGGTAAGTTGCATGAACAGCTTTTATTCACAGTGAAACTCATTTTATCACATGGTTTGAAACACTTTTTTGTCCGTAATCGAAATAACGGATCTTGATTTCGAACCTACTGCTGCCATTGTGTTGCTACTAACTATGTATACTAACCACAATGCGTATCATAACATCATTATGTACTTTTTAGATTGATATTAATGTGAGAATCGTTTATTTGTGTTGGGGCCGCAGTGATTGGCATTAGCTATTGAGGCACCCAGCCTGTTGTATGTAAATCATGTAATTGTTTGTAATATATATACCATGGAAAAGCTAATGAATGGAATGGAATGGAATGAAATGGAATGGAATGGAATGAAATGAAATGAAATGAAATGGAATGGAATGAAATGGAATGGAATGAAGTGGAATAAAATTAAATGAATTTTGTGATCAGGAATCCTACGCCACGCATGCAGACAACGGTATTGCCCCCCCCTGCTTTATAGTAAATAATTTCGACCAGCCACTTTAGGAGAGAAGATTTTGATAAAATTGGTGTGTAATGCGATGTGATGTGAAATTGCGAGCAATAAAAGTGTACTTGCTGAGAAATTTACGGCAATACTCCGTTGTTTATGATATCTTGGATAAAAACAAGCCAAACGAATGCCAGTCTAGTGAAAACTTGAAGCGACATGAGAAAGTTCAAAATCAAATTGAACAGCAGAGAAAAAGAATGGAGAAACGCCAAACAAATTCCTTATTGAGCCATGTGTCTTCAGTTTTCCATTGTAAACGTCATCTTTATTTTACAACGGAGGCGTTTCCCTCGCTTATATGTCTGTAATAATACTGTAATAAAATGTCTAACTATTATTGTTTGTGTTTTGCTCTTCTAGTGGAGCACCTGTACCGTTTGGTAGTACTCCACTTAAGTCATCAAGTATTGGACCAGCTGCTAGCTCGGTAATTCGTCACACATCTCAGTATTTCATAATCGTGCATGTGTATTGAATGCTACTCGATATAATATGAAAAGGAGAAACAAGAGAACTTCAATGTGTCGAAAAGTAAAAGTACTTACGTATATTTATGGACGACGTTTCGGACGATGTGTCCTTCTGACGATGTGTCTTTCCGACATTTCGGACGATCTGTTCATCTGACCTGAAGAAGGACACATCCTCCGAAACGTCGTCCATGAATATACGTAAGTACTCTCAGTGGTGGATTTATAGGGGGGTGTACAGGGGTGTACACCCCTGTTGGCCTTGGTCAACAGGGGTGCAAAAAATTAAATGTTTGAGGTATTCAAAACTTGTTATCAGTCTTAGACCAACTTAAGTTTTGGAATTCAAGGCAGCACTAGTTCAAAGTTCAAAATACTTTGATTGAATAAAGCAAATTCTTAATTTTGCTGTAAACGTCTAACATTATAAGTATTAGATAATGGAAATTGAAATTAGAAAAGCAATCAAATATTCAAATGTGAAAAAGCATGAGTTTTGCTATTAGCATGAGTTTTGCTATGTGCATGGTTGATTGGTTTAACATCAAAACATGTGATCAACAGCAACTGATCATTACATGATTACAATGATTACATCATTTCAAGCGAGTTTGGCAACAAATAACACATGTTTGCTGTCATAACAATATTGGGACAATTGGACAAATATATTTTAAATTTAATCAGGCACAAAGATTGAAAGATATTTATTCAACATATCTGTAAATTGTATTATTGTAACCAAGAAACTACTAGGTGCACTGTCACGACAGCATGCTGCTGGGCAGTGCTGGATTCGGTGTGCTCGGCTGCTCGCCCCAGCATCCCCCTAAAAAAACCTAGCTGGATCCACCACTGAGTACTCTTACCTAAGTTGGCTCGATAGTCTAAATCATGCGAAATTGCATGTTTCCCATAAAACGTTTTGTAATGCAGATCTGAGCTTTATTTTGGTTCATTGCATGGCTCTAGCGGTGGTCTTGATTATTGAAACGTTTCACACTTGTAGCATTTGTATATCTAGAGAAATTGTGTTTACGATAAGCGGCAGATTTTATGCAAATTAGTTTTCTGGATTTTATTGGAAACACGATTTCTCCACAGGGTATAAAACTTTTCAGCAAACAAGACCACCACTAGAGCTGTGAACTGCACGATGAAGCTCAGATCTGCATTACAAACATTTCTATGCGGAAAAATGCAATTTCTCATGATTTAGACTATCGAGCTTAAGTATTTTTTCGACACATTGAAGTTCTCTTAGTTCTCCCTTTCATATAATATCCAGTTTATTTGAGAACTTAGCAGCTTTCATATTTATCCTTTGGTATACGAAGAATTAAAGGGGAACAGTGTAGTAAAAAAACCAATAAAATTTAAATCGAGGAGCCTCATATGTTATGTTTATAAATGTTATTAGAAATGTTATCTGCTCTTGTACAAAAAAAATAACATTTTCATTCTTGTATTTTATGCTTCTGGACGCCGCCATTTTAGAGTTTGCTCGAACTATCGGTACAGCGACGGTTTCGTTTCAATTTTAACGTCACTTGAGTGCAAAGAACAAAAGGCAAGCACTCAATTACGTCAAATTTGAAAAGAAAACCGCCGATGTACATCGAGTCTGAGCCGTCGAACAAACTCTAAAATGGCGGTGCCCAGAAGCATAAAATACGAGAATGAAAACGTTATTTCTCAAGTACAAGAGCAGATACCGTAAAACTATTAACATTTCTAAACATTATACTTAAAGTGCCCCTGACATCAAAATTTTTTATTGTCTTATTTGGAAGAACTTTTAAAATGATAAAGTAACTTCTTTTGAAGATTTTCACTTCGCTTTCTTTTTGAGATATATCAGTTTGTTTGATATGCAAATATCTGGAATTTCGTCACACATGCATAATAACTTATTCGAGAAATGTGTGTATCTCTTTCATTCTCGAACGAAATCCTTTAAAATCGAGACGTTTGGTGTTGTGGGAGAAACACGCACACGTGTTATTCACACTTTAGTGTTTTTATTTGATGAACGCAAAGATATATAACATTCTCTGATAACTCATTATGCATGTGTGACGTAAATTCCGTACATTTGCATATCAAACAAACTGATATATCTCAAAAAGAAAGCGAAGAAACGAAAATCTTCAAAAGAAGTTACTTTATCATTTTAAAAGTTCTTCCAAATAAGACAATAAAACATTTTGATGTCAGGGGCACTTTAAAGTCCTTTTGTTTAAAAGTAAAAAAATGTGTGGTACAGTATTAGGTAAAAATTTACGTAAATTAATTAAAATGTTATTACAAGAGCAGTACAAAGACCAATTTCTTATTTTATATTTAGCCTTCCTCTAGCTTTGAAAGTAGAACCGGCGACAAGACACAACTACCAAGTGTGACAAAGTAAGAATTACGAACATCTTAATCTGACAATGAAATGAAATTTTTTTTCAGTTTTTAAATGTTCAATATGCATTTAGAAAATAACCTGTTATACAATAATCTGTTATACAATAACATGTTAAACAATAACCTGTTATACAATAACCTGTTATACAATAACCTGTTATACAATAACCTGTTATACAATAACCTGTTATACAATAACCTGTTATACAATAACCTGTTATACAATAACCTGTTATACAATAACCTGTTATACAATAACCTGTTATACAATAACCTGTTATACAATAACCTGTTATACAATAACATGTTATACAATAACCTGTTATACAATAACCTGTTATACAATAACCTGTTATACAATAACCTGTTATACAATAACATGTTATACAATAACCTGTTATACAATAACCTGTTATACAATAACCTGTTATACAATAACATGTTATACAATAACCTGTTATACAATAACCTGTTATACAATAACCTGTTATACAATAACCTGTTTACTACAGTATGCGCATTCTTATTGGTTGTTGGCCATGATCTATTAGAGGACAGATGCACGGATCACGTCAGCTCACGTCAAATCACGTCAGACGACTACTTTTATCTTTTTCCATGCCCCAGAAATCGCCAAAGAGCTAATAAGCCTTTTGAATGGTTTGTTTCAATTTTTATTGTATAAAACAAATAGATTCTATTTTCCCGTTGTCTGTTCAGTTATAGATGTACAGAAGACGTCAGAACGTGGTAAGAACATCAGTGACCCACTCGAATATCGTCTCGTGGGCCTCTTTTTTGTTCTTACCACGTTCTGACGTCATGTGTGCATCTATAACTGAACAGACAACGGCAAAATGAAATCTGTTTGTTAAATGGAAAACATGGAAAATTACCTGACACGTCATTCTCTACCATTCGCCTTAGCCAAAGCAAGGGAGTGATTTGCCACTCATCTACTTCATTACAAAGTGCAAGGTATGGGTAGCGATAAACGGGCTCTTGTGCGCCGATTTTGCTGAGTGGCAGATAAGAAATTAAACATATTATGTTGTTTAAAACAAGTTGGAGCATTAGGGTTTATTAGTATGTTAAATAGTAGGAGAATCTTTAAATCCTTAAAGTGCTTATAAACCCAAAATGGGTTTTTGGTGATTCGGATAGAGCATAAAAAGTTAGTGAATAAGTTCTAGATTAGTTTTTGAGTTAAACTTTTAGTTTCGGAGATATAAGGGCTCAAAGTCACAATTTGTGGAAAAAAGTAGCGCAGGCCGGGAGACTGGATCCGAGGAACGTGTTATGTTTCAATACTTATAAAAATATATTACAATTCGAGTAGACAAGGTAACATCGTAAAGACACATCGTTTTGGCATTTTTCAATAAAAACTCTTAAGATAGCTGTCTTCTCCTATACAAAAGCGTAGTTGTTGTTGAAGATGGGTTCCTCGGATCCAGGTCCCTGTGTGTTATTTTGGTGGCGCTACTTTTTTCCAAAAAATGGCACAATTTGCATGTTTGAGCCGTTATATCTCCGAAACTAAAAGTTTAACGCAAAAACTAATCCAGAACTTATTAACTAACTTTTTATGCTCTATCCGAATCACCAAAAACCCATTTGGGGTTTATAAGCACTTTAACTTGATGAGGTCAAAACCTGGAATCCATTTGATCTTGGAGAAAGGGATAACGGAAGGAGTGGAAAAGTCGTCTCCCAAGACAATGCGTGTAGTCAGAAGACCTGAGTCAACAGATCGAAAGCTCAGCAAGAAATAATAAACTTGGCGTAACCAAAAGTCAAAGCTTACTACAACATTTCCTTTGTTAGATCACCAGAAAAGAAATCAGCCGTAAATAACGCCACGCTCTCCAAGGTCACGTCGTTATCTTCACCGCTGCCTCTGAGCTCAAGTCAAACGTCAACATCATCCAGCACAACTACCTCAAATGTGCCCACCATATCTATCAAACGAAAAACAGAAGCTTCCTCGTCGCAGTCCAAGAGATCAAAGAAAGACAAGGAAACTGGTGTGTATAATTGGCGTGTTGCGTTGGTGTCTGTGGTGGTAAAGTATTGTGTGCGATGTATTGATGTGTGCGTTAATGTCATAATACCAGGTTTAATAATTGCGCCAGAAAAAAACAGAATTGATAACAGTCTTGTGAGGTTATGGAAGTGTGGGACAACTGCTCCATTCTGATAGCTGGGGCGCCCCGAGTAGATATTGACATGGGCCCTGACTTACAGTAGGGTCGATAAGGCGAACACTCCTATGCAGTCATTGGAGCTGGGCCCTAATCCGCTCAGGGCAAACACTCCTTGTGTCTGAGAACGATATGCAATGATAGCATTGGGCTCTAAGGCGGTTTTCTCATATGATATGTAGGAATTCGAGGTCTATGGGACAATTGTGACCTCTAAACTGGAGCAATTGCCGCCTGCACTACATTATTTTATCGCAATCGTAATAAACACATAAATTTATTAATTAACAAAAACTAGTACTATAAATGTTCATCAAAAACTACTTGATATAAGCAAAGTCAGAGAATGTTTGTCAAGAAAGCTAATGTTAGAGACACAAGTTACATGATTTTGTAATAGAATCGAAATATCACTTTTCAATAATCTCTTCTTGTTATTGACTCATATCTTGAGTTCTCAGGATGTCTTTATTTTTAGGAATATGTTTTATTTTATATTAGTTCTATTATACCTACTGTATTTTACAGAGTTTGCTTTTGTAATACTCGCACATTTGGTAAAATTGCGAGTCAGTTTTATACAATAGATTTGGATTAAAATATATAGTTTTACATTATACGTAGGATGATAGGATATGCCCAGTTTTATGGGAGGTGGGTGGGCGTTTGAGCAACCTTTACTGTTTGAATTCGCAGTATGAATTGATAAAGCTAAGCACATGTTACTTGCTTAAGGCTAAGCAATGATAACTAAGGTTGGCTGTTCTTTATGAAAGCATAATGAACGGGGATAAAAAGATAATATCATAATAATAAATATAGAATATAACCAAGAGGCTTCGTGCTATAATTGTCAATAGATGGCCTTTGTTGTAGAACAATTGTACCTCTGAACACACAGGGTAAAGACCTTATATTGATAAAAGGATGTATGTTGTATAGAAGCTTGCTTGGTATCATTCATTAACTCTAATTTTTATTGTTAAAAATTGTCATATAATTATTTATAAATGTGTATGGTTTTGCTCTGCTTTCATGAACTTTCTCTCATACCTTTATACGCCTTCCCCCCTCCTCCGTATTCTTCACTTCCTCCCTCACACTCTCCCTGCTCTCTGCCCTCATCCTCCACGATTGTACTAATGCTTCAATTTTCACAATTATGTTTATTTTTCATCCTCAGCTCCTAAATCAAGTGCAGCCTCTACCACCGTAAGTCTAAACATTCGTCATTTTTGACACCAATTGCTTGCGTCATCTCGTGCTGATGTGATAAAGTTGTTATATATATATATATATATATGAATGAATAAAAGGAATGAACAACCGGCCCTTGTACACTACCCCGCTATACTGTCTCACGCGTCTTTCTCTAGGAAACCGGATAGTCCCTCTGACTTCTAAGATAATTGCTCAGACGTTATTAACAGTGTTATTTTTATTCTTTGATCTGCAGTCCAAGCAGAAGTCTGATGATAAAGTAGACCGTGATGACGCAGAATCTGTCCTTCACCCAACTCACGTCATAACCCTTCCTTATCCGTCGCCACAAAAGACACTTTCGTTGAAAGTAAGGAGAACGTGCTGTCATATCTCCTGTACTGTACTGTACTGTACTGTACTGTACTGTACTGTACTGTACTGTACTGTACTGTACTGTACTGTACTGTACTGTACTGTACTGTACTGTACTGTACTGTACTGTACTGTACTGTACTGTACTGTACTGTACTGTACTGTACTGTACTGTACTGTACTGTACTGTACTGTACTGTGCTGTCATGTGCTTTGCTGAACTGCACTGTACTGTACTGTACACTGCACTGCACTGCACTGCACTGCACTGCACTGCACTGCACTGCACTGCACTGCACTGCACTGCACTGCACTGCACTGCACTGCACTGCACTGCACTGCACTGCACTGCACTGCACTGCACTGCACTGCACTGCACTGCTGTGTTCTGTGCTGTGTGCCGTGCTGTGCCGTGCCGTGCCGTGCCGTGCCGTGCCGTGCCGTGCCGTGCCGTGCCGTGCCGTGCCGTGCCCTGCCGTGCAGTGCTGTGCCGTGCTGTGCCGTGCTGTGCTGTGCTGTGCAATAGTCATGACAGCACTAGTCTTGATTGATCTACAGGATTCGACCATCCCTGAGATGTATTTTGTTTTTGCTTTCTTAGATTGGAGGAGCGACAGTAGAAAATTCTGTAACTTTGCAGTTGGAAAATAATCTTAATGAATCAGGTATGATTTTGAAGTGTTATACGTCATTGAACAGACATTTAGTGACCATCTCACGAATTCCTATCTTTTATCTGTAGCATCAAGCCTCAATGTGCTAAAATGCCTACAACCCACCAAGGTAGCATGGGAGACTTGTGTGACTAGTCCAGGAATTGCTTTGGCGGGAAACAGGTATCTGTAGAATTAACGAACATATTTATACACGGTTTGAATTTAATAGGAAAGCGAGCGAGAGTACGGACGGAAGGAAGGAAGGAAGGGAGGGAGGGAGGGAAGGAAGGAAGGGAGGGAGGGAGGGAGGGAGGGAGGGAGGGAGGGAGGGAGGGAGGGAGGGAGGGAGGGAGGGAGGGAAGGAAGGAAGGAAGGAAGGAAGGAAGGGAGGGTTAGGGTTCCGAGATATAGGGCAACAAACAGTTTTAACCAATAAGAATTTTAAGAACTTTGGAGCCCTATATCTCGGAAACCATACATTTTTGGCTATAAGTTTGTCGGAAAGTCAAATAGGAAACCAGGTCTAAACTACTCACTAATGCATTTTTAGACCAATCCGACACTCCCCTGAGGACTTGTAGCATATTGGACAATTTGGCTGATTTTTCTCATAGGGATACTATAGTAAAAATTTCAGGGTCCTTGAGCTACCCCTAAATATCAATAGTTTTTAATACAATTTTACACACAGCATTTTTAACCCAATTGGAATCATTTAATAGTGTGAGACTATGCAAAAATAAGGACCACCCTAATGTATATATCCTGATAAACTTAATATTTGATTATTTTAGAAATGTTGCTTGTGTTGCATGCCAGGATAAATCTTTATGCATATTTACCTCAAGTGGAAGGCGGTAAGTGACGGAAGTCGAATAGTTTTAATTCCTATAACTCCAAATACTATATTACTGATATATAATCTACATGAAGTAAATGAATGTCAAAATATTTTACGATTTAAAGTGCCCCTAACCTCAAAATGTTTTATTGTCTTGTTTGGAAGAACTTTTTACATGATAAAGTAACTTCTTTTGAAGATTTTCGTTTCTTCGCTTTCTTTTTGAGATATAGCAGTTTGTTTGATATGCAAATGTCTGGAATTTCGTCACACATGTGTATATCTCTTTCATTCTCGAACGAAATCCTTTAAAATCAAGAAGTTTGGTGTTGTGGGAGAAACGCACACACGTGTTATTCACACTTTAGCGTTTTTATTTCATGAACGCAAAGATATATAACAATCTCTGATAACTCATTATGCATGTGTGACGAAATTCCAGATATTTGCATATCAAACAAACTGATATATCTCACAAAGAAAGCGAAGAAGTGAAAATCTTCAAAAGAAGTTACTTTATCATTTTAAAAGTTCTTCTAAATAAGACAATAAAACACTAAGGTTACATTTTCTGAGCATTGGAAGAAGGTTACATTCGCATATATAAAGTTTGTTGTCTTTTTCAGGATTCTTCCTAATCTAGTTCTCAACTCGGCGGTGTCTATCCTGCAGTGCAGTGGTTATTATGTCATGGTTGTTACGTCAACTGGTGGCGTGTACGTCTGGTAAGCACGTGGTAAACACTATCTGGTTAAAATATCCAATATTGATCGATCGTCCATGTATCGTCTGTCTACTCCAAGCTCTCCCACATTCACTACAGCAGTGTATATATTAACACGTCCAAGCATTACTGATATATAGTGACTGCCGCATAGGCAGTACATATATCAATTGAACCAGTACATCATTTTAACCTTCGCTCTCCATCCGAGTCTCGGTAGCTCAATGGTTAGAGCGTCTCACCGGCAATCAGAAGGTTATACAGTAGGTTCGATTCCTGTCCGCGCCAAGCTCTCCCACATTCACATTTATCGCGTGATTTGAACTCATCGAAACCTCAGATAATAAAGTAACTGTATTAACCGAGTTTATTATATTTCGATGTAGGGATGTGCAAAATGCAACTGCCATAGTGAAGAATGAATCTGTTATTCCAATCCTAAGAGGTAATGCTTTCCTAATACCTAAGGATTCTCATTGCCAACTGTTTGAAATATGATGGGGCTGTCAGAAAGCTCTGCTTTTTAACAGTATCTTAGAATTAATATGAAAAATACAACTATGAAATGGGATATGAATTGTAAAATTGTTTTCCGTTACAGAACCTGAAGTGACTATATCTCGAGCGTCGATATCCGACATAGGATATCCTGTGATCTCATTATCAACACAGGCGTCGTATACGTTCAATGCCGACCTTGGTGTATGGTAAGGGAAAATTTAGTTTACAATTGTTTACATACAAATTGAATACTCTAAAAGAGTTATATAAACGTGTTGTGCTGCGTAGGCAGTCTAGAAATACAAATCGAATTAGATTAGATTAGATTAAAGGGTAACACATAATAGTTTCACAACTAATAAACTTGTGGCCCAACCTCGTTCCCAGGGCATTTTGCCTCCACGATGGAAGGTCGGCGAAAATGGCCCTGGGATCGGCTGGTCACATGACAACCAGAATTTCTGGGTGTTTAGCTATGATAATTTTTGTGGTCTTTGTTCCATTTCCTTTGTCTACTTTGTTGACCTGAATAATTGAGAAATATTCAATGCTCTTCAGAGTTGTACATGTCAGTATTCGTCGGCATAAAAGTAGCTAACAAGCTTAATAATCCACCATACATCCATGGTTATCTCTTACAAAAGGTATGAAGAAGCATATATCCAATTTAGCGAAAGCTATCACTTTTAATTTGCAGTAAAATTTGAAGACAGCATTCAGATTTAGATGAATAAATTATACTCGGCTGAATTAATTGAGTTTTATGACAAGCCAATCGGATTATAGAATGGACCAGCCGATCCCAGGGCTATTTTCGCCGACCTTCCGCCGTGGAGGTAAAATGCCCTGGGTACATTAATCAAAAAATACATAAGACATTCGATCTCACGTTTGGGGGATTTTACATATCCGATAATATTGGGTCTTCCTGAGCAAAATCTTAATATATCTTGTCAGCCGAAAATGTCATCTTCGTGGACTTTTTTGCTGTTAAAGTTATCGGATGTGATGTCACAAGAGGCATTTTTGTGGCAAGTAACAAAAGAAAACTGGTTTGGAATGCTTCTTGTGACATCACATCTGGTTACATCTGGTAACTTTGACAGCAAAAAAAGTCCATGAAGATGAAATTTTCGGCTGACAAGATATATTATAATTTTGTTCAGAAAGAACCAAATATTACGAATATGTAAAATCCCCAAACATGAGATAGACACTTCAAAGGTAAGTAGCAAAACAATTTACTATTTTTAATTCTTTTTCCAATTTTGCCTTTCAGGATGCAACTATCAAGTACGGAAGATCCGTTACAGTTGAACTCTGACTTCAAATCATGTTACAACACGCACGAGGTAGCCAAGGCTCATGGTATCTTGGCAACCTTACAAGGACAGACATCAAGGTAGAAAGTAAAATGGTATCATGTTATATACGTATATTAGCTCCTCCCATGCCGCTACACATTGTCAACATCCTGGGTCGAGGAACGATGGAAGGAGGAGAGCGTATAGAAATATTATATAGATCTAATAAAATATAATAATTTAAATACTACCTGCTGTATATAACCTTCAAATACTTTATCTACAATAGTTCATTATATAACATGCTGCTGTGTATTATAAAAGAGTTTAAGGAATCTGGATTTTTCCATCGATGGTATCTCGGCCATAATATTCATGTTCTAGACCAGGACTACTTTCTGTACACTCAGATCGGCGTGTCTTACAGGATCAGCGAGTTAGTCTCAAGGCGCGTATCACTCTGCTATGCTGCCTAGACGGCGTACGTCAGCTTTGATCGTACTGGGGTATCAGTGGTGTCGCATGATCCGACAAATGATCAGAGGAGGCTACGTCCGCAAAAATTCCGACTTTGCGCTTAAACTCTCAAACGCAGAGCTTTTCAGAATTGCCGGAACACCACCCCCCTAGCGGATTACATCAAAAAGCAACAGCTGCTCTACGCCGGCCATGTTATCAGAATGAGAAATTACTCATGGCAGAAAATCAGCATGTTCATGGCGAACAAGCAAGGCGGTGGAAGGAGTTACCTACGAAAATACGACGAGGATCTTGGTGGAATAGAAGTAAGCCAGGTGCTCAGGCTAATGCAGCAATGAAAAGAGTTATGCCAGGAATTGGAAGCGCGATTTGGTCACATGCGACAAGGTTCAACCAAAAATCTCACGAACGATGCGGTAACGAGATGATGATGATGATGATGATGATGATGATGATGATGATGATGATGATGATGGTGATGATGATGATGATGATGATGATGATGATGATGATGATGATGATGATGATGATGATGATGATAATGGTGATGATGATGGTGATGATGATGATGATGATGATGATGATGATGATGATGATGATGATGATGATGATGATGATGATGATGATGATGATGATGATGATGATGATGATGATGATGATGATGATGATGATGATGATGATGATGATGATGATGATGATGATGATGATGATGATGATGATGATGATGATGATGATGATGATGATGATGATGATGATGATGATGATGATGATGATGATGATGATGATGACGATGACGATGACGATGACGATGACGATGATGATGATGATGATGATGATGATGATGATGATGATGATTGGTCTTTACGGTTGGAAGAGCGAAATATACTATCTGCATTAGCCACTATAGCATAAAAAGTTTATTTCGTAATAGCATGTTGGTCGTGTATTTGTATAAAGTACCTGTCCCGGTTTTTGGAATTTTATATATTCGTAATCTTTGGGTTCTACCAAAAATAAATGTAATATATCTTGTCGTTCGAAAATTTCATCTTCGTGTTTTTTCCTTGCTAAAGTTGATTTACAGGAAATGGCGTCGAAGCAGGGACACGCGAAGTCATTGCACACTAATTCAACAGTGAAATACAAAGAAAGTTTGGCTCTGAACTTTGAACACACCCGTTTAGATAAAATTCGCTCAATTCCCAAACTTTCATTGTATTTCACTGATGAATCAGTGTGCAATGTTTTTGCGTGTCCCTGCTTTGACCGCATTTCTATCACTTTAGCAGGGAAAAGGTATGAAGATGAAATTTTCGCACGACAAGATATTTTACAATTCTTCTCAAGAGATTCCAAAGATCACAAATATGTAAAATCCCAAAATCCCGGATAGGCACTTTAATTTACGTTTATTGTTTTTCTTGTAGATTCAGTCGTCCAGTTGGTCGCCTCTTTCGTTCAAGTTCTACTCGCCCACAGACTGCAACAATTAGTCATTTAGAGGTAGGGTTGCTCCAGAGAGGAGGATCGGTATTGTGATATTTGCTCGTCAGGGCAATGTGACGTCAATGATGACGTCAATGTGACTCATACTATTACGTCACCAAACGAAAGAAGCTTCTCCCCCTATGATTTATTTACAGTCGATCACGCAGGGTAAGGTTATCCTATTTATCCCAGTTCCTGAAATTCCTGCTCTTTCTGATCCAGCAAAAATTAGCGAATTTGCTTGCAAATTGACAAAGTTATGGCAGTTTAAAAATGCGCAAAAAAGGGAAAATTTCTAAAAAATTATGTTTTTTGACCGCAATTTTAATGGACATTTTTGTGTCATCAATTTTCTTCGTTTTATATTCGTTAGATAGAGAAATTCCTGCTCTTTCAGATGCAGCAAAAATTAGCGAATTTGCTTGCAAATGGACAAAGTTATGGCAATTTTAAAATGCGCAAAAAAGGGAAAATTTCTAAAAAAATATGTTTTTTTGACCGCAATTTTGATGGAAATTTCATGTTTTAAGCATTCGATTATTCAGTTTATCACTCTTAGGTGAACGGAAAACCCAACTGATAGGGATTCCGATTTCCGAGAGCCTACGATTTAAGGTCGTTTTCCAAGAAGACCCGAAAGTCTTACCATTTGCTGGTGTTGTTGCCAAGGCAGCACTTTCTCCTCAATTATTTTGAGACCCTGAGTGGTGGTCCGACCCAGGATTTGAACCTGTGTCTCCCAGCTCATAGACATGTGTGGTAACCACTAGACCACAAATAAGGGTAACCACTAGAACACACACATAAAATATATTGGTTATACCTTGAATTTATTGTCGATTCACGAAGTATATTGAACGCTAAATGACCTGTACTTAGCAACCGGTTGTTTAGCAACGAAATACGTCCGAGTTCGTAGGAACCAAAATACTCGCAGAGTCCATATTACGTTAGTACATCCAGAAACCGCATGGCGTGTTTTCGCACAAGTCACATCATTATTTCCGCTTGTTTGTAAAACCCTTGTTTGTGCTACTATCAAACTTATAAAACGTGTTGTGCTGCGTAGGCAGTGTAGAAATACAAATCAAATATCTAAAAAGGTTATAGTGTACTGCCGAAATAGCGTGTGAGTTTTCTAACGTTTCGAGCGAAGGCCCTTCGTCAGAGAGTTGTCGAAACGTTAGACAACTTACACGCTATTTCAGCAGTACCCCAACCTTTTTAATTTAGATACTATCAAACTTCTCTTGCTTCTGAATTGACACGTTCTTGTTGTTTATTAGAACCAGATAGCCGCAACCCTAGCCCTTGGCTCTGAAAAAGAATACCATTTTTGGTTTATGACTTACGTGCGATATTTAGTACAAGAAGGTATGTTTTGAAAGTGAAACTCTGCAGTTGAAACTTTTATTTTTCCACGTTTCGTTTGGTTGACCTTTTGCTCCAATCCTCCGCCAATATCCTTTTGAACTTTCTACGGCAGTTGGGCTAATTCATGATCTCTCTTTTTGGTTCAGGGATCGAAGGAAGACTCCGTGACATGTGTAATGAATTGCTTGGACCCAGTTTCAGGTAAAATGTTTTATAAAAGTGCGCTGTTATATAAAGGTGTGATTATATATATATATATATATATATATATATATATATATATATATATATATATATATATATATATATATATATATATGCTTTTAAATAAAAGGCCTTCAAGTATAATGTTTAGAAATGTTAATAGTTTTACTGTATCTGCTCTTGTACTCGAGAAATAACGTTTTCATTCTCGTATTTTATGCTTCTGGACGCCGCCATTTTAGAGTTTGCTCGACGGCTCAAACCTGATGTACAGCGGTGGTTTTTTTCAATTTTGACGTCATTGAGTGTTTGTCTTTTGTTCCTTGCACTTATTGACGTCAAAATTAAGAAGAGACCCCCGCTGGACGACGAATCTGAGCCGTCGAGCAAACTCCAGAATGACACAAAATGGCGGCATCCAGAAGCATTAAAATGAATTATGGTTTTTCCATTAGGTCGACGACATGGAAACCTCACATCTTGGTAAGTGAAGTTCTTCGTAATTCTACTATAGTGACCCTGGTAGAAAACTTGAACAGGATCTTGAACAGGATCTTGGATAGGATCTTAAATAGGAAACATTTAAGATTTTGTACAGCATCTTGTACAGCATCTTGTACAGCATCTTGTACAGCATCTTGTACAGCATCTTGTACAGCATCTTGTACAGCATCTTGTACAGCATCTTGTACAGCATCTTGTACAGCATCTTGTACAGCATCTTGTACAGCATCTTGTACAGCATCTTGTACAGCATCTTGTACAGCATCTTGTACAGCATCTTGTACAGCATCTTGTACAGCATCTTGTACAGCATCTTGTACAGCATCTTGTACAGCATCTTGTACAGCATCTTGTACAGCATCTTGTACAGCATCTTGTACAGCATCTTGTACAGCATCTTGTACAGCATCTTGTACAGCATCTTGTACAGCATCTTGTACAGCATCTTGTACAGCATCTTGTACAGCATCTTGTACAGCATCTTGTACAGCATCTTGTACAGCATCTTGTACAGCATCTTGTACAGCATCTTGTACAGCATCTTGTACAGCATCTTGTACAGCATCTTGTACAGCATCTTGTACAGCATCTTGCACAGCATCTTGCACAGCATCTTGCACAGCATCTTGTACAGCATCTTGTACAGCATCTTGTACAGCATCTTGTACAAGATCTTGTACAAGATCTTGTACAAGATCTTGTAAGATCTTAAAAAACATTGTACAAGATCTTACAAGATCTTACAAGATCATGTAAGATCTTGTACAAGATCTTACAGGATCTTGTAAGATCCTACACAAGATTTTTAGTATCCTATAGGATCCTACACTATCCTGTTCAGGATCTTAAACAGGATCCTGATCTTTTGAAGTTTAATAGCATCGTAATACTGTCAGGATACTGATTAGTATCCTGATGATAAAGATCTCAGGTCAAATTCATAATTAGGATCCTGATCTTATTAGGGTCTGGCCAGAATCCTGAATAGGATCTTGATCTTACTAGGATCTCATCAGGATTTTGTTCTAATATTTAGGATTTCATTAGCATACTAGGATTATTTTATGGATTCTGATTAGGATCCTGATCTTATTAGGATCCTACCAGGCTCCTGTAAGATTAGGATCCTGATTAGGATCCTGATAAGAATTGGATCTCATCAAGATGCTGATTAGGATTCTGATAAGGTTAGGATCCTGTCATGATCCTGATTAGGATCTTGATAAGATTCGGATCCTGATTATAATCCTGATCTGAATAGGATCCTGATACAATTATGAGATTAGATCCTGGTAAGATTATGGATCTAACCAGGATCTTGATTAGGATCCTGATTTCCTGATTAGGATCCTGTTAACATTTGGATCTCATCAGGATCCTGATTAAGATCCTGAGAAGGTTAGGATAATGTCGGGATACTGGGTAGGATCTTGGCGATTTTAGGATCCTAAACAGGGTCCTAATTAGAATCCTGATACGATTAGGATCTGCTCAGGATCCTGATTATGATCCTAATAGTATTCGAATCATGTCATATCATGTTTAAGATCATCTAAGAGGGCTGTCCCCACCCCTGCTAGAGGCCTGTCTAGTTATTAGTTTGCGATCCCACCCAATCTTTTTTTGACTATTTTTTATGTATAACAGGGATTTCAAAAAAGGGAACTGCTTCGAGAGATTCTGCCTATTATTGGTAAGTCAGCACTTCATTATTGATGAGCTCCCTTCAACTAACTGTAGTTTAACTGTAGTTTATATACTAGTCGGAATATAGTAGTTTGGAGATACGAAAATACTAGTAACACATTTTAAAAGTTGAATAAACCATGTAAAAAAGCCGTCATTTTGAATATGACGTCGTTACATTTGCTAATTGTTCAGATTCAAGTTCATTGTGCACGATGTATATCGACTAGGTGAAACACGTGGAGTTCCAACGTCCGTTCTTTCTTTTGCATGCGCTGCACTGCATGCGCTGCACTGCATGCGCTGCATGCACTGTGCTGCATGCACTGTGCT
The DNA here is from genome assembly GCA_035772405.1 of Chrysogorgia sp. JL179-B06. Taxonomy (NCBI): domain Eukaryota; kingdom Metazoa; phylum Cnidaria; class Anthozoa; order Scleralcyonacea; family Chrysogorgiidae; genus Chrysogorgia; species Chrysogorgia sp. JL179-B06. Next base: position 1,200,943 of record JAYKKM010000295.1, read on the forward strand.
GCACTGCACTGCATTGCACTGCACTGTACTGCACTGCACTGCACTGCACTGCACTGCACTGCACTGCACTGCACTGCACTGCACTGCACTGCACTGCACTGCACTGCACTGCACTGCACTGCACTGCACTGCACTGCACTGCATCACATCACATTGCATCACATTGCATTACCTAATTCACCTTTAATACGCTTTACAAGCATTTTTCCAACCTCAAACTAGGATATTCAGGTTATTTAGGTCACATATTTTGATCTAAAAGGTACTTAGTTTTTGTTGCCAATGTCCTTTAAAAATCATGTTCTCCTTACTGAAGCCTAATTGGTCACTTGGAAGTCACGTGCTCCATTGAGCACGCCCGACAGCCAATGAGAAGCAGCGTTACATTATTAAATCGATGTTATCATTTATGTTATTATTTCAGGAACCAACACGAGACTTCAGAGAATATTCACCGAGTACAAAGAACAACTGAGCATGATTTAAGATTTTATTTTAAATTGTATTATGAAGTGTAAAGTAAGTTCAGAAGAAACTATCGTATTTGAAAGAACATCTCAAATAACAAAGATTGTCATTTACAGCTCTCCCATAATTCACTTCGCTCTTGAGATATGAAAGTTTGCTTGCTATATACACAACGGTGGTCCTTATTTTATTTATTTTTTATTTTGTCTCACCCTCTTAAATGGTTCCAATTGGGTTAAAAATGCTGTGTGTAAAATTGTATTAAGAATTATTGATATTTAGAGGTAGCTCAAGGATCCTGAAATTTTTACTATAGTATCCCTATGAGAAAAATCAGCCAAATTGTCCAATATGCTATAAGCCCTCAGGAAGTGTCGGATTGGTCTAAAAACCCACTAGTGAGTAGTTTAGACCTGGTTTCCTTTTTTACTTTAAGACAAACTTATAGCCAAACATGTATGGTTTCCGAGATGTAGAGCTCCAAACTTTTTTAACCAATGAGAATTTTAAGAACTTTGGAGCCCTATATCTCGGAAACCATACATTTTTGGCTATAAGTTTGTCTGAAAGTCAAATAGGAAACCAGGTCTAAACTACTCACTAATGGATTTTTAGACCAATCCGACACTCCCCTGAGGGCTTATAGCAGGGATACTGTAGTAAAAATTTCAGGGTCCTTGAGCTACCCCTAAATATCAATAGTTTTTAATACAATTTTACACACATTTTTAATCCAATTGGAGCCATTTAAGAGGGTGAGACTATACAAAAAAAATAAATTAAAATAAGGACCACCCTAATGTACATGACACCATTGTAGATTAATTCAGTGTACGAAATAACGGGGTCACTGACCACTGATTTTCACGATTTGATCGCTAGAAATCTGTCACGGCAGGTTAGCATTGACCGGTCAAATTATTTTGGTCAAATTATTTCTACAGTGAACTCATTTTCTTTTACCTTGTAAACGTTGTTTATATCATTTATGAACTAAAGTCAGTAAATGGCTTTAACAGGTGGCGCCTTAAAAAGGTTTTAAAAAGCTGCTTAGTTTTATTATAGTTAAACAAGGAAATAAGAACTTGAAAATTATATTTCATTTGAGGCCAAGTTGTCGCACCGATTTCCTTCGATTTTCTCGGAGAAAATGGTTTGAATCACCGAAATAGTTGGTAAACATGGTTATTTAGATGCAGTCGGTTTTGAAGCCGTTCAAACCATTTACAACTTTGCCATATCTCACTTCACTCTTGAGATATTAAGATTTGTTTAATATGTACATGATCATACTTATGACATCACACTGCATAATAACTTATTGAAAACGCTTATATATCCTTGAGATTATGTAATGAAATCACATGAAATGCAGGTGCATGTGTGTGGATGTATCCAATGACATCAAATATGCAAATCATCAAACGATTCCATGTGATAATGTAAAGATATGCAGAATTTTTCAATAAGTCATTATGCAGTGTGATGTCATAAGTATGATCATTTACATATTAAACAGATCTTAATATCTCAAGAGTGAAGTGAGAAATGAAAAAGTTGTAAATAGTTAGTCTTTATAGTTTCAAGAGTTCTTTCAAACAAAAGAGTTATTTTACAACTGAATTTTTGTTACATAGCAAACAAATCTGAATATCTCAGAAGTGTGATCGCTAGAAAATATACTTTAAAATAATGTTTCCGCGGATAGACTGAAAACTAGTCGTTCCAGGGCACTGATCTCAAAAATAGGACTGGATTGAGCTTTCTATTGTATCTGATGAGCTGATTTTGAAGCCTGCATATTTGCATAATGTAAATTGACGAGAGATCATTAGAAGCTCCGAGTTTGTAAAGCAAATCAAACTGTGACGCTCGCGAAATAGGTTTAGTGTCTGGCCAATATAGTTTCTTTGTTAACATTAAATGCATAAAATCTTGAACCTAATTTGACGTCTCATATTAGGCTTCTCTCACTGGATAATTAGAGCCAACGGCGGCCATTACTAAGGGACCAAAGTCGCAGTAAATCTGTAGGTAGGCCATGAATCGTTTTACCCAGTAATTTGAAAAATGTCTTCTGGTCCTCTTTATAGTTAAATTATTTTCTTTTGTCGATGGTAAGAGCAGATAATCCAACAAAAAACCTCATAGGATCCTCAGTTGGTCCCTTAGTAATGGCGGACTTCTGGCTTCATTTTCTGAACAATAGTTGCTCGATCCAGTCTTCTTTCGAGATCAGTGTTCCAGTGTTAGTACGAGGTTATTATTATGCATTCTCTATCTCGATTTTGATTGGCTGTTGGCATACAGCTAATTCGTGACATCAGCTTCATGTGACCTCATGTTCCAATATTATGGTTCAAAAAGTGTAGCTATGACATCATTATTCCAATATCTTGTTGTTAGCTTGCTGTTGCCGGCTGGTTTACGGCGGAAGATTGCTTTAGCACTTCTTATGCATAATAAAACAATTATTGGATTGGGTTTTCGCATGATATCGAGAATTATCCGCAAGACCTCGGTTTGTGTTATCCACCTCAGCCTTCATCTTCGGTAGATTCACGCGTTCATGCGATCCTCAGCCTTCGGTAGACAACACAAACCTTGACCTTGATAATTCTCCATATTATGCTTCACTTCATCCAATAATTGTTAAAGTGCCCATGACCCCAAATACGATATTACTGATATAGATGCTACATGAAGTGAAAAGTTGAATGCCAAAATATTTTATGATTTGAGCTTTGCGTTGATGTGCTATAAAGATTTGTTTGTCAGAAATGCTAATGAGTGTGACGTCATTTACGGCATCATTTCGGATACAATATTCTACTGTTAAAGCAAATTAATCTAACTCAAACGTTGATGATGTACTTGACCACTATAGTAAAGATTTTATCAACTTTTTCACTCAAATCCTCAACCAGTCTATCACACGGAAAGCAGAAAAGAAAGCCAAATGCCGTAAATGACGTCACACTCATTACCATTTCTGACAAACAAATCTTTATAGCACATCAATGCAAAGCTCAAATCATAAAATATTTTGGCATTCAACTTTTCACTTCATGTAGCATCTATATCCGTAATATCGTATTTGGGGTCATGGGCACTTTAAATATTAGGGTGCCGGTTAGTATAAGGGCTTGATTTTGGGTTAGGATTATATTTCAAACCTTTATACTAACCTTTGTACTAACCCTCAAACAACTGATTTTCAGTCTTTTCGCGGAAACCATATTTTATAAGCCATACTTTCTATAGCGATCACCATCTCAGAAGTGAAGTGAGTTATAAGAAAGCTGTAACCAAAGATGCTGGCTTACATTCGCAATGTACCCGAAGGAATCGTCAGAAACGAAGAGCGTCTACATTTGGTGAAGGAGTAAAGGAACAAGCCTTCTTCTCCCCCAAGATACGCCTCTGACCCATACTTCAATCTCCAGGGGCACCAACGAAACCAAGAAAGAAACAAGAGACAAAAATCCATGTAAATGACATTCATAATCTTTTTGTAAACACTTTTATTATATGACAATGGCATCACTTTTTTTTAGATATATCAGTTTGTTTGATATTCAGATGTCCGGAATTTACGTCACACATGCATAATGACTTATTGGAGAAACGTGTGTATCTCTTTCATTCACGAACGAAATCCTTTAAAATCGAGACGTTTGGTGTTGTGGGAGAAATACGCACACGTGTTATTCACACTTTAGTGTTTTTATGTTTGACGAACGCAAAGATATATAACATTCTCTGATAAGTCATGCATGTGTGACGTAAATTTCGGACATTTGCATATCAAACAAACTGATATATCTCCAAAAGAAAGCGAAGAAACGAAAATCTTCAAAAGAAGTTACTTTATCCTTTTAAAGGTTCTTCCAAATAAGACGATAAAAATGTTGAGGTTAGGGGCACTTTAACCGGTTTAGAAGAGGTAAAATCTGCCTTTTATGTAAAATCTAAAGTAAAATGTCCGATGCGAACTGTCTATTTCATGTGAACAGTTGTGTAATAAATATCCCATTGAATGGTTCTCCCGATAATACTGTCGGGCATTTTACTTGTTTCTCGCATTTTCCTCGTCCTTTTAGGGCTCGCAAACATACATCCGAAACTCGTAAAACACCCGACCGTGTTACCGGTAAAACCAATTCAATAAGATGTATTTATTGAATAAATATTAAACAATTATACTAGAAAAACGTATACGCAACAACCCCTCGCCCGCTTGCTTGCTTGCTGTTTGAAACTTTTATAGCGTAGTTGCTCTTCTTTTAGTTCAAAATTACTTGAATTGGATAAGAGCCCATTCATTTAAATATCTCTGAGAGCTTTGTATTGTCTGAATTTAATTGTTTCATAGGACATCAAACTAAATACATGTAGCCCAAACTTTTTAATTTTTGGGTGCAGCAACAGAATAGTGGGGAAGTCTACTGCTGTTTCTACCATCAATCACTAAGAAAGAAATTACGTTTCGCACACTATTGATGATTCATGAAATAATCAACTCAGTAGCTGGTATACAGACACAAAGGCTGTTGAAGGAAGAAAGTGCATCTTTATCATACAACGGGGGTTTTTCTTTACACAAAATACCATTTTTGTATGAAATCGTGAACTAATGTATCGTTCCACTCCTTTTGATCGCAAGCACAACAATATTTTGGGCATTTCCTATGTAACCAGGCTTTATCCCAAATGGCCGCCAGTATTAGCCAAAAAGGGAGCTATATAATCGTCAGAATTTTGTCACTTAACCATGTAAATAACCACTAACCCCAAAACAACAAAGATCCTAGCCTGCGTGCAGACCCGCCGCCTAACGAGTTTTCTAACCCTAACCCCAATATTAGCTGCCATTTTGGATAAGCAGGGACCGCGGAACAATTTTTGGATTGGGGGGGCTAGCGAACGCTATAATTAGGGTTATATAAAAATCGCTATATAAAAGGCACATGTTTGGAAAATTATTGGGGGGGCTAAGCCCCCCCTAGCCCCCCTGCTCCGCGGTCCCTGATAAGGCCTGGTTACCTCAGTGAGCGCGCTCTCTCTCTCTCTCTCTCTCTCTCTATCTATCTATCTATCTATCTATATATATATATATATATATATATGCAGGGCTATCTGCCAGTCATTGGCCAGGCAAAAAGTGAAGCCAAAGATGGCCGACTTTTCTATAAGAAAGACGACGTACAAACCGCGCAGGGGACTGAAACTGACGTGCAACGTCGGCCATCTCTCTCTCTCTCTCTCTCTCTCTCTCTCTCTCTCTCTCTATATATATATATATATATATATATATATACTCGAAGTGCCGGCACAAAAACAGATTCTATTTAGAGAATATATACCCAGTGAGCTATATATATATATATATATATGGTACCTACGACATCTCGAAACGTGAGCCCAACATTTTATTACGCAACAACCCCTCGCCACTTACTCAGTTTCATACTTTTATAATGTAGTTAGATAATAATCTTTTTATTTGCCAATCGAAAAGATTTTCAGTGGGCCTAACTCTGAGAGCCTTTAAATTATAAAGCTCAACGCTGGTTTTCCTTGTTTCGTAAACTATTAAAAAGTAATGAAATTGTCCAAACTGATCACTGTTTGGGTGCACTACCGGCTGCAATACCATGCGAAAGTCTACTGGAGATTCGCGGAGGGCGGCGTGATAGCTCAATGGTTTTAGCTAGTGACTTGGTTATAAGGAAGAAATTAATGTAAATAATGATTAAAATTCAGAAATGGTAAGTTTAAAAGGTATTTAACGATTTAAGATATTGCGAAGGGCGTGATAGCTCAGAGGGTTAGGCTAGTGACTTCGTTCCTGAAATTTGCGGATATAGGCATGCAGAAATTAGTGTAAATACTGTTGGTACTTTTCTTGATTAAAATTCAGAAATGGTAAGTTTAAAAGGTATTTAATGATTATAAATATTGCAAAGGGCGTGATAGCTCAGTGGTTTAGGCTAGTGACTTCGTTCCTGAACTTTACGGATAAGGCAGAAATTAGTGTAAATACTGTTGGTAATTTTCTTGATTAAAATTCAGAAATGGTAAGTTTAAAAGTAGCCGTATGTGTTGTAGTGTAATATATTATGACTCTACTAGTAGCCGTTATGTTCTGTTGTATAATATATCATAGCTCGGCGAGGAGCCATTATGTTCTGTAGTATAATATATTATAGCTCGGCAAGTAGCCATTATGATCTGTAGTATAATATATTATAGCGCGGCTAGTAGCCATTATGTTCTGTAGTATAATATATTATAGCTCGGCAAGTAGCCATTATGTTCTGTAGAATAATATATTATGGATTTATGGCTCGGCAAGTAGCCATTATGTTCTGTAGTATAATATATTATGGCTCGGCGAGTAGCCATTATGTTCTGTAGTATAATACATTATAGCTCGGCTAGTAGCCATTATGCGGTTCTGTAGTATAATATATTATAGCTCGGCAAGAAGCCATTATGTTCTGTAGTATAATACATTATAGCTCGGCTAGTAGCCATTATGTTCCGTAGTATAATATATTATAGCTCGGCAAGTAGCCATTATGTTCTGTAGTATAATATATTATAGCTCGGCAAGTAGCCATTATGTTCTGTAGTATAATATATTATAGCTCGGCTAGTAGCCATTATGTTCTGTAGTATAATATATTATAGCTCGGCAAGTAGCCATTATGTTCTGTAGTATAATATATTATAGCTCGGCAAGTAGCCATTATGTTCTGTAGTATAATACATTATAGCTCGGCAAGTAGCCATTATGTTCTGTAGTATAATATATTATAGCTCGGCAAGTAGCCATTATGTTCCGTAGTATAATATATTATAGCTCGGCAAGTAGCCATTATGTTCTGTAGTATAATATATTATAGCTCGGCAAGTAGCCATTATGTTCTGTAGTATAATATATTATAGCTCGGCAAGTAGCCATTATGTTCTGTAGTATAATATATTATAGCTCGGCAAGTAGCCATTATGTTCTGTAGTATAATATATTATAGCTCGGCAAGTAGCCATTATGTTCTGTAGTATAATATATTATAGCTCGGCAAGTAGCCATTATGTTCTGTAGTATAATATATTATAGCTCGGCAAGTAGCCATTATGTTCTGTAGTATAATATATTATAGCTCGGCAAGTAGCCATTATGTTCTGTAGTATAATATATTATAGCTCGGCAAGTAGCCATTATGTTCTGTAGTATAATATATTATAGCTCGGCAAGTAGCCATTATGTTCTGTAGTATAATATTATAGCTCGGCAAGTAGCCATTATGTTCTGTAGTATAATATATTATAGCTCGGCAAGTAGCCATTATGTTCTGTAGTATAATATATTATAGCTCGGCAAGTAGCCATTATGTTCTGTAGTATAATATATTATAGCTCGGCAAGTAGCCATTATGTTCTGTAGTATAATATATTATAGCTCGGCAAGTAGCCATTATATTCTGTAGTATAATATATTATAGCTCGGCAAAGTAGCCATTATGTTCTGTATAGTGCAATATATTATGGCTTGGCCAGTAGCCATTATGTTCTGTAGAATAATATATTATAGCTCAGCAAAGTAGCAATTATATTCTGTAGTATAATATATTATAGCTCGGCAAGTAGCCATTATGTTAGCTATAAATATATTATAGCTCGGCAAGTAGCCATTGTGTTCTGTAGTATAATATATTATAGCTCGGCAAGTAGCCATTATGTTCCTTAGTATAATATATTATAGCTCGGCAAGTAGCCATTATGTTCTGTAGTATAATATATTATAGCTCGGCAAGTAGCCATTATGTTCTGTAGTATAATATATTATAGCTCGGCAAGTAGCCATTATGTTCTGTAGTATAATATATTATAGCTCGGCAAGTAGCCATTATGTTCTGTAGTATAATATATTATAGCTCGGCAAGTAGCCATTATGTTCTGTAGTATAATATATTATAGCTCGGCAAGTAGCCATTATGTTCTGTAGTATAATATATTATAGCTCGGCAAGTAGCCATTATGTTCTGTAGTATAATATATTATAGCTCGGCAAGTAGCCATTATGTTCTGTAGTATAATACATTATAGCTCGGCAAGTAGCCATTATGTTCTGTAGTATAATATATTATAGCTCGGCAAGTAGCCATTATGTTCTGTAGTATAATATATTATAGCTCGGCAAGTAGCCATTATGTTCTGTAGTATAATATATTATAGCTCGGCAAGTAGCCATTATGTTCTGTAGTATAATACATTATAGCTCGGCAAGTAGCCATTATGTTCTGTAGTATAATATATTATAGCTCGGCAAGAAGCCATTATGTTCCGTAGAAAAATATATTATAGCTCGGCAATTACCATTATGTTCTGTAATATAATATATTATGGCTCGGCGAGTAGCCATTATGTTCTGTAGTATAATACATTATAGCTCGGCAAGTAGCCATTATGTTCTGTAGTATAATATATTATAGCTCGGCAAGTAGCCATTATGTTCCGTAGTATAATATATTATAGCTCGGCAAGTAGCCATTATGTTCCGTAGTATAATATATTATAGCTCGGCAAGTAGCCATTATGTTCTGTAGTATAATACATTATAGCTCGGCAAGTAGCCATTATGTTCTGTAGTATAATATATTATAGCTCGGCAAGTAGCCATTATGTTCTGTAGTATAATATATTATAGCTCGGCAAGTAGCCATTATGTTCCGTAGTATAATATATTATAGCTCGGCAAGTAGCCATTATGTTCTGTAGTATAATATATTATAGCTCGGCAAGTAGCCATTATGTTCTGTAGAAAAATATATTATAGCTCGGCAAGTAGCCATTATGTTCCGTAGTATAATATATTATAGCTCGGCAAGTAGCCATTATGTTCTGTAGTATAATACATTATAGCTCGGCAAGTAGCCATTATGTTCTGTAGTATAATATATTATAGCTCGGCAAGTAGCCATTATGTTCTGTAGAAAAATATATTATAGCTCGGCAAGCAGCCATTATGTTCCGTAGTATAATATATTATAGCTCGGCAAGTAGCCATTATGTTCTGTAGTATAATACATTATAGCTCGGCAAGTAGCCATTATGTTCTGTAGTATAATACATTATAGCTCGGCAAGTAGCCATTATGTTCTGTAGTATAATATATTATAGCTCGGCAAGTAGCCATTATGTTCTGTAGTATAATATATTATAGCTCGGCAAGTAGCCATTATGTTCTTAGTATAATATATTATAGCTCGGCAAGTAGCCATTATGTTCTGTAGTATAATATATTATAGCTCGGCAAGTAGCCATTATGTTCTGTAGTATAATAATTATAGCTCGGCAAGTAGCCATTATGTTCTGTAGTATAATATATTATAGCTCGGCAAGTAGCCATTATGTTCTGTAGTATAATATATTATAGCTCGGCAAGTAGCCATTATGTTCTGTAGTATAATATATTATAGCTCGGCAAGTAGCCATTATGTTCTGTAGTATAATATATTATAGCTCGGCAAGTAGCCATTATGTTCTGTAGTATAATACATTATAGCTCGGCAAGTAGCCATTATGTTCTGTAGTATAATATATTATAGCTCGGCAAGTAGCCATTATGTTCTGTAGTATAATATATTATAGCTCGGCAAGTAGCCATTATGTTCTGTAGTATAATATATTATAGCTCGGCAAGTAGCCATTATGTTCTGTAGTATAATATATTATAGCTCGGCAAGTAGCCATTATGTTCTGTAGAAAAATATATTATAGCTCGGCAAGCAGCCATTATGTTCCGTAGTATAATATATTATAGCTCGGCAAGTAGCCATTATGTTCCGTAGTATAATATATTATAGCTCGGCAAGTAGCCATTATGTTCTGTAGTATAATACATTATAGCTCGGCAAGTAGCCATTATGTTCTGTAGTATAATACATTATAGCTCGGCAAGTAGCCATTATCTTCTGTAGTATAATATATTATAGCTCGGCAAGTAGCCGTATAGTACGCGCGGATAGTAGAGTGAAGGTGTTGGAGCAAGGAAAAAAGGCCGTGAGTGTTTGTTTAGAGTGTAGGTGTTGAGGACGGTTGGGTCGAACCTTTGTGGCCGTCCCATAATAAGATTAAGTTGGACATCTTAATAAGAAATAAAACAGCGTTGTATTCTTGGGACTCAAGTTGGAAAGAAGTTGTGCCATTACGGTTAACTTTATTACCAGTTAGAGCCTAAACATTTTTAATTTGGTAAAAAATGAAATATATTTACAAAGAGAAGTTTTTAATTCGATATGGTTTAATAGAATTGTTACCTAGAAGTGTCCCACAATAATTATCAAAGATAACACTCTTTAAAATGAGCTCTTTCACTGAAGTGTTCTCAAACACTTCGATAAAATGGCACGTCTTATTGACTCATAGTGACAGCTTTAGATGAAATACTAAAGGTTGTAGAATGAATAAAAATAAATGGAATATTTCCGCTAAAGGTCGAACGCCATTATTGAACACAAAAATTTGAATATTATAATTGTTTTAAAGAATCCCACAATATTTAGCACGAGAACCTCTCTTTAACTATGGGGTCATTACAGAGCGAAGTCAATTCACACTATGGTACTAACAGCTGCTAAATGTGTTTCATAAACGCATTACGTAGTTAGAAGTACTTTAGTATACCACGGCACTGAATAGTCACAAGGTTTTGTATTCATAAATGCACACCACGTACGTAGCTAGTAAGTGAGGAGGAGGAAAGCTCCAGTATATAGAGCTTCAACCACAAACAAACTGAAAAAGTCTAATACTGTAAATATATTTATCACCTGAACAGTTTGAAAACAGATTTTAAAATAAATATTGTCAATTATATCTCTGCTTTTTTCTTTGTTCATTTCTTTTTTCTTACTTCCGTTTCTGTGTGTCGACTTCTTCCATAGTTCCACAGGACACTCGAACCCACAGGTGTTATCTAGCAGCCACACGCCTTAACGCTTCCGCCACCGAAGCTTGCGATGAAGACTCTTGGTTAATAGTATAAGTTAATATTTATATATATATATAAATATATGGCAACTACCTTTCGTTCATATATATATATATATATATATAGTTAGTTGCATGCACATTTTATTTATTTTTAGCGTATTTTACACATAGTTAGTATCATTTTTGTATTATTTTATATCTGTATCGATGGGCAACCTTTACAGATTAAAGATTTAGATATAGATGGGAGTGTTTTACTAAGAAATATGCAGTGACATATTTTCCATATCCTCACTAGTGAAGATATCGATCACGATCTATATAATAAAAAGAAAATTACAAGATGGCTTGAAGATATGAATTTTATCTTCTCGTGGTAAAAACAATATTTTACTCAACCGCTACGCTCATTTGTAAAATATTGTTTTCACCACTCGAAGATAAAATTCATATCTTCGCACCATCGTGCAATATCCTCTATTTGTCGCGCGGCCAGTAGCCAAGTCTAATATATTATGACTCGGCTAGTAATAGTGTTGTGGTGCAATATTATATATTATGCCTCGGCTTATAGCTGTAATGTGCTGTAGTATATAATATATATTATGCCTCGGCCAGTAGCGGAAGTGTAATATATTATGACTCGGCTAGTAATAGTGTTGTGGTGCAGTATTATATATTATGCCTCGGCTTGTAGCTGTAATGTGCTGTAGTATATAATATATTATGCCTCGGCCAGTAGCCGAAGTGTAATATATTATGGCTCGGCTAGTAGTCATTATGTTCCGTAGTATAATATATTATAGCTCGGCAAGCAGCCATTATGTTCTGCAGTATAATATATTATGGCTCGGCTAGTAGCCATTATGTTCTGTAGTATAATATATTATAGCTCGGCAAGTAGCATTATGTTCTGTAATATAATACATTATAGCTCGGCAAGTAGTCATTATGTTCCGTAGTATAATATATTATAGCTCGGCAAGCAGCCATTATGTTCTGTAGTATAATATATTATAGCTCGGCAAGTAGCATTATGTTCTGTAATATAATACATTATAGCTCGGCAAGTAGCCATTATGTTCTGTAGTATAATATATTATAGCTCGGCAAGTAGCCATTAATATATGTTCCGTAGTATAATATATTATAGCTCGGCAAGTAGCCATTATGTTCTGTAGTATAATATATTATGGCTCGGTTAGTAGCCATTATGTTCCGTAGTATAATATATTATAGCTCGGCAAGTAGCCATTATGTTCTGTAGTATAATATATTATAGCTCGGCTAGTCAGCCATTATGTTCTGTAGTATAATATATTATAGCTCGGCAAGTAGCCATTATATGTTCTGTAGTATAATATATTATGGCTCGGCAAGTAGCCATTATGTACTGTAGTACAATATATTATAGCTCGGCTAGTTGCCATTATGTTCTGTAGTATAATATATTATGGCTAGGTTAGTAGCCATTATGTTCTGTAGTATAATATATTATAGCTCGGCAAGTAGCCATTATGTTCCGTAGTATAATATATTATAGCTCGGCAAGTAGCCATTATGTTGTAGTATAATATATTATAGCTCGGCAAGTAGCCATTATGTTCTGTAGTATAATATATTATAGCTCGGCAAGTAGCCATTATGTTCCGTAGAATAATATATTATAGCTCGGCAAGTAGCCATTATGTTCTGTAGTATAATATATTATGGCTCGGCAAGTAGCCATTATGTTCTGTAGTATAATATATTATAGCTCGGCAAGTAGCCATTATGTTCCGTAGTATAATATATTATAGCTCGGCAAGTAGCCATTATGTTCTGTAGTATAATATATTATAGCTCGGCAAGTAGCCATTATGTTCTGTAGTATAATATATTATAGCTCGGCAAGTAGCCATTATGTTCTGTAGTATAATATATTATAGCTCGGCAACTAGCCATTATGTTCTGTAGTATAATATACTATAGCTCGTCAAGTAGCCATTATATATGTTCTGTAGTATAATACATTATAGCTCGGCAAGTAGCCATTATGTTCCGTAGTATAATATATTATAGCTCGGCAAGTAGCCATTATGTTCTGTAGTATAATATATTATAGCTCGGCAAGTAGCCATTATGTTCTGCAGTATAATACATTATAGCTCGGCAAGTAGCCATTATGTTCCGTAGTATAATATATTATAGCTCGGCAAGTAGCCATTATGTTCCGTAGTATAATATATTATAGCTCGGCAAGTAGCCATTATGTTCTGTAGTATAATATATTATAGCTCGGCAAGTAGCCATTATGTTCCGTAGTATAATATATTATAGCTCGGCAAGTAGCCATTATGTTCCGTAGTATAATATATTATAGCTCGGCAAGTAGCCATTATGTTCTGTAGTATAATATATTATAGCTCGGCAAGTAGCCATTATGTTCTGTAGTATAATATATTATAGCTCGGCAAGTAGCCATTATGTTCTGTAGTATAATATATTATAGCTCGGCAACTAGCCATTATGTTCTGTAGTATAATATATTATAGCTCGTCAAGTAGCCATTATATATGTTCTGTAGTATAATACATTATAGCTCGGCAAGTAGCCATTATGTTCCGTAGTATAATATATTATAGCTCGGCAAGTAACCATTATGTTCTGTAGTATAATATATTATAGCTCGACAAGAAGCCATTATGTTCTGTAGTATAATACATTATAGCTCGGCAAGTAGCCATTATGTTCCGTAGTATAATATATTATAGCTCGGCAAGTAGCCATTATGTTCTGTAGTATAATATATTATAGCTCGGCAAGTAGCCATTATGTTCTGCAGTATAATACATTATAGCTCGGCAAGTAGCCATTATGTTCCGTAGTATAATATATTATAGCTCGGCGAGTAGCCATTATGTTCCGTAGTATAATATATTATAGCTCGGCAAGTAGCCATTATGTTCTGTAGTATAATATATTATAGCTCGGCAAGTAGCCATTATGTTCCGTAGTATAATATATTATAGCTCGGCAAGTAGCCATTATGTTCTGTAGTATAATACATTATAGCTCGGCAAGTAGCCATTATGTTCCGTAGTATAATATATTATAGCTCGGCAAGTAGCCATTATGTTCTGTAGTATAATACATTATAGCTCGGCAAGTAGCCATTATGTTCCGTAGTATAATATATTATAGCTCGGCGAGTAGCCATTATGTTCCGTAGTATAATATATTATGGCTCGGCAAGTAGCCATTATGTTCTGTAGTATAATATATTATAGCTCGGCAAGTAGCCATTATGTTCCGTAGTATAATATATTATAGCTCGGCAAGTAGCCATTATGTTCTGTAGTATAATATATTATAGCTCGGCAAGTAGCCATTATGTTCTGTAGTATAATACATTATAGCTCGGCAAGTAGCCATTATGTTCCGTAGTATAATATATTATAGCTCGGCGAGTAGCCATTATGTTCCGTAGTATAATATATTATGGCTCGGCAAGTAGCCATTATGTTCTGTAGTATAATACATTATAGCTCGGCAAGTAGCCATTATGTTCTGTAGTATAATACATTATAGCTCGGCAAGTAGCCATTATGTTCCGTAGTATAATACATTATAGCTCGGCAAGTAGCCATTATGTTCCGTAGTATAATATATTATAGCTCGGCGAGTAGCCATTATGTTCCGTAGTATAATATATTATGGCTCGGCAAGTAGCCATTATGTTCTGTAGTATAATACATTATAGCTCGGCAAGTAGCCGTATAGTACGCGCGGATGTTGGAGCTAGGAAAAAAGGCCGTGAGTGAGTGTTTGTTTAGAGTGTAGGTGTTGAGGACGGTTAGGTCGAACCTTTGTGGCCGTCCCATAATAGGATTAAGTTGGACATCTTAATAAGAAATAAAACAGCGTTGTATTCTTGCGACTCAAGTTGGAAAGAAGTTGTGCCATTACGGTTAACTTTATTACCAGTTAGAGCCTAAACATTTTTAATTTGGTAAAAAATGAAATATATTTACAAAGAGAAGTTTTTAATACGATATGGTTTAATAGAATAATTACCCAGAAGTGTCCCACAATAATTATCAAAGATAACTATCTTTAAAATGAGCTCTTTCACTAAAGTGTTCTCGAACACTTCGATAAAACGACACGTCTTATTGAGTCATCGTGACAGCTTTGGATGAAATACTAAAGGTCGTAGAATGAATAAAAATAAATGGAATATTTCCGCTAAAGGTCGAACGCCATTATTGAACACAAAAATTTGAATATTATAATTAGTTGAAAGAATCCCACAATATTTAGCACGAGAACCTATCTTTAACTACGGCCATTGTAGACTGAAGTCAATTCGCGCTATGGTACTGCGAGCTGCTAAATGTGTTTCATAAACGCATTACGTAGCTGTAGTACTTTAGTATACCACGGCACTGAATAGCCACAGGGTTGCATTTATAAATGCACGCCATGTAGTTATAGTAAGTGATGAGGAGGAAGCGCTAGTAAATAGAGCTTCAACCTCAAACAAACTGAAAAAGTCTAATAATACTGTAAATATATTTATCATCCTGGACAGTTTGAAAACAAATTTTAAAATAAACATTGTCAATTATATCTCCGCTTTTTTCTTTCTTCATTTCTTTTTTATCTGCCATTTCTGTGTATTGACTTCTTCCATAGTTCCACAGGACTCTCGAACCCACAGGTGTGATCAAGCAGTCACACGCCTTAACGCTTCCGCCACCGAAGCTTGCGATGAAGACTCTTGGTTAATTGCTAATTTCCTGCTTTAAGAATAAAATTAAACAAAAAAAAAATTAAATTAAAATCACTAAAATAAACGGCTTTTAAAAGATATTGAACATTAGATGACAAGTAGTGATTAACAAGACGACATTACAGTAAAAATGTACAGGAAATGCAGCGTTTAAAGACTTTTATCGGGTTTTATAGAGTAATATAGACATAGTTAGTGAGACGCGTGATGGGGTCACGGGGGGAAACTGGGTGGCGACTGGCGCGGTCACAAAGGTCGAAGGACGCCATGTTGGAGAAGAACCAACTCCCATAACTGGTATTTCTATGTCAAATTATGGCTATAAAAGGATCATTGAACGTCCGAAAAGCTCTCAAAAGGAACCTAAGACGTCCAGAATGCCGAAACTGAAGTTTTGAAGAAATTCGACAAAAGACTTGGAAAAAAATGGCTTTAACAAGAGACCGCGTGGGCGAACGACAACATGGCCGGCCGAATTCTCAAAGATTGCAAACATAAAAAAATCATGATTTTACTGGCAATAGAAGACAGCGATATAATATCTCAACTAATCTGTAAGTAAAGTATATCAATTGGGAAACATTTGAACCGTCTTTTAATTTTTAAACAAAATTTTATGAAATTCCAAATTTCACCCAGACTAATTTGCGACATTTTGTCTGAGCTAATTAATTATTCATGTTCTTCTTGCACTGATCTGTCTTGCTTCATTTATTTATTAATTTATTTTAAAAATATTATTATTCTGTTAAAAGAAATTAATTCAGTTAAAATAAGTCAATTCTATTAAAATAAATCAATTCTGTTAAAATGTAAAATAAATTCTGTTAAAGTAAATAAATTCTGTTAAAATAAATAAATTCTGTTAAAATAAATAAATTCTATTAAAATAAATAAATTCTGTTCAAATAAGTCAATTCTGTTATAATAAATAAACTCTTAAATAAATAAATTGTGTTATAATAAATAAATTCTGTTAAAATAAATCAATTCTATTTAAAATGAATAAATTCTGTTCAAATAAAATAATTCTGTTAAAATAAATAAATTTGTTGTATTAAATAAATTTGGTTAAAAAATGGATATTTTGATGTTGTATTGAAAATCAAACTATTAAATGTTATGTTTCACATATGGTAGCAACAGTTTAACAAGTTACAAAACATCAAGCTGAAACATAACATTAACTATAATTATTACTTTGTTTGTTTTCAAAATCTGTATTCTGTATTATTTATTTATGTACTGTATTTGTTTATTTATTTATTTATTTAGTAGCTGTTAATACATTTTGCATTATTAATTCTAATAATTTTGTCATCATGTTTTCAGATTTACCTAAAAAGATGGTAAAACAACTCAAGAGATAAGACTCCATACAAGATAGCCCTAAAGACAACACCTGATACTAAGTCAAACCCAGACAACCCTAAAGACAAGTCCTAATGCCACAACACAAAACTGAAAGGCAAGACCTATGTTAATTGGCCACAAGAGAGATTGCCAATACTGGTGAGTTCCTATAGTAACTTTAATGCTGTACTGTAGTTGACATATTTCAATGAGATCAAAGAGAATCAATTACCTAATAAAGAACATGGTCCTTACATAATTAGTTTATATTCAATTTTCAAAATGAATGGCACATTAAGTATTTAAACAAAAGCTATTGTTATTCAAATTTGAATTGAGAGCAAACTTTGTAATTATTTATTCGGACATAATTATAGGGATATGATGTATTTCTAAATTTAACCTAGCTAGTCTGTTTCAAAGCCCTCCAAAAAAGACGATCATTATAAATGTATCCTAACATACTGTATTGTTTTTATGAAACCAGTAGGATATTCTAGATTTATTTATTTATAATTTATTGAATATGTTTTTAAGAAACTAGCAGTTGTTAAAACACTGTTTAAGAAACTAGCAGGTGTGTTTTATCACGATTAAACCACAAATGTCTGTATATCCCAACTGGTTTTAGACCTGATAAAACATACATGATATGAGTTTCTTGAAAAACATTTAATGACATTAACCTACATACACATAACACTCAAATTTAATATTAAATTTAATTGTTGATGTGATAAAATGAAGATTACAATGCTGTAAAGACTTATAATTAAATTTATAGCTCTAATTTGACAATTTGCTCAGATGTGAACTATATATTGTATTTTAAAGAATTAATTAAGTCAATTTCTTTAACAGTTTAAAACCATGAAGCAGTATCCCAACTGTTTTTTAGACCTGATAAAACATATGCTGTGAGTTTTACTGAAAACCATTTAATGACATTGTTAAATTTAATTGATGATGTGAGAAGCTGTTTAGTAATACAAAAATCTTTTTATGACAATAGCTCAAAGACATGAACTAAAATAAATAAATAAATATAATATAAGTACATTTTAAAGAATTAATTAAGTCAACTTCATTTTACTTTTTATGTAATTAATTTAAACTTTATTAATTTTAGTAACCATTTTGCACTTAGCATTAATTATTTCTAATCATTATGTTATCATTATTTCCAGATTTACCTAAAAATGGCAACACAGATTCCATGGAAGTCAACCCTAGAGACACTCAACATATAAGACATATATGATGACAAGACAACCCTAGAATCAAGAGGTCCCAAGACACTGAGAGACAAGACCTTAAGCTTACAAGAGAGATTACCAACAATTAATGGTAAGTTCCTAAGCTTAATGCAGTAATGTAGTCAAGATATTTCAGGTTACTTTTAAAAAACATAGTCCTTATATATAATTATCTTATTAATGATGAGAACCTTAAAGTGCCTATGCAATGAAAAATTCAGTTGTAAAATAACTCTTTTGTTTGAAAGAACTCTTGAAACTATAAAGACTAACCATTTACAACTTTTTCATATCTCACTTCACTCTTGAGATATTAAGATTTATTTAATATGTAAATGATCATACTTATGACATCACAATGCATAATGACTTATTGAAAAAATCTGCATATCTTTACCATTATCACATGAAATTGTTTGATGATTTGCATATTTGATGTCATTGGATACGTCCATGCACATGCACCTGTATTTCAAGTGATTTCATTACATAATCTCAAGGATATACAGTATAAGGCACTTATTGAAAATGCTTATACTTGATGTCATAAGTATGATCATTTACATATCAAATGAATCTTAATATCTCAAGAGTGAAGTGATATATGGAAAAGTTGCAAATCATTAGTTTTTATAGTTTCAAGAGTTCTTTCAAATAAAAAGTTATTTTACACCTGAATGTTTCATTGCATGGGCACTTTACACATTTAAACAAAAGCTACTCTTATTTGAATTTGATTGGAGAGCTGACTCTGTCAATTATTTATTTGGACATAAAGCACCTGTAATATTTCCATGTTTAACCTAGTTAGCTTGTTTCAAGGATCTGAAAAAATACAATACTAAAATACAATAAGTATGATATGACACATATACAGATGTAAATACAATGATCTGTGAATGTGTCATATCCTACAGTATGTTGTTTTGAGAAACCAGTAGGATTCTAAGTTGATTTATTTATAATTTATTGAATATAAGTTTATTAATGTATGGTTAACACCATGAAGAGTATCTCAACTGGTTTTAGGCTTGAGAAATATTTAATGGCTTAATGCCCACAACACTCAAATTCACTATTAAATTTAATTGTTGATGTAAGAAACTTGAGATGTTGTTAAGTAATATAAAGACCCACAATCTTTTTATGAAAATTCTTTATATGAAAATTGTTATGTACCTAACAGTGGGGTAAGGTTTGGACAATCAGAACTAATTTCAAGACATGAACTATTGTATTTAAAAAAATAGTTAAGTCATGATTTCATTTTACTTTTTATATAATTAATATAAATTTTATTAATTTAGTGACCATTATGCACTTGGCATTAATTATTTCTAATCATGTTATCATTGTTCAGATTTACCTACAAAATGGCAATACAGGACCCCATGCAAGACAACCCAACAGGCAAACCAATGGCAAGAGATACGGAACCATCCAAGATACAATCCCATGCAGACAAGCAACTTCCAAGAGATATTGTCAACAATTGTGAGTTCCTGTATGTAGTAATCAATTAGAAAATAACATTTTGAAAAGGTGTGATTGGCTAAAAGCCATGTTTCTATAACTGTATAATAACTGTCATTCGTTAAGTCAAACAAAAGCTTGCTAAAAGTTTTTAAAAGTTTAAAAAAGCTCAAATTCTGATTTTTAAGACAACATTCATGTGAATTGCTTTTTCTATCACAATACAGTTGCATTCACAGCTAACATGAATAAATAGGAATAAGGTTAATTTATTAAATTAATGAAAATTAATTTAATAAATTTACCCTTTTCCTACATTTGACTTTTTCAAAATGTTATTTTATAATTTTAAATTTTATAATTTAAAATAAATGTTATTAATATTTCTTAAGCATGTGATCAAAGAGGTTCCCTTACCTTTACATAACAAGTGGTCCTAACATATTTGTTCTAGTTTTTTTCATTTCTCACCTAAAACAAAATGATAGAGCACCAAAAATGTATCAATTTGGACTTGTCAAAACAATAGAAAATGTGGCTTTTCCACTATTTCAATAAAACCAAGATGTATATGCAATACCAGTGGTAAATGTAACTATCGTTACGGATATGTTACAAAAGAAATTAAAACAAATAAAAACGTAAGCCCCCCCTAGGCTCAATGCTAGATATGTGACTTACGACACTCATATACACTTTGTAAAGCTTCGTCGGGGAGCTATAGCTGTCTAATATCTTGGCCCTGACTCAGATTTCCTGCCCAAGGTTTTTTCCTAAATGGTTTTCCTAGGCAGGTTTTTTCTGGCCTCCCTGATATGTCAGCTGCCCAGGGTGCCGTAAATCACAATCTAGCATTATTGGTGTGGTCAAAGAGGTTCCCTTACCTTTACATAACAAGTGGTCCTAACATACTTGTTCTATTTTTTTTCATTTCTCACCTAAAACAAAATGATAGAACACAAAACTGTTACAATTTGAACTTGTCAAAACAATAGAGAATGTGATGATACTGTAAGAGGCCCTCTTTGATGTTTGTTTAATGTTTGTTATTGGTAATTAGGTTTGAGAGCAAGAAGGGATGTGTCAGATCCAGATACTCAGAAATTCCTCTATATGTATTATCTACATGGTGATTTCACCATGCAGATACTACAGGTAAACCAATCTAAACCAATAGAGATGCTATCCACATATAAGATATACCTAGTAAATATCTGTTACCAGATATTTACCAGATAGTGTTAGGGTTTTTATACTAAAATGTGTTGGATAAAACCTTTGGTGTAAGAATTCAGTGATAAATATTAAGGGCAAGTTGAGTGAGCTGCAGAAAAGAAATATTTTAAGTAATGTTCAAAGTATTTTGATCCAGAATAGCATTATTAAAAACCATATTGAATGTTTCAATAGGCTGCGCACATAGAAGGAAAAACAACTTGGCAAAATTTGTTATATCACACTGGCTGCATTAATTTCATTTCCCAGTATCTGGTTACTTCAGCTATTCGGTTTAATCTGGTATCCGTAGTATCTGGCACATCCCTTACTGTTAAGTTTTATTTATTACATTTATTTATACACTATGATTATCGGGCTGATTTATGGTTTAGATGCATGGTAAGGAGAGTGTTTTCACTTGATGCCATGACCACACTGCTAAGTTTGTTATATACACAGTTTCTTCTGTGTGCAATTCTCATGGCACCACACAACAATTACCAGACCTTACATACATCAACGAACAAAACATGCACCTATGATACAAACAATTATAGGCAAATCTTTTTACTTGACTGTGAAGATAACTGCCGCTGAGGCTGTTGAATAGTCAGTGTTTCTCACAAATGCACACACCCAGTTTGCAAACAAATATAGGCAAAGCTAACACTTTTTTACTTGACTGTGATGACCACGTCTGAGGCCGCCAGTCACCAACAAATATTTCTCAAGACTACATTTCTAACTTCAAACATATTCCACACCCAGTTTGCAAAATAAGCAGTCTGTCATTTGAAGTGAAAACACTCTATTTTAATATATTAATAGAACTTATTTTTAAATGACAGTCAATTTAATATTTATTTATGTGCATATAAATTATCCCTTGCAGCCTTGTTGTCTACTAAACAATATTTTCACAATGTTATTGTGTATGAAACAAGGCTATAAGGGCTAATTTAAATGCATGTAAAAGAATATTAAATTGCCCACCATTACTGAATAAGGTCTATAGACACTTCCCAAATTTGTTTCAGTGGACATTAATAATGGCTTGAAACTGAGGTTGCATATGGAAGAAAACAATGATGTAATTACGTTAAGATCTCATTGCAAACTTGATTTGGAGCCATTGTTTTTTGGGCACTGAAGCAAATTTGGAACTTGTTATGTTAATTGTTATGTAATTACTGTACAAATACAACATCAATACAATACTCTAACCATCGAGCTACCTATATGACTCAGATGGGTAGAACTTAAGGTTACTTAGTGAAAAATACTGGTTTTATTCGGACTTAAGTCAGTCAAGGTAAGGCAACATTTGGGCTCAAAAGAGCCACCCAAATAGGAAATCTGATTGGCATAATGGCTAGGTGGGTTTAAGTTTTCTGTTCTTTTAAATTTTATTTTGGATTATTGTAATTTTTAATTATGGGGATGTGAGGACTGGTGTACACTGTAGGGATGAGTTAGCTCAACAGATGGGATTCATCATGTGCTGCAATGTCATGCGTTTTCCTCTGCTGAGGGGGTGGTAGTGGGATGGGAGAACTGGGGTGACTGTAGGAATGAGTTAGCTTGACAGATGGGAGTCATCATGTGCTGCAATAATGCCATGTGTTTTCCTCTGCTGAGGGGGTGGTAGTAGGAATGAGTTAGCTCGACAGATGATATCATCATGTGCTGCAATAATGCCATGCGTTTTCCTCTGCTGAGGGGGTGGTAGTGGGATGGGAGAACTGGGGTGGCTGTAGGAATGAGTTAGCTTGACAGATGGGAGTCATCATGTGCTGCAATAATGCCATGCGTTTTCCTCTGCTGAGGGGGTGGTAGTAGGAATGAGTTAGCTCGACAGATGGGAGTCATCATGTGCTGCAATAATGCCATGCGTTTTCCTCTGCTGAGGGGGTGGTAGTGGGATGGGAGAACTGGGGTGGGGGCCCGCATGATCAGGTGAAAGAGTGTGTGTGGTAAGTGTGTTGGTGGAGAAAGAGAACGAAAAGAGGGTGTGGGATAGTTAGGTAGAACAGGTAGTGAGGCAGTTAGGGCTTAGCTAGACTAGCTAGGGACTTAGTTAGGGACTAGTTGGGTAGTGGGTCTATTATAATGTAATGCATGTTTTCTGATTTGCATAATGGGATTAATTTGCATGTTTCACAAATTTGCATGTTTCGGTTGCCTTTGCACAAGCTATCCTTAAGTAGTTGTTGTTATCTTTAGTCCGGCCCCAGATGACATGCTTAGTGCTACTTTTAGTATGAGTAGCATTAAGGTAGTTAGATGGGGAAGTTTAATTTTGTTGTATTTTAGTTGCTCAAGCTAACTCACTTAGTGCTACTCCTACTTTTAGTATGAGTAGCACTAGGTGAGTTAGCTTGGGCAGTTTAACTTTGTTGTATTTTAGTCTTAGTGCTCCAGCTGGCTCCCTTAGTGCTACTCCTACTTTTAGTAGGAGTAGCACTAGGGGAGTCAGCTGGGTTAATTATTTTTTGTGTATAGGAGAATTCCCATGGGAATTGAATTTTTTATTAAAAAGGAGTCATATTAATTTTTGAAAATATTTATTGAAAAAAAAATAATTGTAAATAGAATAATTACAACTTGAATAAATATTTACAAAGAGAAAAACTTTTGTATTGGTGTGAATTATTAAAGAGAACATGCATTGGCTGATAAGAAAATACAGCTTTTGTTTTAAACACAAGTCAACAAGAACTGTATTTCCAAAGAAATCACTAACAACATTGTCAAGAATTTAACACTGAATTACTGGCATTAAACTCAGAAATGACAACAGTATTAGTTAATGTTATTGCATAAAGATGACTTGTTCTTTTTAACTCAAGTACAAGTATTATACTCAAAGAGATTAACAATTGTGCAACGACATTGGGAAAATAAACATGGTAAGCTGTTTTTAAAATATCACAGCAAACCCTGACATTCACAAATTATTTGCACAATTGAAATGAAAGAACATGGCTGTCTATTTAATTTCCACTAATTCATATGGAATTCATACAGCCATAGATCTTTCTCTTTTTAACCTGACTACCGTCATTGTCATCTAAAGACGAACGCACTCAATCAAAACATGTTCTTTGACAATGTCAAATTGAAATGTTTCCCTGGCACATGTGACAAGTTTCTATCAGAGTCAATCTATCAGAGTCAATCAATCATTTGTCACATCAATGCATCCAGGTCTGACCGAGTGTCAATTTCAAAATAATGGTCAAAGGTGAACTGTAGTCAAAAAACAAATAATATTTAAATCAAAGACCTTTGAGTTTTGTTTAGAAATGTTAATAATTTGATGATATCTGCTCTTGCACTCGAAAAATAATATCAGGCTTTCTGGCAATACTACCTTTCCTATTTTTTTTGTATTTTTTACTAAGTTAAGTATGCCTTAATTTTCCTACTTTTTCTCTTAAATGCTAGTTTTTTGTTTCATGAAATCCGTTTGGTTTTGTTTTGTTATTACCTGTAGTATTTTCCCTGGCTTGCAATAAACCACTGAATTTTATGAAAAAATAAGTATTTTTGTGTTTTTAAGGTTGGATTGTATTTTTGGCATTTCAAATTAATCACGAAAAATTCCTACTTTTGTACAATTTTTTGTACATTTTCCTACTTTTCCTAAAATTCTAGTCCTACTTTCATCCTACTTTTTGCCAGAAAGCCTGCAACATTTCATTTGCATATTTTATGTTTCTGGACAGCAACCCATTTTAGAGTTTACTTGACAGCTGCTCAAAGTTGATGTACAGCAGCAGTCTTCTGTTTCAATTTTGACATCATTGAGTGCAAAGAACAAAAGACAAGCACTCAATGATGTCAAAATTGAAAACTGCCATTGCACATCAACTTTCAGCCATCAAGAGAACTCCAAACAGGCAGTGGCCAGAAGCATATAATACAAGAATGAAAACGTTCTCAAGTACAAGATCAGATACTGTAAAATCATTAACATTTCTAAACATTATACTTAAAGGCCCTTTATTTAAAAGTTATTTGACTACAGTTCCCCTTTAACTTTGACATTAAATACAGAACATGTTTTCCTCAATAGTGTTCACATTTAGATGACAATGATAGTATTATGGACAATGGCAACTAATATGAAAGAACTCGTAAAATGATAGAGTAACACCTTTTATAACTTTTCCGTATTTTACTTCGTTTTTGAAATATTTTAGTTTGTTTGATATGTAAATGAGATGGTCTCTGACGTCAAATGCAGTAGAGAATTTTCACTCATTAAAATATTAGTTCCATCTTCAAGTTTGTTCCTCAAATTTACTTGAAAATGTGCGTATAATAACTCCTCATGATAATGAACGTTGTAAACTTAGCAATCACTTTGATATAAGACTTTTTTAATGAGTGAAAATTCTCTACCCTGCACCTGACGTCACAGACCATTCATTTACATATCAAACAAAATGAAATATTTCCTAAACGAAGTAAAATACGGAAAAGTTGTTGAAGGTGTTACGCTATCATTTTCCGAGTTCTTTCATATTAGGCAAACTTAATTTTTGTTGCCAAAGTTTTTAATAACGGTAAAAACTAAAGAACTTTGTTCATGTTGCTGCTAGGAGGTGATACAAATATTATTCGGAATGACTTGCAAATAACAAAAATGGTCTGAATTTTCTGATTATCAATCACACCGCCATATAACAATTCAAGCTTTTTATGAAATAATAATAATCTAGTACTGTGGAGCCGCCATTCATTGATATTTTCTTGGAACCTTGCAATGGATTTATCCATATTTTTTTCAAATCAATCAAAAGTAATCTTAGAATTTCAGAAAATCAAAAAATGTCATTTGATATTTTTATCACCTTCACAGTAAAACATGTTTTATCACCTTCAGCAGCAAAACAAAAAACAAAGTGCTTTAATTTTAAAAGTGTCTATCTCATGTTTGTGTTTTTTATACATTTCTGATAAAAATTGCTTAATATTATCATCAACTAAAGTTTCATTAGAAGTGTGAAGTTGATTGTCCAGGTTGTTGTAGTCTTGTGAAAGACTATTGTTGGTGACTAACGTTTCGACGTCCTCAGCAGCGCTCATATTCAGAGTCAAGTAAAGTGTGTTTGTCAGGTTTGCCTATCCATACGTACACGTCTGGTTCACTTGAATTGCATCATGTATAATTAGTGTGAGTTGCATCATTGTTCGTTGGTGTGTGTGAAGAAGTCTTTTGTAATGTGTTGGTAATTGTCATGATCTATTAATTATTTTATCTGCCAAGTTGGTCCACTAACGTTTTAATTTTAGCCCCTCAATTGCTGTTTATAGTTGGTATTAAAGGCAATACATTGAACCAACTCCAAATCAATGTTGCGTTTCATTTGTATGTGGTGTTCAGTAATGTTATTAGTTCTCTTCCTATTTCTAAAAGCTTGTTTGTGTTCAGTTAGACAGGTTTCTGCTGGTCTCACCAATATAAGTGTCCTGGCAGTCTGCGCATTTGATCTTGCAAATTGCACTCTATATTGCAAAATGGTCATAGGTTTGTGTTACAAGTATGTTGCAAGGTCATAAAATAATATGTGTAATAGTTTTTGATGTTTTAATGTATGGTCTCGTTGGTCTCATTGTTTTTGTGGTTGTTCAGTTCAACAAAGTTAGTTTTGTAGTTGTTTTGGGAAACATGTGCCAAAGAGGTTCCTTTTTGTTGTATATAGTTTTGAGTGAATTACAAATAAGTTGTGCTTGTCTTGTCAAAGTCTAAATGGTTGTTGCTTTGTATACCGTTGGGTTGTAGGATCATTCATCCAGCAGTCTATCAGTGTGTGTCGGTTCTCCGTAAACACTAGTCCTTAGTTTGTTCTTGTCACATGTTGTCAAACAGTCTGGACATTCTCCTCAACTTATTTGGTGAAACCAAAAGGGTAATGTTTGTTTGTGAGGGCATGTTCCTCTATGGCTTGCATCACAATCTCAGCAACCATGACTGAGACTGGAGATCCCATAGTGGTCCCATGTAACTGTTTGCAGTGTGTGCCGTTGTACTGAAAATGTTGTCAGTGGGTAAAGGAAATGCATCTCAGCACTTTATGTTTGTGTTTCGTTAAGGCACATATTGCTTATGTCATCTTTTGTTGTCTCTGGTATGTCTCATTGCTGAGCTAAGGCAGCCTCAATGTACAATAGTCTTGGTTGGTATTCGTTTGGGTGACGGGTGTTATTCCGTATGACAGTACTTGTTTTCAGTTTCGTCTAGAGGGCAGGAAGAAATATTTCTCACCCAGTTGTTGTCACTTCGTTGTCGGTTTCGTTTTTGTTGCGTTGTAATAGTTCAAATTTTTTGTTGGTATTTGTTTTCGAAGTCTGTCCAGTTCTGTTGGATGGTTCGTGTGAAATCATCGTCCTGCTATTCCTCACAGGACGTGTCATAAACCCAGGGATGCACAAAAACATTGTAGAGTGATTCAACAGTGAAATACGAAGAGACTTTGCTCTGACCCTCGACCTGTTTAGAAATTGTTCAATTCACAAACTGTCTTCGTATTTCATTGTTGCATGGATCACTATGCAATGTCTTTGTTTGTCTCTGGGTTGACGTCACTTCCTATGAATAGTAAACAAACGTTAGCTGATGATAATATTAAGCAATTTTATCAAAAAATGCCAAAGATTATAAATGTAGACCTCTTTCATAATGGCTGTCATTTTAAATATTTTTTTATGCACATATAAATTAGCCTTTATAACGTTGTTAGGAAGCAAAGAATCTTTTGAATTGCCGATACACAAACAAGGCCATAAAGGCTAATTAAGATGTACATAAAGGAATATTCAAATTGGTTGCCATTATGAAAGAGGTCTATAGAAAGTCCAAACACTAGATAGATGCTTTACCAAAAACAAAGTTGTATTATCCAAAGAACTAAAGACAATGGATGGATATAGAGAGGAGAGTATTGGATTTTATGCATATTCTGATTATTTTAATTTAAAATTCATTTTGTCTAAAATTCTTGCTAACTAAACATATAAGCTGGTTCATCATAAGTATATAATTAAAATAATATTTAACCTGCTTTTTTAATGCTTTAGATTCTGTTAACTGAAATTGATATTAAACTACAAATTAGTACTAATCAGGTTTTTGGGTTGTAAACTTCTAAATTTTTATTATACTATTGTAAATTGTAATATTATACACCGTTTTTAGGATGGGAAATAATCGTTTATATGTTTTTATAATTGGTAAACAATTAAAGTATCATAATTAAAACAACATTTAAATGTTAACCTGTATTTTATAGTTCTTTAAATTCTCTTAACTGAAACTGATAAACTATAAATTAGTTCTAATCATTTTTTTTGTTGCAAACTTCAAAATTTTTATTATACTATTATAATATTATAGTGTTCTTAGGAAGTTCACAATGTCTTTAGGTAATACATCTTTATACAGTAGTTAGAAAATAATTTATTAACAATAATGCACAAGTATTATCTAGAAAGAGAATCTCTTGGCATTATAAGTTTTTTGCATAAATGGTAATAAATACAATTTGTTTATCATTTTTATGGTAATCTTACATGCCTGCCTGCCTAGCCTTCACTGACATTTTCTCAGTAAGGTCTATAGTAGTAAGGCTTTTAGCTTTCAATTAATTATAGTTTATGTTCATAGAAGCTCATGGCAGTTGTGTTTTAACGAGTGAGTGTCAACCGTCGTGCATCGCGCGTTTGTGTTTATCTTTCCGTACGATAACAAAGTTGTTGCTAACTTGATGTGATATAAATACTTCGGAAATGCTTCCGAAATTTTATTCATCCACAATCCAAATACATCGACTTGGAACCTGATTTTTTTGTTTGAATCTCACTTGGTCTTCCATGCTTCGCGTCAGTCAAGGTTGACATAATTCGAAACGAAACTCAAGAAAACGTTGAGTTTTGTGAAAAATGCAGAAATAATTACTTTCTAAGGTATATCTTCTTTCAATTAAAAGACAAAATGAATAATTTATATCAAGGATTGACAAGATATTTACGGATACATTTCGTGCTTCAAAAAATGGCCGACCGAGCGTGCAATGCGTCACGGTTGACACTCACTCTTTAAGATATGCCTCTGGGAAAAGGGTTGTGGGGAGAATGGATTTGGAAAGTTCTTTGGATAATACAACTATTAATGTCAGGTTAAATCTCTTCAAAGTATAATTACTTACTGTACCTGTTGAAAAGACAGTCTGCAACAGCCAGGACAACCTGTTCTCTTACATTACGAATACACACCCAATACAAGGAAAGACAATGATTTGAGATAACAAAAAACCAAACTTGTAATCGCACATGCAGGCGTTCACGTGTACAGAGCAAAAATGTGTTTGTTGGATTGCAATAACCCGACTCGGTTGTGTATAACAATAGTCTTATAACGTAGCACAAAGTCTTCCAATGTTGTGTAAAGTCTTCCAATGTAGTGTAAAGTTAGAAGTTGATCATCCAGGTTGTTGTAGTCTTGAGAAAGACTATTATTGGTGACTGGTGACTGATGTTTCCACGGCCTCAGCGGTGGTCATCTTCACAGTCAGGTAAAGCGTGTTTGTCAGGTTTGTCTATATATACGTCCAGTTCATTGCGTCGTTTTTTGTCATTACGTCATAATTAGTGTGAGTGGGTGTTGTATCGTTGGTGGGCCTATTGTTCGTTGGTGGGCCTATTGTTCGTTGGTGGGCCTATTGTTCGTTGGTGGGCCTATTGTTCGTTGGTGGGCCTATTGTTCGTTGGTGGGCCTATTGTTCGTTGGTGGGCCTATTGTTCGTTGGTGCGCCTATTGTTCGTTGGTGGGCCTATTGTTCGTTGGTGGGCCTATTGTTCGTTGGTGGGCCTATTGTTCGTTGGTGGGCCTATTGTTCGTTGGTGGGCTAATTGTTCGTTGGTGGGCCTATTGTTCGTTGGTGGGCCTATTGTTCGTTGGTGGGCCTATTGTTTGTTGGTGCTTGTGAAGAAGTCTTTTGTAAGGTTTTGGTAATTGTTGTGATCTGTTAACTTAAGTGGTTTATGTTCCAAGTTGGTATATCAACTTTCTTATGTCAGTCACCGTTTCTAGTCTACTAAATTCAGTCGAGTCCCAGTCAATGTTGCACTGTTTCATAATGAAACAGTACAACATTGACTGGGACTCGACTGAATTTAGTAGACTAGAAACGGTTCATTTGTATGTGGTGTTTAGCAATGTGATTAGTTCTGTCCTGATTTCTAGTAGCTTATTTGTATTCAGCTATTCAATATACTGTTAATGTATGGTATTTTTTTGTTGGAGCTGTCGTCATATACTGCTGTTGGTCTTGTTGGTCACATTGTTTTTGTGCTTGTTCTGTTCAATAAAGTTTAAGTATTGCAGTTGCTTTTGCAAAACACATGCCAAAATATTTGTACTCGTCTTGTCAAAGTCTTGATGGTTGTACTCTACCAGTGTGTGTTGGTAAACACTAGTCCTTAGATTGTTCATGTCACATATTACAAAACAGTCTAGAAAAGGAAGAGCTCCATTCTCCTCAATTACTTTGGTAAATTGTATGTCACAGTTCTGTTCATTAATGTGTTTGTGGAAATTGTCAACATTGTCTTATGTAGTGGTGTCCTCACAACGTAGTGTAAAGTCTTACAAAACAGACTAAAGTCTTACATCGTAATGTCTTCCAAAATAGTGTAATTAGTCTTCCAAAGTAGTGTAATTGATGTAGTTTTCCAACGTAGTGTAAAGTCTTCCAAAGTAGTGTAAAGTCTTCCAAAGTAGTGTAATTAGTCTTCCAAAGTAGTGTAATTAGTCTTCCAAAGTAGTGTAATTAGTCTTCCAAAGTAGTGTAATTGATGTAGTTTTCCAACGTAGTGTAAAGTCTTCCAAAGTAGTGTAATTAGTCTTCCAATGTGGAAGTCTTCCAAAACAGTGTAAAGTCTTCCAAATGTACTGTAATGTAATGTCTGCCAAATGCCAATACAGTGTAAAGTCGTCCAAACGTACAGTAATGTAATGTCTTGCAAAACAGTGTAAAGTCTTGCAAAACAGTGTAAAGTCTTCCAAAACAGTGTAAAGTCTTCCAAACGTACTGTAATGTAATGTCTTCCAATACAGTGTAAAGTCTTCCAAAACAGTGTAAAGTCTTCCAAACGTACTGTAATGTAATGTCTTCCAATACAGTGTAAAGTCTTCCAAAACAGTGTAAAGTCTTCCAAACGTACTGTAATGTAATGTCTTCCAATACAGTGTAAAGTCTTCCAATACAGTGTAAAGTTTTCCAAAACAGTGTAAAGTCTTCCAAACGTACTGTAATGTAATGTCTTCCAATATAGTGTAAAGACTTCCAACATAATGTAAAGTCTTCCAACATAATGTAAAGTCTTCCAACATAGTGTAAAGTCTTCCAACACAGTGTAAAGTCTTCCAACATAGTTTAAAGTTTTCCAACATAATGCAAGGTATTCCAACACAGTGTAAAGTCTTCCAAAACAGTGTAAAGTCTTCCAAACGTACTGTAATGTAATGTCTTCCAACATAGTGTAAAGTTTTCCAACATAGTGTAAAGTCTTCCAAACGTACTGTAATGTAATGTCTTCCAATATAGTGTAAAGTCTTCCAACATAGTGTAAAGTCTTCCAACGCAGTGTAAAGTCTTCCAACGCAGTGTAAAGTCTTCCAACATAGTGTAAAGTCTTCCAACACAGTGTAAAGTCTTCCAACATAGTGTAAAGTCTTCCAACATAGTGTAAAGTCTTCCAACATAGTGTAAAGTCTTCCAACACAGTGTAAAGTCTTCCAACATAGTGTAAAGTCTTCCAACATAGTGTAAAGTCTTCCAACATAGTGTAAAGTTTTCCAACATAGTGTATTAAGTCTTCCAATATAGTGTAAAGTCTTCCAACATAGTGTAAAGTCTTCCAACATAGTGTAACGTTTTCCAACATAGTGTAAAGTCTTCCAACATAGTGTAAAGTCTTCCAACATAGTGTAAAGTCTTCCAACATAGTGTAAAGTCTTCCAACATAGTGTAAAGTCTTCCAACATAGTGTAAAGTCTTCCAACATAGTGTAAAGTCTTCCAACATAGTGTAAAGTCTTCCAACATAGTGTAAAGTCTTCCAACATAGTGTAAAGTCTTCCAACATAGTGTAAAGTCTTCCAACATAGTGTAAAGTCTTCCAACATAGTGTAAAGTCTTCCAACATAGTGTAAAGTCTTCCAACATAGTGTAAAGTCTTCCAATATAGTGTAAAGTCTTCCAACATAGTGTAACGTTTTCCAACATAGTGTAAAGTCTTCTAACATAGTGTAACGTTTTCCAACATAGTGTAAAGTCTTCCAACATAGTGTAAAGTCTTCCAACATAGTATAAAGTTTTCCAAAGTAGTGCAAGGTATTCCAACATAATGTAAAGTCTTACAACATAATGTAAGTCTTCCAATGTAATGTAAAGTCTTCCTAACATAATGCAAAGTCTTTCAATGTAATGTAAAGTCTTTCTGACATAATGTAAAGTTTTACAATGTAGCTTGAAGTCTTCCAATGTTTTTGTAACGTCTTAGTGTAAAGTATGGTATCATCCAATAAATTAATACAATTTGCATTGTTCTATAACTAAGTTCTCAATGGTTTTAGGGGTTCTCAAATCATTGTCCACTCCTTTGATGCATAGTGGAACATGGATTAAGTCAAACTTGTAAGACGTTGGGAATAAATTTAGTAATTTTAGGGGAAATTTCGTAAAGCTGAAAGTGATGTGTAGTGAAAAGGGAAAATTGATAAGGAATGTGATTGGCCATGTGGAAATAATGTGAAAGTAATCAACTGTAGGGTGTACAAGAGATAGTGTCAAGGGTTGTTTGAGAGAGTCGATGGTGGTGAGTTGCAGGTGTCCAAGATGTAAATGTGGAGAGGAATTGGGGAGTGGCTTTCAAGATGGTGAGAATGTTATGTTGACTGATGGACCTACAGTAATACGCAAAGGCACAACTGAATTTTGCTATCTGGGTGACATGATAAATGCTGGTCGTGGAACTGATGCAGGAGTGATGGCAACCACTAGAAGTGGATGGAAAAGGCATATCATTGAAGTTGAAAGTGTATGTGGCATGTGTATGGAGTGTGATGATCTATGGTGGAGAAACATGGGCAATGCAAAGTGAATTAGATGATTTGATGGAATGGACAGAGATGAGGATGGTCAGGTGGATGAGTGATGTATCCCTGAAGGAGGATATGACTACCAGTAGTAATGAGGGAGAGAATGGGTATTGTAAGGATATGTGGGGTACTGAGGAGAGCAAGATTGAGGTGGTTTGGGTATGCGGAATTAGTAAGAACAATGATTAATTGTGTAAAGAGATGTGCAACGATGGAGGTGGAAAGGTCAGCTACAAGAGGATGACAAAAGATCACATGGAAGACGACTGTGCATGAAGACATGGGATACTAGGGTTAAGGAAGACAGGAGTAGGCTGATGCAGTATTGAAAAAAACCCGAATACGGCCGATACCGAAAAAAAATACCGGTAATATCGAATATATATACTGGTATTTTTACACATCAAAATTTCGCGAAACTCCAAACGTTTTTAGTATGTGACGTAAAGTTGTCAAACAGCACAAAATGTTGCGCGTTCACACAATGCTGGCCATGGATTGAAAAAGTCTAAGCTTCATAAATTTAAGATGCCTCCTTGTTCTTAATGGCCTTCTTGCACAGTTGACATATGGAATCGCGATCATCACTTTCAGTGTTGCCTTTCTTGAAATAACTCCAAACGGCACTTGGCGCATTAGGCATGATGAACACTGAACAGAACAGAGATAATAAAATAATGGACTCAAGAAAACGTGTTGACTAATTGACTTCAGTATGGCACTGGCAACTGCAATGAGCTGTGTAAATTCGGACATAGTAACACTTTGCTTTTAACCGTCCAAGGTGTGAGATCTATTCAAATCCATTTCAAAGTATTTTGACAGTTGAGCTTGCGATTTTGTCGTTCTCTGACAGATCTCATTTGTTTTTATAGAAAAGCTTCCGAAAAGCGATTGTTAACATTAAATCTGTTGTCGCGCGTCTTGTTTTACATCAGCACGTGAGAAAAAATTGAAAGTTGATACATTTAAATTGTTCAGCTAAGGTTTTTTCTACGAATATGCGAAAATGGTGTAACACACAATCGATAATATCGAAAGTTTCAATATTTCCGGTATCTGAGAATTAGAATATTGAATATTCGGTATTTTAAAAATGCCGGTATTTACAGAAATATCGATATACCGCATCAGCCTAGACAGGAGATGATTGAAGCCAGAGACATGGCAAGGGTAAACCCAAACATAAGCAGTGTCAGTTTACTTGAAGAAGTTTCAAATGTTAGAAAGAAGTATCTTATTTAGTTTAACCTAATATATCCATGTTCCACTTTGCATTATTAAAAAATTCAACAAGCCAAAAATTAATATTTAATAACAACAACTACTGTCTCGATTAGTTGAAACATGCAAATTAAGTTATGTTTTTTATTATAATAATGCATGACAAAATTACTGCATTCTGATTGGTCAATTATTGTGATAATTGCACTCAAGAGGGTGCAAATTAATGTTACCATGGTGAAAAAAGTAAAGCTTTCCCAGGTGTGAATTAATGCAAAGCATACTCTGTAGTACCATATCTGACCAGTAAAGTGCCAACCACCCACATTTCTAATGTTCACCAAAACAAGGGGATGTGCCTTTACACAAGCAGTTTCCCTTATGCAAGTGATGGGTGCTTATGTGTGTGATGGGCAGTACAAGAGCAATGGGCACTTATGTAAGCAATAGGCATTTACGAGAACGATGGGCACTTATGCAAGCAATCGGCATTTACGGGAGCAATGGGCACTTATGCAAGCAATGGACGTTAAAGAGAGCAATGGGCATTTATGCAAGCAATGGGCATTTATGCAAACAATGGACATTTACAAGAGCAATTGTCATTTATGTGTGCAATTGGATTTTCTGTGTTTACAAGAGCAATGGTCACTTATGCAAGCAATCAATGGGTATTTACGAAAGCGATGGGCACTTATGCAAGCAATGGGCATTTACATGAGCACTTATGGAAGCAATGGGCGTTTACAAGAGCGATTGGCGCTTATGCAAGCAATGGGCATTTACAAGAGCGATATTCACTTATGCAAGCAATGGGCATTTACAAGAGCGATATTCACTTATGCAAGCAATGGGCGTTTACGAGAGCAATGGGCACTTATGCAAGCAATGGGCATTTACGAAAGCGATGGGCACTTATGCAAGCAATGCACATTTACGAAAGCGATGGCACTTATGCAAGCAATGCACATTTACGAAAGCGATAGGCACTTATGCAAGAAATGCACATTTACGAAAGCGATGGGCACTTATGCAAGCAATGGTCATTTACATGAGCAATGGGCATGACTTCTGCAAGAAATAAGCATTTACGAGAGCGATGCTTGCAGTTGACAGTAGCAGCCGCTTTATAGGTCACTTATGCAAGCAATGGGTGTTTATGAGAGTAATCAGCGCTTATCATTCATGTATAAGCATTTATGCACGCAATGGGCGTTTACAAGAGCGATGGACACTTAAGCAAGCAATGGGCATTTACAAGAGTTATTGCTAACAAACCTTCAGATGAAAATAAACATTTGACCAATTGGACAATGTAATTTTGTCATGCATGATAAAAGATAAGTAATTATATATGATTTTGCTTGTGCAATTAAGGATTTACACTAGTACTCATATTGGAAAATTACACTTGCATAACGGCTCGTACACTTTTGGCAAATATCACTTGTGGTGTAAATCCTTGGGGAAAATAACAGCACTGCAAACTGCTACTGTCCTGATCGTGTGTCTCAGTAGCGTAGTGGTCAGAGCACTGGTATATTTACAATAGACCACTACCAGAGACCATGGGTTCAATTCCCAGTTGGGGCAGTTACTGTAGATAAATGTTTAAAATATTACTCTGAATTAAGTAAATCCTCTCTCCCTTAAACAAATCCTTAATTGCACTTGCTATCATATGATTACCTATAGAAATTCTATTTTCTAATGAATGACAAAACTGATGTAAATTTAAAAATAATAAAACTTATAATAGGAAAGCACTTGGTATTCAAATCAACTAAATCTCATGTAATTAATAAATTAGTACACAACAGAAAAGGTTTTGATCTTTCATTAAATTACTTTGTCAAAATAATATGGTTTCACAATCTGCTATATCCTTTAAATGATTTTAATACTTTAAATAATTTGTTATTTTTGAAACTCCCGAAGAGTTTTTGCTCTATTCTTTTTAACATGCAACATCAGTTTCCTCAATCACATGGAAAATACCTTTAGGTAACATTAAATGTATATTTACCATAGTAATGTCTGTGTTCAATAACTTTGATTACTGGTCGTAAAAAGCTTGACCAAGTTACAGGTGATCAATGTTGAGCATTGTGGTCACTACCCAAAATAAAGAAGAAGAAAGTTGTTACAATTTTAGGCCTATACTACAGGTATCTACAGTATAATTGAGAAATATATTAAGTGAACTTACTCAATGTGTTAAAAAATTAATTATCCATTTGTTGCATCTAAGCCATGAACTGATTGACAATCTAAAATGAGGAAGTAATATATAAGTTACAGAAATACTGTGAAACAGACATTCTAAAGTATCATACAAAATATAGGATGCTCAAGTCAAATAGTTGGGTGACATTTGATCTTTGATGGATCAATATTGAGCCAGGTAAAGGCCAAATCACACACACTAAACAATGATAACAATACAACATCAGTAACAATACAAAAAAATTGTTACCGGTAACCTATAAAATGTACGTTACATACATTTTAGTGAACGATTTTTATGTATCGTTATCGTATCATTATTGTTGTGTAGTGTGACCAGGCCTTTAGCCCAGTTTATCTCAGCTGCATATTTTTTTGCTCTAATTTTTTGTTGTGCAATTTTTGGGAAAAACTTTGTGGCCATGAAGATTACCTGTTGTAAAAAGTTGTAAAGAAAAGCTGTTGTAGCTTGCCGTAAATGCAATTTTTCGTAAGTAGGAATAAGTCACTTTCCCATGAAACAAGCTCCTATACAAAAATATGGCAACTGAAAATTTGATATCAGTTGTGCATATTTTTACAAACTTTCCAGTCTGGCAAGTGTGCAATAATGTTTGGCAAAAAATATCTAGGATGAGCACTTCCAATACTACCTTGCAGACTTGATTATGGCACCAGAAAGAATGTTTTTTTGTTGCATACAATGTTTTGTAGTTATTAAGACTGACCAAGGTAGTTAAATATGCATGTGTTGACCTCACTCATGAGTCATGACTGTCCAATTTTGAGAAATTCAAAATTAAACCTTTCAAGAATATATTCCCGTTAGAAACATCTTAGAATGTTTCTACTAGTATGAATTCATGTTTTAACACTTCGATGGTTTCAAAGTAGTCAGATATTTCTCAAAAAAATTTGATCACGAGGTCCTCAGTCTTACCTCATTTTCAAAATTTAAATCTTCATTTTTAATCATTCTTCATGCTTCAACCGCCTAAAAACAACATTCAATGAAACAAACATGAGGTTATGTCTAAATTTCATCGAGTTTAATAAGTACAGTAAATTAATAATACCTTTAAAATAGAGCACGAAGACAGCAAGAATTTTCAAAATCACCCGCCATTTCACTTTCACAATAATTCATGTTGAGCCCGCCAACATCACTAACCCCAGTGCCAGCGGTAACATGTTCGTCGTAGGGTATGTACTTCATCTTGTACTGAACAAGAGATTAAGGGGAATTTTGTCACTTAAAATAACCCCTAACCCCCCCTAATGAATAGCCTAATGAATTGCCTAATGAATTTTCTAACCTTAATCTCTTGTTTAGTGGTATGTTTAGTGGTATGGGTTCGCTATATCGCGTAGCACTGGAACTCGTCAAAATTGAGAACAATGGCGAAGACGAAGGTATTGATGGCAGCAGAGCCCGTGTCTTTTAAATACTTTAATGTGCGTAACGAGAATCTGAGTGTTTTGAGAATATACAGTGTAGATTGGAATATGGTTGTTGAGCGCGGTAACTAGTAGATCTGCCAATAGATGACGTCTAACGACGATGGATGAGGGCTAAATGACGTGATTATGTCTAATGACGGTGAACTTGATGGTCAATGATGGTAGATGATGGTCGGTCCGTCAATGACGGTGGATGATGTCTAATGACGGTGGAAATCAGCTAACCCAGCGCAAAACGATCGTGAAAACGATCGCCAGACGGTCGGAACTCCGAAAGCGTGCAAATGCAATGAATTGAGTGACAATTGAGTAACTAGATATTATCAATGTGGTATGATTGAAACTGCATCAGCGAGGCACTGGCTAATTTATTTTCACCATGTAACACGTGCTCTGCTAGATGACGGTGGATGACGTCTAATGACGATGGATGAGGGCTAATGACGGTGGATGATGTCTAATGACGGTGGATGACGTCTAATGACGGTGGATGACGTCTAATGACGGTGGATGACGTCTAATGACGATGGATGAGGGCTAATGACGTGTGATGTCTAATGACGGTGGACTGGATGGTCAATGATGGTAGATGATGGTCAATGACGGTGGATGATGTCTAATGACGGTGGATGATGACGGTGGATGATGGTCAATGACGGTAGATGTCTAATGACGGTGGATGATGAAGATGATGTCTAATGATGGTGGATGATGAAGATGTCTAATGATGGTGGATGATGTCTAATGATTGTGGATGATGTCTAATGACGGTGAACTTGATGGTCAATGATGGTAGATGAT
Organism: Chrysogorgia sp. JL179-B06; assembly: GCA_035772405.1. NCBI lineage: Eukaryota > Metazoa > Cnidaria > Anthozoa > Scleralcyonacea > Chrysogorgiidae > Chrysogorgia > Chrysogorgia sp. JL179-B06. The sequence continues at coordinate 1,240,369 of JAYKKM010000295.1, forward strand.
GATCAATGATGGTGGATGATGTCTAATGACGGTGGATGATGACGGTGGATGATGGTCAATGACGGTAGATGTCTAATGACGGTGGATGATGAAGATGATGTCTAATGATGGTGGATGATGTCTAATGACGGTGGATGATGTCTAATGACGGTGGATGATGTCTAATGACGGTGGATGATGTCTAATGACGGTGGATGATGAAGATGATGTCTAATGACGGTGGATGATGTCTAATGACGGTGGATGATGTCTAATGACGGTGGATAATGTCTAATGACGGTGGATGATGTCTAATGACGGTGGAAACCAGCTAACCCAGCGCAAAACGAACGTGAAAACGATCGCCAAACGGTCGGTACTTGGAAAGCGTGCAATGAATTTAATATGCGTTGCCCATTTGCCACTCACAATTAAATAAAAAATATTCTTAAAAAACATTTCACGTCACCAAGATTTTCCCCGTGTCCAGATTGCATCTGTCGTTAACAGGTTCGTCGTATATTATTTTGAACGTTATCTCGATCAATATTTAACCGTTTTCAATTGTGAAAACAGATTTGGAATTAGCGCGTCTAAACACATAACACATGTACCTATTATATTACGCAAACGTGTATACCCTTCGTAAAAACCTCTTTATGTAGTTAGTCAGATCACTACTCGCTAATGGCCCCCTTCTCCCAAAATCCAAATATTGTCTGATTCAAGCGGATCACCCAAAACGACTTCTTACTTCCTTATACAGAGTTGGTTCTACCATACTCCGCTCAGATGCTCACTAGTGGTCTATGTTCATTGCACTCAACCACATCAAAATTGAAAGAAACCCCCGCTGGACATCGAGCTTGAGCCGTCGAACAAACAAAACAGGCCTTTTATTTAAAAGTAATTTATTTTGGGGGTACATGTATATAACATCTGCAGATATACTACTCGCTATTTTTTGACAAACTCGCTAATGTTTTAATTTATAATATGGTGATGGTATACGCCACAAAATGTATAATATTTGGAAACCTCTGTGTTTCCTTATGCATAGTGTATACATAGTTGGAGAATGGATTATAATTTTATATTATGTCTAACAATTAGACAACGAGCCCGCGTTTTCTATATATGAGCTGATAGTCAACGAGGCTGGGCCGAGTTGACTATCTGCTCTTAGTATACACCCAACCATCGTCTATTGCAAATCCTGCATTCTGATTGGCTACTCAACCGTTGTCTATTCGTGATGGACAACGTTTGGGAAAAATGAAAACAAACCTGGAAAAATATGGCAGTGAACTCTCGTTTTGCAGCCGTTTCGGAGGAATTTTTGGAGAGTTTGATAGATTAATATATCTAGGTACAGGGTGTATACTAAAACAATTAGACAACTCGTCCTCGTTGTCTATGAGCGAATATCGTTGATTATTCGATCATAGACAACGAGGACTCATTGTCTAATTGTTAATTAGAAAACACGAGCATGTTGTGTAATTGTTTTAGTATAAATGTACAAGTTTCTAATCCAAGAAATAACTTTTATTTCACATTTTTCGTAAAAAATGTAAATATTCTCTAGAAATCACGCGACTTTTATCCCAGAGGTTATTATTTAACAAATAGTCACTAAAGTCGAGGTGACTATCGGTGAATTTTTAAATATAACGATAATCACCGAGACTGAAGTGACTATTGTTTTAGTATAATTTCAGGCCTGAACTGAATATCCAATTGAGAGGTTTTAAATAGACAGTTTGAACTGTATTAGATATAATTTGTAAATCCAACGGACGTAAAAATACAAAAAAATATTTGAAAAAATCGTTCACAGAAAATTTCAAGTGAATCTGCTGCAGAGTCTTCGAGCTATCAACTCTCAAAGTTTGTCCATTGGCATAGTTTAACGTTACAAAATAGGGAAATACTGGGATTGAATATATGTGGTATATGACGTATGCAGGTGGATCATTAATGTTCAAATCCATTGTTCTTATGCATAGTAAATTAGTAAGTACACCTGCATATACGTCACAAGACAATAAACCGCGCGTTTCAGATTTCACCAAAAACATTTAGCCATGCCAAATTTGAGAGTTGATAGCTCGATGACTATGCAGCAGATTCACTTGAAATTTTCAGTGTACGCTGTTGCATTGTTTTAGACTTTTATTTAGAGTGCTTTGTGATTTTTATTTAGAGTATTTAGAGTATTTAGAGTGACTTTGAAGTGCGACCACCGTGTTTTTGAAGAAATTATTTGGTCGTTAGCGTAGGACCCAAGAAAGGTTGGAATTATTTGCAGGTCTGATTTATACTAAGAATTGTTCGTAATCCTAGCAGCACTGTGATGATCTCTGACCATCAGAAGATTTGAGTTTCACACCACCTTGCGTCCCTGTTATAAAATGGAAGAATGGACTTGATTAGAAGAATGTACTCAGTGCGCCTGAGCCTAACTAGCAAACCGGGAAATAGCGAGTTATTATTATTATTATTAGAAAATTCCATCAAAACGTACACGAGATACAAAACAAGTACATAATAAACTAATACATAAAAACAAGAGTACGAGAAATGATGAGGGGCTTAACGAACGGACTCTTGGTCCCAGCTGGGTTAGCCCCAAACATAAATAAAAATTACAAATAGTACAACTAAAACATATTATGTGCGTACATACGAATAAAGTAACACGTGAACATTAATTAATAAGTTATTACGAACAGGGACAGACGGTCTTCCAGGTCCTCGTACGTTCGGAATCGAAGAAAGTTTCAAGTTTTTAAAAATATAGTTTAGTAACCAAGTTATTAAATGATTCATATGTAGAGGCTTGCCTGAAGGATACAGGAATAGAATTCCATAGAGGGACAATACGGTTGAAAAAAGAATCTCTGAAGGTCGAAGTACGGAACTTCTTAGGAATAAGCTGGAGACCGCTAGAGGAACTCCTTGTACGGTTACTGGCAAAAGTGACAAACTTGTCAATAGACAAATTATAAAGACCCGTAATACATTTGAAAAAAAACCCAAATGTCACGGATTTCAAGCCAGTAGCAAATAGGTAACAGATGGAGTGATAATAAGCGCGATTTGTAGTTAGGACGGGAGTCGTGGCGACGCCGTTGAACTGCTTCCAAAAGTCTGAGGTTACTAATATTAGATTGGGGAGCCCAGACTTCACTACCATACCCTAGGTGGGACCTTACAAACGTGAGGTATAATAGTCTCCTGCGGTCAGTACCCATATTAGCACTACAGTGTCTGCGCAAAAAGCCAAGCATCCTGTTGGAGTAATTTAAATGAACAAAACAATCTCCTTGGTTGAACTTCATACTTGTTTTCTCACAAGTTTCCAGGAGTTTTGGCATCCAGAACGATGTAAGGTATTTTGAATAAACATTCAAAGACGTTATTTTATATTATTCCTAGCTATTTGTGATAATTTAAATTAATTATACTCTAGTGAAGCAGGTTATAACATCGAGCAGTCCTTTTCGGGAGCAAAATTGCACGTGTGCGGTAATTCACACGTGTAAATAATTTTGCGCGTGCGGAATCGCACGTGGGTTTAAAATTATCAATTATAGTATGGTACAAAAATATGAACCTAACTTTTATATTTCCTACACATCTGAAAAAGAAACTGCCTTGCTTGATATTCATTGTAAGACGTTATCTTTCGCTTTAACATATTAGTTTAGTTGTAAAATGTAAAACCTACTACACTGTGAAAACTGTTAGCCCACGTTTAAAGACGATATACATTACATTGCAAGACCTTACGTTGTGAGACCTTGCGTTACGTTGTGAGACCTTGCGTTACGCTGTGACACCTTGCGTTACGTTGTGACACCTTGCGTTACGTTGTGAGATCTGTCGTTACGTTGTGAGACCTTGCGTTACGTTGTGAGACCTTGCGTTACGCTGTGACACCTTGCGTTACGTTGTGACACCTTGCGTTACGTTGTGAGATCTGTCGTTACGTTGTGACACCTTGCGCTACGTTGTGAGACCTTGCGTTACGTTGTGAGACCTTGCGTTACGTTATGAGATCTTGCGTTACGTTGTGAGATCTGTCGTTACGTTGTGACACCTTGCGCTACGTTGTGAGACCTTGCGTTACGTTGTGAGATCTTACGTTACGTTATGAGATCTTGCGTTACGTTGTGAGATCTTACGTTACATTGTGACACCTTGCGTTCCGTTGTGACACCTTGCGTTCCGTTGTGAGATCTGTCATTATGTTGTAAAACCTTACGTTATGTTGTAAGACGTTATGTTGTGAGATGCGACATATTATTGAAACTTTCACATATTTTTACAATTGCAATGTGAATGAACAATTGAACATGGCTTTTCACGCGTGCGATAAACGGCACGCATAGTTGGGATCGCACGTGTCAAACGAAAAGGACTGAGTGCAATAATCAGATTCTTCAAGAACGACGTAAATAGTATGGAAAACAGGCATTATCCATTACTCATCGATTAAATCTGTTCCTGCTGAGGGCTCATGTGACTGAGGGGAGCGATTGGGAGGGTGGATAGCGAGGTGGAGAATGGAAATCCGCCATGCATAATGTTGGACCGTATTTATTATCGTTGTTGTATACTGTTTTTGTTGTATCGCAAAACTGTAATTGGTGATTGCTGTTTTACAAGCCTTGTAATGAATATAGGATATTTTTTAATGTAAATTTCATACTATACATAAACCACATAATCAAGGCGAAGTTAAATAAAAAATATTATATGTTCCCAAAAACGCAAGTACTTGATATGTTTCCAGCATAATGTCTAAAAAAATCCAAGCACTTATTTACTTACCAGGCAAAAGGTCATTATTCACCAAGAAACTGTACGATATTGTTTGAAATAATTTTTCTGAAAAACACAAACAACCAATATACTCAGAGAAAATCTTGCAACAACACAAATGACATTTGACCACCAACATCATCACCACCCCCACCACCACAAATGTCGTACATCACACCAGAACTGATTATTGCGATATTGATTCTTCCTTTGGTATATAAACATTGTTTATTAGCATGCTATACCAACTAAGAGTTAAGTACTGTACATACCAACATTAATCCCAGATTTACTTGACGTCTCAAATACCTCAGCATTGCGACCTGAACGAAATAATAAAAGCCCTCACACACATAATTACCATATACAGTACCACCATAACATTTTTATTAATTGTGAGCATGTGGAATGGCATTCCTGTAATTTGATTGGCTGCTGAGATGGCGGTTTTTGCAATATCTAACCACAGTCACAGAATCCTAAACGCTAATGCGCATGCGCATCCATAAGTATTACCTCTATGAGTTAAATAGAAGTTAATAATATAAACTAAAGTACGGTATAAGTAGAGATTCCTATATTTATGATTATATATACGTATAAACATATCAGTCAACATTTATATTGTACTATAAGTATACTTATAATTTAACTTATACTTGTACATTATCTTGTACTTAAGAAAGACTAATGTACTCACCATCAGCATAATTCTTTACTGTTTCCTGTGACACAGCTCGTTCACAAATTTCATCATTAATGAGATCAAATTTTGTTCCACAAAGATATATTTTGCAATTCTAAAATAAACGTGACATAAAAACACTGAGCTTTTAGCCAAAAACATGGCTGAAAAGGCTTATGAATTCCATGTGAATTATTACATTTTCAGTAAAGCAATTCAAACAATCCCATCCCATGGTTATATACTTAGACGAGTTGTGTTACAAGGAGTAGATTCCCATACTGACATATCTTGGCATTTAACATTTGCATCTAACTTTTCCTGGAATACACTGCGGTATAACGTCATATTCTCAGTACAATGGAAAGCTAGTAAAATACTCAAAGCGTTCAAGTGTAAAGCACCAAAACTTAATAGGACCACTCTTATATTACAATTTATAAAAGTTAAATCAGACCTTGGACAGCTTACCTCCTCATTTGTTAATATTTGATTTACCCAGTAGTCTGCTTTTTCAAAACTTAGTTTCTCAGTCAGGTCTAGATGGAAAGTAAAAATATCATGGATGTGTTAAGGTATACGATGGCAATGGTCTGTTAAAGGAATTCATCATGCAAATTAAAAAGAGTGAATTCCCTTCTCAAAACAAATAGCAGGCCTCATTAAAGTGCACGAGCGCGAGCGCCGCTCGCAGGCACATTTTCAATTTGTGCAGGCACAATTTTGTTGTTGATTTTTTAGCTAATTATTAAAACTGTGTTTACAAAGCATGAAGTTCGCAGGCACTATTTACAATTCAGAAAGTTTGTGCAGGCACAGAGAATTTTTATTTTTTTAGTTCATTATAAATAATAATTTTTTGTCAGAAACAAAAACGTTTAAACTCTATAATGCACCCACGCAAAGTGTCTTTCACTATCAAGCGTCAGTGGCATTGGTCATGTTCGTGAAGTGTGAACAAGTTAACAATCAAACACTGAAATGGATGTTTTTTTGCATGTGAAAATTTTGAGGTTTATAGAATAGCATGTTGCGATGTAAGATTTTTCAGGTTTTATTGCACGCAATGCAAGTTTTTCATTGAAGAGCCTGTCACGGAAATAAAAAGCAATGATTGAACGAGTGTTAACTAAATAGACAATGAACAAATAAATATATTGTTTGCAGCATCTTTCCCCACTTCGCTTTACTCACTTGAGACCTAATTTATGGATCAGAATGTCAGTTTCAGCAGCTCTTTAAGGCCCCGTTTACACTATACCGATAGCTTTTTGTGCCGTAGTAAAACTTGAAAAGGAACAGTCGAACACAAATTTTTACAGGCATATTTCCAACTTCTAAATTCTGCTCGCAGGCACCAAAAAATATTAATGAGGCCAGACAAATAGAATCCCCTTATAATACCAAAAGCATAATTCCCTTACCAAAACAAATAACAGCAGCTTTAGCATTGCGATAATACATTGAGCTCATAGCTTGATATCTCTCAGCTCCAGCTGTATCCTGCAATGATGACAGACAAAACAAATTTATTGATTACACTGTAAATTATTGTCATATACTGTACGGTTACTCACCCATATGGCTAATGACAAAATGCGTCCTTCAACACTTATATCTTTTCTACAAAATGCGGCACCAATGGTCTAATATGGCAAAAAAGGTACAATACATAAGTCTAGGAAATAACAGGATATTATTAGGTAGGACTCGCTGGCTGAGAATGTTTATACCAATGCTCCTCGCTCATGCATACCAAATATCCCAAATTTTGTATCTATAAATACTACCAATACAGTATGCAGTGCTTGTAATTAGTGTGACGTCATTTTTGGAACTTGTGTGAAACTGCACCCAACTTACATGTATATCAATAAAGTAAATGGTTTGGACCTAGGAATATCATTAGATGTGTGAAGTTGATTGTGCAGATTGTTGTAGTCTTGAGAATTATAAAGACTATATTGTTGGTGACAACAGCGTGGTCATCGTCAGAGTAAAAGTAAAGCGTTACGTTTAATTGTCAGATTTGCGTATATATTATATGTCTGGTTTATTGCATCATTGTTTGTTTGTGGCATAATTTATGTGAGACTGTACATATCAGCCAAATCCCAGGCAATGTTGTCTTTCATTTGTACTACATGGTATTCAGCAATTATGTGATTATATACATATCTGTCCCAATTTCTATATATATATATAATATATATGTGAGTGATTTGCTCACTATTTAGGCATAGAACTACATGTAATACCTAAAGATTGGTAGATATAATTAAACAACATGAGCATCCTGCTATTCGAAATAAAACTATTTCCACTTGCCAGCAAACCAAAATGGTAATATTGTAATGTGTACAATTGTCAGCTGACTCAGTGATTGCAAAACATCTTATGTCTAATGCACACTACATTCAGTACATTGGATGTTATTCAGATGAAACATTTAGAAACCTTACAAAATACCGCTCATTCATTGTTTCAATAATGAAGGTAATGGCATTCATCTACGTCGAGTTCCTTGATCTAATATTATGCCGTCAAAAGGACTTTGTTTTTAGTATGTCATTATTTTAAGGGGATGGCTATAAAAGGGATGACTCAAAAGGACCTTTCTGTTTTTGTTTGTGTTTGTGGTTAGGTTTAAGGTTAGGATCAAGATTAGGATCAAGGTTAGGATTAGGGTTAGGATTAGAAGTCCTAGAAAATATGAAGGTCCTTTTGAGTCCTCCCTTTTGGTCTTCACCTTATTTTAAAAGTTACTTCCTTAATCGGGGGACATCATTCAACATTTATCCACTCTTCTCTTTTAATTTTTTTAATTACCAGCAGATGTAGCACTTGCTAAGTTGTCTGCTGAAATGCATGCGTTTCTTTTTAGCTTACATATCTTTACTCTATTTTTACTCTAAGTGATAAGTTTCGAACATGACGAACAGACGTTCTTGAAAAGAACTATCCAACATCGCCACGGTTTTCCAAAGCAATATTATTTCAGTTTGTCACCACAATGAACTAATTGTTTTAACGTACAGCTCAAGTACCATAGTTTGAATTAACTAAGCTTTTGTTCCATAAGCTAGAGCTGTTTAAAAATAATAAGATTTAACTATAACAATAACATGCACTAATAGATAAAATAATTATGTTACAATTACTGTACTTTAATATAATAGTCAACTCAAGGGTTCATTCTCAAGGAGTCATTCAAACCCAGGTAAGCAATTTTCGGCAATAACCCGGCTTAAGTATGGAATAAGTGTTTCATAAGATGGTACAAAAGGGTATACAAATATTACTGGAAACATAAAAGTATCAATGTCGGTCGACTTACGGAAGGTTGTTCTGGGCTGTAGGTATCCGTAATGTATCGGGTGACAAGACATGTTTTCCCGCTGTTAACTTTGCCAAGAAGAACGATCTTCAGGTAGACCTTGTCCGTCATTCGTGGTTACATAAGCTTAAAAATATTACACATGCATCACCGCAAAACGTCGACGAAAATACTAAATAACAACAAGTCAACAACACTAACTACTCAGGATCACTGCTCGTCCCCAGGCCAGACCACTTGCTTGGCTGGGTTGGGGTTTGAATGGGGGTCGTGGGAGGTACGTCGTGGCTATAGGTAGTATTAGGGGTTAGTATTGGCATATAAGGGTGTCTTTTTTAATATAACATGAAGTTTTACAAATTGGTGCGCGAAACAAATGTGTCATCGTAAGCATGCGCAGAAGCTCTATATAACGAAGTCCTCGATATATATAACGAACGATATTCTTCAGCCCGACAAAATTACAAGCAAAATGTATGTAACAGAACCTCGATATAACGAACACAATCCGGCAGCCCAGACGTAAAATTTACCTCGATATAACGAATAAATGTCAACATGCACGCGACAATTACAAAAGATGAATGCGTAACATAACACCGATACTGTATTAACCTTTAATTCTGTCAACAGCTCATCAAGAAGCTGCAGAAGATTCAGGCGATGATATACCTGTATATCTGTAGCCGATGAAGCTATGATGAAGCTAATGAGGCAGTCAGAGCACGAAATTTCATTCTGACGCATCTACAGAACTGTAGCAATGTTCAATTTTCTAGCATCTACTCAGTAGTATTCTGTTGTTTATAAGTTTTGTTATATGCAGAGACTGGAACTCGCGTCCTGAGAAACTCTTGATTATCATTGATAGATGTGTATCATGAATATCTAAGTATGTGCCATACGGCAAATACAGTTTTCCAGTGCCATAGGTATATACATATATATATATATATATATAATATATATATATATATATATATATATATATATATATATATATATATATATATATATATATATATATATATATATATATATATATATATATATATATATATAAAATATATATATATATATGTACAGTGTACTGTAACTTCATACAGACATTAAAGCACAAATGTTGTTCGTTCAGATCCGGAAATGCTCATGGGTAGTGCGATATCTCTATAACGAACATTTTGGTTGTTTTTCCGCAAATTCGTTATAACGAGGTTTTCGATTTAACGAACCCTCGATATAACGAACCAATTTCCCAGTCACCTGGCACTAAATCGAGGTTCCACTGTACAAAGTAATTTGTTAAAGTGCCCCTGACATCAAATTTTTTTATTGTCTTATTTGGAAGAACTTTTAAATTGATAAAGTAACTTCTTTTGAATATTTTGGTTTCTTCGCTTTCTTTTTGAGATATATCAGTTTGTTTGATATGCAAATGTCTGGAATTTTCGTCAAACATGCATAATGACATATTTGAGAAATGTGTGCATCACTTTCATTCTCGAACGAAATCCTTTAAAATCAAGAAGTTTGGTGTTGTGGGAGAAACACGCACATGTATTATTCACATTTTAGTGTTTTTATTTGATGAACGCAAATATATACACCATTCTCAGATAACTCATTATGCATGTGTGACGTAAATTCCGTACATTTGCATATCAAACAAACTGATATATCTCAAAAAGACAGCGAAGAAACGAAAATCTTCAAAAGAAGTTACTTTATCATTTTAAAAGTTCTTCCAAATAAGACAATAAAAAATTTTGAAAATAATTTTTTGCAGTTTTTAAATGTTTAATATGCATTTTAATAGATATTGAACAGAAATATTCTTTAAAGTGCTTATGAAATGAAAATTAAGTTGTTTTATTTAAATGAACTCCGCAAATGAATAGGAATGGTAATTTAGAGTTCTTTCGTATTTATTTATTTAGCTTCGCCTCTAAAAAAATACATAGAAGAAGCAGGGTCACCACAACAGTTAAACACCAATTACAGTCTGCCCTTACAAAAATAAAATAATAACTAATAACAGCAAGTTATGGGTTCAGTGAGGCTTCGCGATGTGTTGCACTTAATAGGCAGACAGTTTTCCAAGTTCGAGGATCGTCAACTGATTATAACAGGATAATAGAGCATAATTATAATAGTCCAATAGTAATTTCTTAAATTTTTTAAAGTTTAAATGATGTAAAGTTTAAATGATGATAAAGTGTTCAGGGAGAGAGTTCCAAGTCCTTGTTGTTCTAATAAAAAATGAGCGATTGAAAGTAGTTGTTTTACATTTACGTTGACAGAATGAGATTGCATTGACATTTGCGGAGGATCTAGTAAGTCTTAAGGGAACAAGACGTTTGGGTAAGATATCGCTTGAAATAGGTACAATGCCATTGATAGCCTTAAAGAAGAACAGTAAGTCAAGATACTCGTGCCAGTAAGAAAGATTCTTCGCACATATATGGTAGCTTCAAGATAAATTGGATGCGATGTGCTGCACTTTACTTTAGGCAGACAGTTTTTCAAGTTCGAGGATCGTCAACATTATAACAGGATAATAGAGCATAATTATAATAGTCTAAAGTAATTTCTTAAATGTTTTAAAGTTTAAATGATATACAGATATAGCCTTAAGTATTCAGGGAGTTGTTGTTCTAATAAGAAATGAGCGATTGAAAGTAGTTGTTTTACATTTACGTTGACGGAATGAGATTGCATTGACATTTGCGGAGGATCTAGTAAGTCTTAAGGGAACAAGACGTTCGGGTAAGATATCACTTGAAATATACAATGCCATTGATAGCCTTAAAGAAGAACAGTAAGTCAAGATACTCGTGCCAGTAAGAAAGTGGTTGTAGATTTGTAGAAACGAGTCTCTCTTCGTAAGATTCTTCGCACATATATGGTAACTTCAAGATAAATTTTGATGCACATGAGTTCTTGAGATATTTAGACTATTGTGATATCCAAATGAGATAACCCATATGCAACGTCAAGATATTTCTACATTTTTAGAAAATCAAGTAGATCTTTGAGATTATTCAACGACATCACTTGAAACGTTGCACAGTACGACACTTCGTGACACCTAACATTATTACATTAGAATACCTATCCCAAATTAATTTTCTATTTCTAATTTCTTAATTTTGTAAAAATGTAGAAACATCTTGACGTCATAGGTTATCTCATTTGCATATCACATAAGTCGAAATATCTCAAGAACGACGTGAGATATGAAAGCGATCTAAATTATCATTCCTCATCGTAGTTTCGAGGGACACGATCCGGAATTTGCGTTTTGCATTAGTATTGCCTAGGTGATAATTAATTCCACTCTAATACTGACTGACATACGGTTGGCAGTTGTTTGCCCAAGTTAGTATATGGCCAAGCGTGAAAATCCGTGTCTGAAAGTGGGGGGATGACTGCATCGTTTGCGGAAAGTCAGAAGAGGGATAATCATACATTGGTCAAAAAGTGGGGGGATACCCCCCGGATTGACGCCCTTGAATATGACCACAGAAGATGGAAGTTATTACGTGGACGTGCATGATGTGGTGGTGTATGTTAGAATTCTTGCTCAGCACAAAGTGAAAATCTAGCCAACGAGAGAGCGTAATTTTCCCTCGAATGCCTCAGATTGAGCGGAGGGGCTAGCTTGCAGAGGTGGCGGCTTAGCAGAAATGGGCACACATGGCAAACACTAGGTGGGCTGGACGTCACCACATCATTCTAGAAGACCAGAGACGTCATACAAAAGAAGGATTTATAAATGCTTTATGAGACGATTTAGTTGATGAGATAATAGCGTAGTCGATGATACATCGGATAATCGTGCTCAAATCGTCGGACATGCATCTGGACATGGGATGAAACTGTAACCTTCTGATTGCTGGTGAGACGCTCGAACCATTCATCTACCGAGACTCAGATGCATGGAAAGTACTGAAGTTGAGAGTGAAGTTTCAATGATATTAATGTTTGTAATGTTTAAAATTTCTATAGCGCTAATATACGTTACTGTTCTAAGTGTTTTACAATGTTTTGAACTTAAAAAATTACGTATATATATACAAATAGGTCAGTACTAAGATCCTTAAGGGATACTAATATACTAAGTACTGACAGTAAGATAAATTATACAAGGATAAAAATTACAATAGAAATATACTGATAATAATAATGATAAACTACAAATCATAAGCTTGCTTAAAAAGATAGGTTTTCAGTTTAGATTTAAAAATATTAATGTCACTAGTCGATGTGATATTGATTGGAAGCATGTTCCAAAGTTTTGGCGCTGCAACAGAGAAAGCTCTGTACCCATATGTCTTTAGATTATAGTCTTGTTCGCTAAAGCGCCACTTGTCAATATCATGGTTCGTTTGATATATGTACTGCTTCTTCTGCCTATATGCGGCAGTCGTTATGTTTGGGTGTGTTTATCTGTATATGTACCCACTGAATTCTCATTCTTTGTGATTCTAAATACATTTGAGTGAAAACTCGAAATGAAGAGATTGAGTTGAGATGTATGTGTATAATTACTCGCAAATTAAGTCGTTATAAGTGTTTCAGTGTTTGTAAAAGGGTGAAGCTCCTTATAATTATACCCTTTTGGCATATATATAAGCCCTATTTATTTTATTTCATCGAAACGTCAGTGTTTCAGTGATTGTATTTGTGATATAGATCTTTGAGAAATTAATATTGTCGATGCATTTGGTCTCGAATTTGGTTCATATTTTGATACCATCTTTCGAAAATTGAGCAACAGTCACCTTGGGCTCAACTCATGCTATTTGTCTTATAGGAAAAATGAAATGTTTTTAGGTCATGTATTGAGACCGTTCTTCTGAGGATTTGAGCTCGTCCATCGTCCATCGTCCATGTTTTACTCTATAAGCTCGAACATTCACTTAAAATAAATTTTGAGTTTGAAAAATATCTTTCTGAAATTCATAATATTAAACATCGTCAAGCTGTCACAAAACCAAGAATTTCAGCTCACAGATTACCTGTTGAAACTGGTTTATAAACTGGCTATATAATAATGTTCAATACAATGACAGAATATGTAAACATTGCAATCTGAATGAAATCGGAAATGAACAACATTACTTAAATGTATTGCAGTAATGCGCAAAGTTCTCCGATCGTAGATCCAAGTTTATTGATAACTTATATACTATTAATGGTTCATATTCAGTTTGCAAGATCTCTTTCAATATGTTTTTGCTATGCATGACATGAATACTATGAAATTAGTGTCAAAATATTGTTACGATATACTAGAAGTATTTGACAACTTATAAGCATTTTAGTTGCGTTAATATTTTTGTCTTTGTAAACCTATGCATGTATGTATGTATCCTATTCCTATATACCAATATTGGTGTTTGTTATGGATTAAAGATTATTATATAATTTATACAAGTAAATACAACGCCCCTGCACTCGAATCCTGAGTACGCGATTCATGTGTTCTCAGGAGTTAGGGGGTGTTTATATAGAGGAGGACCAGCCCTTTAGGAGGACCAGCTCTTCTAGCCCTCTTTGCCGAGATCCCGCGTCTCAGTGTAATTCCTTGTAAAAATTTGTTTGCGTTTACATGACAAGAGGGCCAGCCCTCTTAGGCGAGATCTCGCTATTGACGACCCGAGATCTCGCCTAGCAGGGCTGGAAATTTTCCATGTCCTCCTAGGAGGGCTGCGAAATAAAAGTTCCGTACAAGCGACAAAGTTTATCTTTACCAGTATTTTGTGGACAACTTTATATCTCGCACGACCTGTTTGCTTGTGATTAAGTTACAAATTGAACACTTGTGCGCAAAAGTGAGATTCTGGGTTTCGTGCGAAAATAAATGCAGCCGTAGCCATTCGAGCGAGCCATCATGGGCAGCGAGCCAGCTTGGTTAGGAGGGCTAAAAATTCTCATGTAACCTCCTCCATATAAACACCACCTTACAAAAGTATACACGCGGATTCACTGAATACGACGAATGTTTTAATTAAGCTTTAAGGCGGTTTAAAATGACTATTCGGATTCGAAAGAGAATGTTTTGCGTCCAAGGCAGTAGCGGTAAGTGATGTGCGATAAGGTCGAATACAATATGTCTAGTTTTTCGAAATAATATTTTAAAGAAATAATGTAGCAATTATAGAATACCCGTCCACTTTTGAAACCACGCATTTAAAGGCAGAAATACAAACCAGGTTGCTCTAAAATCTCTTTAAATATAATGTCGAATATTTATATTGCATGTGTACTTGTTGATTGTTATCAAATTAAATGGGATTTTAAAATAGAACGAAGCAATTGAATATGATGAACTTTCCGTAGTAAATAGTAAAGTGGACGGGTATTCTATAATTATACCGAAATAATGAACATATGTTTGTTTTTTTCTAAAACAATTTCTAGTCTGCTATACTTATTATCATTCAAGGCAGTACATATATCAATCCTATAGTTTTAACTATGCCCTATATGATCGGCAAATGAACCAAATCTCGGTGGCTCACTGAATGGTTAGACCGTCTCATTGGCAATCAGAAGGTTACAGATTCGATCTGAGGATTAGTCAACTTGACGATCGTCCAAGTAAGTGTATCGTAATTAACTAATAAAATTTGTTCCAAACATCAAACGCGTTGAGCAGAGCACTCGTCGTTTTAACAACGACGTTGACACCGAGAAACCGCAGAGACGAATCGACAGCACTACAAACTTTAATTATAAAATGTCACTAGCCGTAGGAGTATAAAGTAAACCACAGGTTAAAGGCGCGACCACGCCGACCAGGGTATATTCTCTACTGAAGAATGGTGTCTGGAGTGTCTTTTATGTTTTGGGGAGATTAAACTTGAATGAAAATAATCTTTTTATTGAGGAATCCATCGTCACCGACGAAGTGATTTACAGACATCACACACAGGTCGTACAGCCAAACGTTGACTGACTCAACTTGACAGTTTGAGAGATTATAAACGTCGAGAAAAACAACTTATGACGATATCAACTAAATGTGAAAGCATGCATGCAAGCACGTGATGTTGAAAACTTGAAACCCTCATGTTTAAACGTTAACACGGGCAGAAAAATTCAGCAACATATAAATGACTATTTGACTCACGGGAAAATGATATTATGTTGGCGATATAAATGTATTATTCAGAAATAAGATAGAAAAGAACAGTACACCCCGTGGGTTACTATTCTTGGTCTATTATTTCAGAACGTAAATATGTAAATTGGACGTTATTTATCATAGCGTATCCAGTGTATAGTACATTAGCTCTATTCGGGCAAAAATGGTCTTGTCATTCGGGCAAAAATGGTCTTGTCATTCGGGCATAAATGGTCTTGTCATTCGGGCAAAAAGGGTCCTGTATTAAATTATTCTAATATTTGAATGCAACTTAATGACATTATAACGGATTCTCATTGAGGGAAATCTGGGATTTCATTGTTGTTCATCGTTTAGCAATGTTTTAAAAGTGGCATATATACGTAATCTCGTATATTCAACTTGAATATAATACATTTGGTTTTGTGGCTAATTGCTTTTCCTTCCTTCTCTTCTGCCGTCGTGCAACGCATTCCCTATACGCGTTGCGGGAGAGATATCCACGCGGTCTAAATTTGGAAAATCTGTGTTACTTTAACGGTAATTAAATACTTCGGATCCCGCACACTGCCGCGGCTGCAAAAACAAGAAAAGTGCCCCTCAAATTGCAGGAAATACACTTTCAGGGAATCGAAAATTCATAAAATTTTCTCGGGGCAGCATGCCCCCCGGACCCCCCTAATATACATGTTTCCAATGCATGTTCATATACATTAATGAAAAACGTGCATGTGTAATAATGCTTAGGCGAAACGATGGCAATTCGTGTTCTTCAGTAATATTGACGTTATCATTTATTCGGGCAAGTTATGCTCAGCCCCCCCTACAGGCCTACAACATTTTGCCCGTACGCCTATGAGTCAAACCTGCGACATAAGGATCGTCATAAGCATATAAGATCATAGTCGAAGCATAAGTCAAGCTGAGCAGAACAAAAGACGTTATAACAAAGAAAAATTCTCGTTGTTGTAATGTTATTTTGTCGTTGTCTCGCGTTGTTTTGAAGAGAAGTCATATGCCGCTTTGTTTTCGTATTGATAGCTTGTGCTTATATCGTTAGTATAGGCTTAAGGAGTTAGGAATAAGTTTCCACGAAGGCTCTATCATTGATAATCCGTTGACGCAAGTGAAAAAGTAAAAAAAAGAAAAAAAAGTAAAAAAGTAGAAAAAATAACTGCTGAGGTAGAATCTCTTTGATGCATACCGCGGTTACTAATAGGGTGGTTATATATAGTTACCTTGAATACTAAATCAGCTACTAATAAATTTCACTTAAACAACCTGAAATATTACGTTTTCCCCTGATTTTTGCTGAATCACATAGATCAAAATAAACTAAGTTGGTATAGCTATATGTAATTGGTTCTTAATCCTACTTTGCAGTGTATTCGCAAAGACGAAATACTGAGCTAGCAAGAAAGACACGTTAATGATCAAACGGTAGGGAGAAATATTGAAACCACATTTATTTTGCATTCTGTATGACTATGAGATTCATCTTATGAAAATAGATTCTTATTGCATCCACCATAGACTCCGATAATGAAGGAAACCCCTGCATGACGAATGAAGAAACCAACCAGAGAGTGATAAGATCAGCTGATAAGACACGTCAATGGTCAAACGGTAGGGAGAAATATTGAAACCACATTTATTTTGCAGTCTATGTCTATGAGATTCATCTTATGAATATAGATTCTTATTGCTTCCACTATATAGGCTAATCGAGGAGACCCACGAAGGAACAAACCAACCAGCGAGAAATAAGATCAGCTGAGAATCAGTGCGATGAGCCAAATCATAATGAGTGATGACAACATGTTGTGCTGCGTAAGCAGTGTAGAAATACAAATCGATTATATTCCATAGTTAATAGAAACACCGATTATTTTAAATGGTTGTCAAGTAATAGTGTAGTAACGATTTCTAGCGAAGCCTCCTCCTCCGCAGGAAACTCTGTGGCTCTTTGACACTTTGTTGTGTCAGGGGCGATGTTTTTCCATGTCAAATAGCTCCCGAGGCCGGGCCTGTTAGAGCAATGTTTTGGCTGGGATTCGGCAGAGAAGCATATGGAGTTTGGGGATTTGTGAAGGGATTGATTCGGTCAAAACACTGTTGGCGTTGAGGCGCATATTCGGAAGCTATTTGACTCGGAAAAAACATTGCCCACAAAACAAAGAAGCCATTATTAGAGTTGGCTGCGGAGGAGTATAAAGACTCTCCAAGACGCTCGTGTATTTGAGCAGAACACCGATCATGTACGAGGAAAGTGATAGACAGAAACTGGTAGACTCTTGACTGACGTTTTAGTAAAATAAAGTGAACTAAAAGGAATCAATCTCTATATCCTATTATCCTTGCATAACTAAGAATATAATGTCTAGAAGTGCAGTGAAGTTGATCGTCCAGGTTGCTGTAGTCTTGAGAAAGACTACCGTCTTGAGTCTTGACTGTGAACATGACCGCCGCTGAGGCCGTCGAAACGTCAGTCACCAACAATAGTCTTTCTCAAGACTAGTAGTAAATATTTATTCAGGAAAACACACTTCTGTGTCCTGAGTGCAACAACCTAGACGATCAAATTCACAATCACAGTCACAGTTGTACTGATGATGCTCATGTTAGCCTATAGGTTCAAACCATTATTTACTTTAATTAATATATGTCTTTCTATTCTGAATAATATCAAAGTCGTTTTAGTATAGAAAGCTTATGACTGGCAGCAATATCATAATGCAAATTTGATTATAGTCGTTTACTCAGGCCGATTTACACGTCGGCCGATTTACCCGTCGAACGAACGTTTGATAACTCAAATTGAGGGATTGTGCATGTATCGATGATTCATAATTATGGTATATAGCTTGGACTAACTGGTGGACAGACGATCGTCAAGTTCCTCGTCAAGTTCAAATACTTAGAAAATGAAGTTCTGAGCTCCAGACATTTCAAAGTCAACCACCATTTCGATATCCCGCACTAGCCGCGCAGTATATAAATCACATTGATAATACAATTACAGACAAATATAAGCATTTGTAATCTTCGCTCTCCATCTGAGTCACGGTATAGCTCAATGGCGATCAGTAGTTTGCTGGTTAGATCCTTATCTGGGGCTAAGGAGAAACATTTTCTGAGCGATGTATTTCTGAGCGACGAGCGTATGTATCGTCTACTTCGGCTTTTCACTCTCTGACGAAGGGCGAAGGCCCAAAGTACGCCAACCTTTTTATAGAGTATTCGATTTGTATTTCTACCGACTGTCTACACAATATCGCAACACTATTGTATCGTCTATAGCGGCGTATGTACTATGGTTTATACGTGGCGCAATATTTGTTTATGGTTAACTGTTGCAAAACGACATTATTAAAAATACAATCTTCAAAAGTGAACAATACTGTACTTCAGTCAATGTTTAATATGATTCACGGCACACATCAATATGATAAATACACGAAAAAATAGACCACAATTTTATTCATAGCAGCGAGAAACGCGCAATATGTCACCAACGCTTCGTATGCTTGCGTTCTATGCTTGTGTTTTGCCATTATTCATAAATACCAAGCTAATTGATACTATGTCTATGTATGCTTATGCAGTGTTTTGCTTTACGCAATGTTTCTAACTATAAATGTGCAGTCTACGTATGTCAGTTTAGCAATTAGATCAAATCATCTCGAATCGAGAGATACTTAAATAGAATCAATTGAAACTAATATAAAACGACTCAAACTTCAAAATTCCGATAAACAGACTTTGGACTGTTCGCCGTATAAGATGAAGTTTTCCTTCGTCATCCGAATGCTTGTCAAACAAGCTGACGGGGAGGGGCGACAAAAATCAGAATATGCAAATTAAAGTAGTAATGGTATTTTACGCTTGGTATATATAACGCTGTTTACGCCACTTCCCGCGTATACATCGGAGTTGGCTGACTTAAATTAGTATATCCAATATAAACATGTCAAAATTGAGCTTTTCATTTGGCGTTTAAATTGAAGATTTGAACTTTGAAGTGTATTGGAATGTAAGCCTGGGGCGAATCCCCCCAGCATTGAGCGTAGAATTCTTTGTAGTTCAAAGGTAGTTCATCATCTGAACATAATTTATTTCCTCCATTGAATCTCGCGTTAAACTAAACTTTTACCCAGCGCTGCGACCGTTCCGTTGCAGCAAAAGTCGCCAAAGTGTGCCGACACCCAGGATCAGACGAATGTCTCGACAGTTCTGGTATTCGGGAGCTTCTTCGTGTCCTAAGTCGTAAATCAATCGCCGTCAAAGTCGCATGGTAATCTGCTCAACAACTTCTATGTTAATATCGTCGCATATATTACGTGCACCAACGGTCTGGACCAGTAGTTTGTTGGTCACATGCTGACTCCGGCGAGCCAAATATTGCAATTTCACCGTCGACGAAACAGTATTTAAATACTTGGTGCCACGGTTGTCATCAACGTGTGTGTATGTGAGATGCCCAGGTCAAAAGGGTCACAAATTGCTACCGATGGTAAGGGTTTGACAGCGAGAAGTTCGAAACCCAGGCGAAAGTCCAGCAACAGCACAGGTCACGACTGTACAATATGTCGCAAGAGCAACATGACGCTCTCTGGTCTGAAAATCCATCTTCTCACCCACAGTGGCGAGAAACCGTTCTTGTGCACGGAATGCGACAAGCGGTTTACGTGCTCGTCGAACCTGAAAAAACACAAACGAATTCACACTCGGGATTACATCTACGAGTGCCCAGTATGCGGCAAGACCTGCTCGGATCCGAGCAACATGAAGAAACACATGACGGTGCATTCGGACGAGAAGGCCTACACTTGCCCGTCGTGTGGAAAGACCTACAGCTACGCTCAAAGCCTGAGACAGCACATGGACGACGTGCACGTCGCGAACGGCGAACGACGCCGCAAGAGCAAGAAAAAGGGCCACTTTCCGTGCCCAGAATGTGGTAAGGTCTTCGGTTATTATTGGCGCTGTTCGCTTCACCAGGCTCGAATACACGCCGTAGAAAAGCCTTTCAAATGCCCGGAATGTGGCAAAGCGTTCGCACGCGAAACCATTCTGAACAAGCACATCCAAACCCACGAGAAACCCTTTCCGTGCACAGTGTGCGAGCGACGATTTAGCTTTCGCGACCAGCTACGAAAACACATGCGAACACACACGGGCGAGAAGCCTTACACTTGTGAGCAATGTCTAAGGTCATTCACGCAGCGGGGAAGCCTGACCGAACACATGCGCACCCATACCGGAGAAAAGCCCTTCGCGTGCAAGAACTGTGGTCAGAAGTTCTCTTCCAGCAGTAGCTTGAAACGTCATGAGAGACGTGTGAATGCCTGTCAATCTCGCGACCTAACTGAAGAAATTCCACTTACAGACAACGCACACAGAAGGGTGATTTACATTGGCACACAACCAGTCATCATAGGGTTGAGTTCTTCAACCACTCCACAGGCGGTCACAATGGACCTTGAAGATGACCCCGGCTATTCCGCAACGTTTTCTCAAATTGAACAGGATTATGGAAATGGTACCATAGCTTTCTACCCATCTGCGTTATCTAACAGTGTGCCAATCACCATGGTTCCAACCAACCTATCACCATCCATGCCAATGGACAATGCCTGTTTTGCTGTTCCCAGGGATTTCCAACCAAATGGTAGGATTGCTATGTTGCCAAACAACATTGAACATTCAGTAGCAATGGGACATTATCAGCCATCAGGATGCCAGAGCATTGCCATGGATATAAAAGACATCAAATCGCAGCCACCTTTGTCGAGGAGCATCGGCATCCTACCCACCCAAGAGGCGAGGTCATCCCAACATGATCCAATTCATCCACACATTACTCTGACTACGGATGGTCTTAAACCACTTGCTTCAGTGGAATATGTGAGCAATTCCTCAGCTGCAAATCACCCACCTCACTCATCAAACTACTTATACGTTGACAACACTGACTATTATACCAAGCAACTAACACCACTAGTTGGTCCATCGTCTGTCACCTTCCATTCAACTGGCACTGAAGACATGCAGCCATTTGTACAAACAGCTGCTATAATTGTGACAAGTACAAACGTTCAACCATACGCCGAGTACCCAAGAATTGCCGCGGCAGCAGAGGATGTTAAACTGCTGTCTGGGATGAACGGTATCGATTCCATGGCATCACCACATCTGTTGCCCAACAATGGTACTGCATTAGTGTCGGTATAAACTGTAAAATGTCTGTGAGGAACTTTTCACATCTTACAAAGCACCTAGAAGATTTTGGAGCGACTGATTTTATACCAAGATTTCAAATGTTATGGGGAAAGTACAGCACTAAAGGCTTCAAGATGTCAGGAAAGTATCTTAATCAATATGGTGTTAAGTGTCACAGTAATTATCAAAAAGGTAAACTGGTACATGTGATGTAGAGCACTAATTATTGCACACAGGAATACTATATACCTGTATTACACAGTAAGAGTATTTGCCAAAACAGAAATACCGGATGGCTGAAATACTCAATATTTAATAATATGAATAATCGATCGCTGAAAGCATTCCACACGATACAGTGGAGTTGCAAAGGGGAAATTACTAAATTAGTTTGATGTGTGCAAATGGTTCCCATCAAACTTCGAGTGTTGTCGTGTTAAAACATGGTTCTGCACTTTTGGTGGGTTACAAGTTACTCGAGTGATTGAAGCTACAAGTAATGTTGTGTGTAGTGATTGCATACCTGAGTGAGAAACTCAAAGGCTATTCACTGGTGTGTTAATCATAATTAAATCGTATACTATACTCTTTATCTTGTCCATGTTTCATAGACCGTGATGAAATGCTGTAACTATGATAAAATCTACTGCACAATGACAGTGTGAAAGAGAGTACTCTAGTCAGAGAAATTCATCCAATCATGATCATATGATCTCATGATCCTAATACTGTGATTCTAACAATAGGACAGACTGCACAGTTAGAGTACTTGTATATGGTTGATCATTATGAAATACTTATAATATACCAATATACAAGTGCTCGACTGTTCTGTTTTAAGGTACACACTACACAATACTCTAAGTACATTATATACACCATACTACTACCATTGTTCTCTCCCAAAATTTCAGAAGTTATGAAGGGCTTAATGGTGAAGACAGCCATTGCCAATTGACTAAGAACAGTATCGTGAACAAAAACATGTTACTGTATCATACAATGCACATTCTTACCTTACATCTCTTGTCCAATGTCGAGTTACCAAGTCTTTTTCGAGTGCTATAAATTTAGGGTTTGGAAGTAAATGTACATATATGGAATACAAAATATAATTGTCAGCAAGTCCTTTGAATAGTGTGACAAGTGTAGAGTATTTGGTGGCATTTAAGTTACCTCACAGTCTATCATCTAGGTTTTATATGCCAGGAACTAAGGAAATACTTATACCTCATACAGTTCTGTTACCAACTCACTAGTATAGGACTAGCCAAATGGCTGCATCCAAGCTGCATCAAAACAATCTTCTTAACCTATTATTGATTTAACTAGCACAAGGCTTTGTTAGCCATGTTAAAAATAGTTTCCACGATGTCTGCTAGAGTGTGAGTTGTAATTAGATTCGGTTCCAGTGAGTTTCTGGCATTTGAAAGCTAGGCATAATTTGCATTCTTGAATGCGGTGTTAGTTTTTGTAATTCATATGCAATAGAACAAATCCATAGTAATGAACTGATCTTTGCCAACAATTTAGGAAACTCTTAATTTCGATTGAACTGATGAATTTAATGAATAAGGGATTATGCCAATATACCTCTTAGGATATGCCTATCGTATTTATTTATTAATTGGATTAATGCACTGATATTTTTATATAATTGTATCAGCATGTAACGCAGTGTTAAAAGAAAAAAATGAATTTGCCTGCCATGATGAATGATGTAGATGGAACTCTTTAAAATTGCTAAAATATCATCAGTGGACTACTGCGTCGCATTTATATATTATGCTTTACCTGCTCGCCGTAGGCAAGCCTAACGGTTACCGTTTAAAGTAAGAACTCTGTGCAATAGGACAATAGGTGAATCCTTATAGTCCTTATCCATACGCAGTATCCATTTTCCGGTTGATATTTTTGAATATTTTAGAGCATCGATATGTAGATCATTCTTCATGTTACAGCCAATAATATCCAACGTATAAAGTATTGTTTGTCAATGCATTATGCATTATTTAAAAAGTTCGTTCACCACCGAGATTGTGAAAGGAAATGCTGATGTATTGAGCGAAGTGACACACATACACTCAATTTAGTATTTATTGTAGTTGTAAATACGAATTAGCCTTTCCACGCAGATCAGTTTTCGTTGTTAAAACGCCTTTAACCTTTGAGCTTTACGTTGATGTTCGGCTATAAAGGTTTGTTTTTAGTAAATTGTTTGCACGAAAATGTTCCTGAGCACGGACGGAAATCGAACACGCAAACTTTATGATCTCCGGTTAGACGCTCTAACCATTGAGCTAAGGTAACGAACTATAGTACACAACGTAGGGTATGTTAATTGGGCCTGGAGATCGCGGAGAGACATTAGGGCGTTATATATATTATAACGATTGAGAACGATCTATATATAGGCTATATATAGATCGTTTTCGATCGTTGTAATATATATAAAGCTGTCTTTTTATCATGTTTCACATATCGAAAATTGCAATCGATACAAGACGTTTACTCGCTTGCCATCTGAATCCTGGTAGCTCAATGGTCGGAGCTGCATCTAACCAAGAAGGTTGCGGGTTCGATTCCCGTCTGGGGCTCAGAAACCTTTTTTGTCAATGATCAACGTGTTTGTCAGCATGGTGTCAAAGCGTGGGTAATGAATGCTTTATCGTACCGCCAATTATATAAAAATAACCATATTATTGATGTCACTTTGGCCAAGACTATAATAGAGGTCGCTTATCGTTCAGCATTTCTTTTTATAATTTCGGTGGTAAACAAACCTCTTGTGCAAATGTCAATGGTGTAGCTTCCGGCCACCGGCACGAACTAGACTGTTGGACAGAACAGCCAATATTTAGTTTTATAACTATAGTTTTGTAGTTTTCGTGTGATTTTTATACCACATAGTATTTCATTAAACTATTTTTCTACGAGTCGTCGCCTTTTATTGCTTTCTTGAGGTCCACCAGACATTTGCCAAACCGGTTGTTATAATTCCAGTAAACCCAATTCACTCTTAAGCGCGTTTATATGCAGGCTCGAAACAAACTCTCTTGCTTGAAAATAACTATTTAAATTATAAAAAATTGGCGTTTACAACTCATCCATATCTCACTTCGTTCTTGAGACCTATATAGTGTTACCATTTGTAGACCCGAAGCGAGGGGTATATTCAACGAAATATTACCCCGAGGGATGATGAAATATTACCCGGCCGAGGGATTGTATTACGTCGAATTTCCCAAGCGTAAATTATATATTATACTGAAACAAATCCAGAGAGTATTCCATGACCGTGCGGAGTACGAATTTGATCTTCGAGTGTTGTTATAAATATCTCTCAAGAGTGAGCAAGAACTGAATTGAGAAATATAACCACGAGATGATAAAACTCGGATCTCCAAGCGCCGACCATGTAGTGATGTTCTGTTTAATATATTGAAATGGATGAAGTATATCCATGATGACAACGTCACGTGCATGTGAAGATAATGATATCTGACAGCGAGTAGGAGAAACACTATCTGATCGATATATCTATTAACTGCATGTTATAATGTCAACTTTTTGTGTTCATATTGAATTGCGTTTTTATGCAAGCCTTGTACAGAGAACTATGTTATTCAACTATTTTATCTTTATGTTCAACTGCATTTTTATGCAACTGTTCAACTTACATCTGTTTAATATTACACATGTTCATGAACTACTATATTGTGAATAGACGTTGAGAACGATTACAACACAAGGGTCAACAAGGTTGGGACAGATGAGACACATCTGAAAATGTGCCAGGGACAGACGTGTACGTCAGGGTGCAGGGGCCTATGGTCCAGCAAGCTCATTGTGAGCTCCATATATATATATATATATATATATATGTGTAGAACTCACTGCTCTGGTATTACCTAAACCATAACCGCATGGGTACGAGGCTGCTACGACTTCCACCACTAATTTTTGGCAATTTTGCACAATATCACGACTGCCTTGGATTTCGAGGCAGCACTTCCCTTGCGATTGCATTAACTTCTAGTTATAAATCTCTCTCAAGAGTGAGCGAGAAAATTTGAGAAATATCACAACGAGATGATAAAACTCGTATCTACAAGCGAGCATGTAATGTCCTGTTTAATATATTGAAATATTTAATTGATTGATTGATTTAATACAGAAATCACATTGCAGCCTATTATTTGGCTGAATTGCGTAATTTACAAAACTAAGACTAATTGTCATATACATGCATATATGGAAAAAGTGACTGCTCCAACCGTTTCGGCGCTCTAACCTTTCAGAGCTATTGAGACACGGTCAGAACAGTCAGTGATTAGATATATTTCTCCATATACACAGTATACATATACATATATGAAAAAAGTGACTGCCCCAACCGGGGAATCGAATCCTGGTCTCCGAATCAACGTTTCGGCGCTCTAACCTTTGAGCTAGCGTATTGAGACACGGTCAGAAGTTCAGAACAGTCAGTGATATATCTCTCCATATACAGGGTTCGATTCCCGGTTCAGGGCGGCAGTCACTTTTTCCATATATAAGTATATGACGATATTAAATCTTCTATAATATTATTAATTATCATTCTTAAAGCCCTCTGTATACAAGAAGTTGTGGCGTTGTGCCATCGCTTCGCTACTTTGGGAAGTGCGCTCGAGAGGCCTTGCTCCACGTTATGGTTAGATGAGATGTCTGCCTGTTGGTGTCGAGTGAAAGCGGCGAATTTAATATGTATATGGAGAAATCACTGACTGTTCTGACCGTGTCTCAATAGCTCAAAGGTTAGAGCGCCGAAACGTTGATTCGGAAACCGGTGCAGTCACTTTTTCCATATATGTATATGACTATATTAAATCCTTCTAATATTAATTAAAACTAAGATTCTTAAAATATTCTAAAAAAACGTAGGGAAATTACGATTAAAAGCTAAAAAGTACAGGTGTAAAAACGATCATTGAATTCTACTTACATGAGTTGAGCCGCTACTGAAGAGGCAAATTAAGACTTTAAAAAACCTATTTGTTTTAGAGCGTTAGAGCGCGAGGCATTCTTGGAGCGGTAAAAAACGCGCGAGCTTATAATCTTATGTGTGAACACAGTACCAAGGTGTAAATCATTGGTGAAGTCGATAAATCCGGGTATTAAGAGTGAAATGACATTTCGTAAGGAAACATCGACAGGAAAAGCACGTTGCTGCGGAGAACGCATGCACGAAACTTTTCACTGTCACTATAAGCTAAGGTGACGAGTACAAGACCACTTATCTACTTAGTTCGTGTTTTTTTTGTAAATAATATGGACAACACTCATTTTTGCACACGTTCTATAGCGTCACAATGAAAAACTTGGCAGTTGTATTACAAAACAGGTCTAACACATAGATGAAGTATTTTAGTTTATTAGATTTATCACTCTTAGCCTTAGGTGAACGGAATACCACAACAGGCCCAACCCAGCTTTTTCGTAATGATCCACAGGGGGCAAATGTGAAGTTTTTCGGACAAACAATGTTAGACAGTGCACACTCGGACACCGAAAATACCATTCAATAAAACTGGTAGATATGCTCATATAGTACTTGTAAAAGGGATTCTTGGTTCCCAGAACGGCGAGACGCTGGACTACTGCAACGTTTCGCTTTTTTTATCACAGAAAACGTATGGTATGAAAAACGCCATAGAACAGATGGAAGGTTTGATATTATCAAGTATAAAGGCCATACTCGTAGCGACGGTTTGTACGAGCAACATCGACATCTATATCCTTAATTTTATCGGTCAATGTGATCGGTAAACGATAGAAAATTCTAACCAGCATCTACAGTTGGCGCAGAAAACAAAAGTCTAATACGCTGTAGGTCACGATCGTTGTCCTGTTTGCTTTAAAGTTGCGCAGTAAAATAATGCGTTCATCGAAGCCTCCACGCATGTTAACGATATACCAATCAAGCTGCAATATATTGCTTGTCGATAAAAATATGGTTGCCCTATTTATCGGAGCAAGAGGCTCATGTTTCAAGCGCTCGACTATACTCAGTTTATCACTCCTAGGTGAACGGAAAACCCAACTGATAGGAATTCCAAGGGCCTATATGATGTAAGGTCGTTTTCCAAGAAGACCCGGAAGTCTTACCATTTGCTGGTGTTGTTGCAAAGGCAGCACTTTCTCCTCAATTATTTTTGAGACCCTGAGTCAACGTCCGAGACAGGATTTGAACCTGTGTCTGTAACCACTAGACGTATAAAGACCACAACAGCTGGTTAAAGGATATACACATATATATGAAGTATCCATGATGATAACGTCACATGTGAAGATAAAAAGGATATCTTCGCTGCTCATAGTGAATAGGAGAAAACACTATCGATATCTATATAATAAGATTTTTATTGATATGTCATTTCCGCACTTGTACGTCGTCATGTGATGATTTTCGGAGCACTCAGTACGTATGACCAGCGGTGGTTATCAAGAGGATCGTGCGGTTGTCAGTTTCTTTGTCTTTGATACACTAAAAGATCACTGTACTTTTGATTTTACAAAAGGAAAATAAACACCACTCACAGGTTCTGCAAGATCAATTTCTCTAATATTTATTTATTTACTTATTTTATTTGTTAGCTTTGCCATGGTAGTGTTTTGGATATGCAAGAGAAAGTCAATTGGGGGGCCGGTAATGGGATTGGATTGCTGGGGCATGCCTCCACGGAAAATTTTTGAAATTAGGATCTCTGAAATAGGATTTCCTGACTTCTGAGAGTAATTTCCAGCAAGTTTTAACGTATGTAAACTGGCAAGAAATCGCCAGAGCAAATTATTGGGGGGACGGCCCCAACCCCCTGCTACGGCCATTAAATGTAAATCCTGTTGTTCGCTTTCCTGTTCATGCTTTTTTCCCTGCTAAAGTTGATTTACTATTCACAGGAAATAACGTCAAAGCAGGAACACGCGAAGTCCATTGCACACTAATTCAACAGTGAAATACGAAGAAAGTTTGGCTCTGAACTTTAAACACACCTGTTTAGACAAAATTCGCTCAATTCCCAAACTTTGATTTGTATTTCACTGCTGAATCAATGTGTAATGTTTTTGTATGTCTCTGCTTTGACGCCATTTCCTGTGAATAGTATAAATCACTTTAGCAGGGGAAAAGGTATGAAGATGAAATTTTCGCACGACAAGATATTTTACAATTCTTCTCAAGAGATTCCAAACATCACAAATATGTAAAACCCTCAAACCCCGGATAGGCACGATGCGACAAAAATATGCGACGTGCAACAAAATCGCATTTTGTAATTCATAATTCATAAATTTATTTAACGTGGTCAATACACTTTGCTATAAATGGCACAATTCACGCAGAATAGGCAAACACATCTGACGAGAATGCACCAGCTAATTTACAGGTAACGCCACAAATAATAAAAAGTTAAAATTATTACAAAGAAAATCTGAAGTTACAGCTAAAAATATAAAATCACAATAAAATGGAATATATTTACAGTTACGAATATAGTTAGTAAGCTATTTTTAATGATTAAAGTGCCTATAACGTCTGTGGGGATTTAACATATTTGTAATCTATGGATTATCCTGAGATAAATTGTAATATATCTTGTCAGCTGAAAATGTCATCTTCATAGACTTTTTTGCTGTTAAAGTTGACGGAAATGACGTCAAATCGGGAATCTGTCTACATGAAACCTCTTTACAGATGCCCGATTTGACGTCATTTCCGTAAACTTTAACAGCAAAAAAGTCTATGAAGATGACATTTTCAGCTGACAAGATATATTACAATTTGTCTCAGGAGAATCCATAGATTACAAATATGTTAAATCTCCACAGACGTTATAGGCACTTCAACAAATAACAATCAATATCAATAGAGTGTACAATTCTTCTAAAACTGCTGTATAGCTATAGCAGAAGATCTTACACCATCAGACAGACTGTTCCAACGTTTTGGAGCATAGTATCGCCATAATCTAAGATCATATTTAGTGGAATTAACCTTAGGTATTTTAAGAATGTCTTTACCTCTCAGGTCATACGACATACGGTGAGTTCCTAGATTGTATTAACCCGTATGCTGACTGGGCTAGGACCATTAAAAGTTTTAAAAATTGTACCGATAATTTTGTGTGGCTTATACAGGCTTATATTTGGAATGATTTCAACTTTTTTGCGACACCATGCAACAGTGCATGTCGCACAATTGCACAAATAAGCCTAACAAATGCGATTTTGTTGCACGTCTACCGCAATAGTTAATGCCAATTACTGCGACCCCAAAACAAATAAACGATTTTCACATAAATATCAATCTAAAAAGTACACGAAAGATGTTATGATTACGCATTATTGTTAGCACACATAGCTAGTTAGTATAGCAACACAAATGGCAGCAGCTGGTTCGTGAGGTTCAGAGCTGTATTACATTACACTGACACTTTTCCAAGTGCATGCGTCATCTACGTTATATGCTAAGAGATGGTAGTTAAAGTGCCTATCCGGGGTTTGGGGATTTTACATATATTTGTGATCTTTGGAATCTCTTGAGAAGAATTGTAAAATATCCAACCTCGTTCCCAGAGCATTTTGCCTCCACAGCGGAAGGTCGGCGAAAATGGCCCTGGGATCGGCTGGTCCATTCTATAATCCGATTGGCTTGATCCGAATTAATTGTAATTCAGCCGAGTATAATTTATTCATCTAAATCTGAATGCTGTCTTCAAATTTTACAGCAAATTAAAAGTGATAGCTTTCGCTAAATTGGATATATGCTTCTTCATACCTTTTGTAAGAGATAACCATGGATGTATGGTGGATTATTAAGCTTGTTAGCTGCTTTTATGCCGACGAATGCTGACATGAACAACTCTGAAGAGCATTGAACAGCTCTCAATTATTCAGGTCAACAAAGTAGAGAAAGGAAATGGAACAAAGACAACAAAAATTATCAGATCTAAACACCCAGAAATTCTGGGTGTCATGTGACCAGCCGATGGAGGCAAAATCCCCTGGGAACGAGGTTGTAAAATATCTTGCCGTGCCAAAGTGATATACTATTCATAGGAAATGACGTCAAAACAGGGACACGCAAAAACATTGCACACTGATTCAGCAGTGAAATACAAAGAAAGTTTGGGAATTGAGCGAATTTTGTGTCTAAACAAGTGTGTTTAAAGTTCAGAGGCAAACTTTCTTTGTATTTCACTGTTGAATTAGTGTGTAATGACTTCGCGTGTCCCTGCTTTGACGTCATTTCCTGTGAATAGTAAATCAACTTTAGCTGCAAAATCAACTTCCTCAACATCCAGCCCCAAGCTTTGTCGGAGGACAACCTTAATTGATTTAGCTGTATACCTTAGACCTCGGCTTAAACACCTCGGTCACGGTATATAACCTATACAATCGTACACGTACATTGAACGTCTTTGGGACGATGTTTTTTAGTATCCGTGAGAGATACGGTTTCAAGATGGTCGACACTCGCCAATATTAAGCCTGCTTAATGTTGGTAATAGTATTAGGGTTAGTCTAACACGAATACTAAATGAAAATTCTTGTTAAAGTTTCCTGACCCAACCAATTTCATGATGCAACTATATACATTTTGTTTTAGTTTCGTGGCCCAGCACATCTTAAATTTTCAATTTTCATTCATACCGTCACACCAACAACACAGGAGTGCTGGGAACTGAGGGTAGTCTGCTATATAGAGCAAGGAAAACAATCAACTTTGTTTTCAGCCGGGTTTTCGCATTCCTGAACTCTTAGTCTCGAACCACTGAAATCCAAACTATGTACATAATCTCTGGGGGCAAGGGGTTCTCAAAACAACTTTTCTTTGCGTGTGATATGGATATTTCTTGGACTTACATAGCGTATATCAATTCCTATGTTATAAATATTTGTTTTCTTCGATTACTATTGATACTAATCAAAAAGCTTTCGTGGCGCATCAAAGGTTTTCCAAATGTTTTCATAGCCCCACCAACTTTTGATTTATAGTTTCATGGTCCCAAAGACGTCACTGCACGCGTTAAACTGCCTATAACGTCAAAAAAATGTATTGTTTTATTTGGAAGAACTTTTAAAATGATAAAGTAACTTCTTTTGTAGATTTTCGTTTCTTCGCTTTGTTTTTTATATATTTCAGTTTGTTTGATATGCAAATGTATGGATTTTAAAAGTTCTTACAAATAAAACAATAAAATGTTTTGACGTTATAGGCAGTTTAACACTCTATGATCTAACATGAAAACGATCTAACATGAAAATGACCATGGAGGATCGGCCGGTCACACGACACCCAGAATTTCTGGTATTTTGATATGATAGTTTATGTAGTCTTTTCGGTACCTTTGTCTCATATTGTTATTACTTTTATTTCTATATTTTACTATTTTTTCTATTTAACAATACTTAACAATCCATATCATATGTAATAATTAAAGATATTTTATTATTTCGAATTTTTACAATAAAAATGACGGGTAGTGATTTTTCTTTGAGTTTTGCTTATGAATGATAGGTTTAGAAATATTACATATAGTAAGAGTTAGATCCCGAGAAGGAGGGCTTTATGCTATATAAAGCATAAAGCTTTATATAGCATAAAGCCCGACATTCGAGGGATCTATCTGATTTAGTTCATGATTGAGGAGGTTTTCAAACAAAGTTTTGTCCATTTTATCCACCTTGGACAAAGATTTCCCTAGTTTTTTCCTTCATTTTTTATCTAATTAGTATTCATGGTCTTTATACGATATAAAGCCCGCGGTACATCAAAGAAAACCGACTCGATCATGAACTAATATATGTTATTTACCGGCTGGGAGGTCGGATGGAGAAATAATTCCCTCGGCCTGCGGTCTCGAGCCGTTTTGAGACCAAGGGAAATATTTCTCAATACGGACCAACCAAAATGGTAAATTATTTATTTATATTTTCCCTTAATATCCTGGCTTGCTTTTTTCGTCGTCATCAGTATTTCTTGTCAGTGGACAAAAAAGAAATTAAAAGTCTCTGCTTTTTCTTCGTCAAAGGAAATTGAGAGTTAAATCTCTTTTCGGATAAAAAAAACTCACTTATATGTCTTTCAATTTGTTCAATTTCATTTGAGTTCAATTTCATTTGAGTTCATTTTCATGTTTTTAGAATATTTTACAGCTTATAAAACACATTTAAATATAAGATTATGTCGAGCGGTCCAGACAAGACAAGACAATATATGGACTCACAGTATGGAGTATCGAGTATGGACTCACACGGAGCGCTCGGTAGCCAATCAGAAAGCAGGATTCAGTGGGATATGGACCGGAAAAAATAAAAACTAGTACGACACAGGCACAGCGTCGAGTTAAACTATTAAAATTCAAAAACTGTGAAGGTCCTAACCGTCACTACCATCAAAGAACTCGTAAAATGATAGAGTAACACCTTTTACAACTTTTCCGTATTTTACTTCGTTTTTGAAATAATTCATTTTGTTTGATACGTAAATGAGATGGTCTCTGATGTCAGGTGTTGGGTAGAGAATTTTCACACATTAGAATATTAGTTCCATCTTCAAGTTTGTTCCACAAATTTACTTGAAAATGTGCGTATAATAACTCCTCGTGATAATGAATGTTGTAAACTTAACAATCACTGAGATATAAGACATGTTTTAATGAGTGAAAATTCTCTACCGTGCACATGACGTCGGAGACCATCTTGTTTACATATCAAACAAACTGAAATATTTCAAAAACGAAGTAAAATACGGAAAAGTTGTAAAAGGTGTTGCTCTATCATTTTACGAGTTCTTTCATATTAGACATACTTAATTTTTGTTGCCAATGTCCTTTAAAGTGCCCCTAACCTCAAATTTATTGTCTTATTTGGAAGAACTTTTAAAATGATAAAGTAACTTCTTTTGAAGATTTTCGTTTCTTCGCTTTCTTTTTGAGATGTTTCAGTTTGTTTGATATGCAAATATCTGGAATTTCGTCACTAGAATGTTATATATCTTTGCGTTCATGAAATAAAAACACTAAAATGTGAATAACACGTGTGCGTGTTTCTCCCACAACACCAAACTTATCGATTTTAAAGGATTTCGTTCGAGAATGAAAAAGATACACACATTTCTCCAATAAGTCATTATGCATGTGTGACGTAAATTCCGGACATTTGCATATCAAACAAATTGATATATCTCAAAAAGAAAGCGAAGAAACGAAAATCTTCAAAAGAAGTTACTTTATCATTTTAAAAGTTCTTCCAAATAAGACAATAAAAAAGTTTGAGGTTAGAGGCACTTTGATGGGAATTAGTATTGTGTATGACTAAAATTACTGTCAAGTGTCTACCTTAACTGTTTACAGTCCAGAGTTGCCTTGCAGTCGATGTATCTCCCGTAGCTGACGTGTTGATAAAATATGTCAATGTATAAGCTTTAATCATTCTGTGGATTTTTGGCGCTTCATTGGCGGTAAATCGTTTGTCTCTTGGAGTGTTCGTTTGGTTGTCTATAGTAATCAACACAATACAGTAATTTAATTCACTAGATATTCGAATTTATTATTATTAAACTTTATTTCAGTACGGTAGCCATTTCAACAAAGCGCTGATTTCAAAATGGGCCGTACATTAAAAAATATTATACACAATCAATTACATATTACAATAAAATTACAAAATTATTAAAATTCAAATAGTTATAATAATTATTTGAAAATATGTACAAAGTAGGAAATCATAAAGAAAGAATGTGAGCAGCAATATTACTTTTGAAAATGGGAGGAGACTGAGATTCTGAATTCGCTAGCCTTTTTTGCTTTAACGGACAAAGTAGCGCGGCAGGATCGTTCACTGAAAATTTCAAGTGAATCTGCTGCATAGTCTTCGAGCTATCAACTCTCAATGGACAAACTTTGAAAGTTGATAGCTCGAAGACTATGCAGCAGATTCACTTGAAATTTTCAGTGAACGATCCTGCCGCGCTACTTTGTTCGTTAGAGCAAAAAAATGCTAGCGATTTTTGCACTTCATAGACACTTTAATGTTTAGTTTAGTTTAGTTTATTAGATTTATCACTCTTAGGTGAACGGAATAACCCAACAGGCTAAAAGCCCAATTATAGGGGTTCCGAGGGCCTACGATTTTAGGTCGTTATCCGAGAAGACCTGAAAGTCTTACCATTTGCTGATATTATTGCAAAGGCAGCACTTTCTCCTCAATTATTTTTAAGACTCTGAGTGGAGGTCCGACCAAGGATTTGAACCTGTGTCTCCCAGCTCATAGACATGTGTGGTAACCACTAGAACACAACAGCTGGTTGTCATGAATGTGGCTGGTAAAGAATTTCACACTTTATGAATATTTTAGAATGTCACAACAGCAATTCTGTGATTTTTTACATCTTCTGAAGAACGATGACGCAAAAACGTTAAATTAAGTACTTTATCTTATTTGAAAGAACTCTTCAAATAATCAAGAATATCAATTTACATATTTTCCATATTTCACTTAGTTCTTGAGAAGATATTCAAATGAGATAATGGTTTGAACAACATTCAACATATTGCAAAATCGTATATATCTTTAAGATTATTGAACGAAATCACTTGAAACTTTGAATGTGCATACAGACCACTAAACTGGAGAACATCGTTCTAGTTTTATGGTCGCCATGGTAAATGATTAGATTCCAGTCCTCTTGGTTTCCAAAATAAAATTATTTGTTTTCTCTTCGCTGGGAAACATTTTCGAATTGTTACTGATCTACTCAAGATTTACACTAACTTAACTAATTTTAAAAAAAGTTTAACGTTGGTGCAAAGCATACAGAAAACGAAGATTTTCTTCAAAGAGACGTAGAGGTCTGGGAACTGTACTATATTATTCCGTTTAATGGTATGTATCGACATGCAAAGTTTCAAGTGATTTCATTCAATAATCATAAAGATATACACGATTTTCCAAAATGTTAAAATGTTGTGCAAACCATGTGGCGTCATAGGTCATCTCACTTGAATATCACATAAGTGTAAATATCTCAAGAACTAGGGACACGCAAAAATATTGCACATTGATTCAGCAGTGAAATACAATGAAAGTTTGGGAATTGACGGCGAATTTTGTCTAAACAGGACTTTATGACATCGTGTGTGCCTGCTTTGATGTCAGTTTTATAAGTAAATTTAAGAATATATTGTTGTATGAGCATAGGTAGCCCAGACACAAATTTCGAGTATGAATAGATATACATAGTCATATTATTATTATTTTTATAATTCATTTATTTACAGCATAAAAATGCATACTGTTGGCCTGTAATTGTTCATATCTTCTTTCATAACATCAATATATTCTATATGACTTGTTTATAGATCATAAAGCTTAGCAGTATTTCAAAATATTCATCAAATACACTGCTACTCTATATTACCCCCTGCGGTGTTCATCTCGCTTTACCGTCAGATAAACATTGTTATATTACTATTTTTACCGTAAAATATACAGGAAAATCAAATTTACTGGTAGGACTAACTGCCTACTTTTCTACCAGTAAATTTGATTTTCCTGTATATTTTACGGTAAAAATAGTAATATAACAATGTTTATCTGACGGTAAAGCGAGATGAACACCGCAGGGGGTAATATAGAGTAGCAGTGTATTTGATGAATATTTTGAAATACTGATAAGCTTTATGATCTATAAACAAGTCATATAGAATATATTGATGTTATGAAAGAAGATATGAACAATTACAGGCCAACAGTATGCATTTTTATGCAGTAAATAAATGAATTATAAAAATAATAATAATATGACTATGTATATCTATTCATACTCGAAATTTGTGTCTGGGCTACCTATGGTATGAGCATTGAGACTATTGTATAATGCTCCTAATACGTCTATTATTATTATTATTATTATTATTATTATTATTATTATTTCCTGTGAATAGTAAATCAACTTTAACAGGGAAAAAGGCATGAAGATGAAATTTTCGAACGACAAGATATATTACATTTCTTCTTGGTAGAACCCAAAGATTACGAATATGTAAAATCCCCAAACCCCGGATAGGCATTTTAAGTCCTTGTGTGTTTTGACGCCTCTACATTTCCAAAGCATGCACCATCTCACGCATCCACAATCACTATCTACTGGTGACCTACTTATCTATTTAAACCAATCTATTTTGGTATCTTTTACCCGTATTTTTTATTTTAACACTGCCTGTCAGTGCAATAGATGCATCATAGTTTATCATAGTTTATCATGATGGTTTATCTCACTTTGCCTTCAGACGTCTCGTCTTGACATCACCTATGACGTCAATACGGGTAATTATCGCGATCATGCACAGATATTCCTTTCATCAATCCTTTCATGTGGTGACCTATGTCGGCATCCTTTGCTGTGAACTCTAATTAACCATCACTTGACAATTAAAATAACTTAGAGAGACCACGTACGAGCAGTTTCGGTCACGAAATGTAAGAAACGCTAT
The DNA here is from genome assembly GCA_035772405.1 of Chrysogorgia sp. JL179-B06. Lineage (NCBI taxonomy): Eukaryota > Metazoa > Cnidaria > Anthozoa > Scleralcyonacea > Chrysogorgiidae > Chrysogorgia > Chrysogorgia sp. JL179-B06. The sequence continues at coordinate 1,278,093 of JAYKKM010000295.1, forward strand.
CCATTTACTTATAATTAAAGTCAGAGACAACCGGAGCTTCGTTAAGTTAACGGGGTAAGATGTGCGGAGGGTACTGTGTGTGCCAGTGGCGGATCCAGACTCCAGAGTCGTTTGAAAGGAGAATGAAAGGGTGTACATTCGCGGCTTGGGACCTGGGGGCATGATGCTCCCCTAGAAAATGTCCACGACTACAAGGCCCAGAAATACGTCTCCGGCGATTTCTGAGACGAATTTTTGCGAAAATAGGGCATCGAGCCATTTCTAATATATATAAGACTACAAAGGGGGTATGTGTACATTAGTACACAAAAGGTTATTGATGAAATCCTGAGGAATGGAGATCCAGGAGGTCCAGTGTGTCTTTGTGACTTTGCAGACATATGGCGTCAGGCATGAGTGTAGCCATTAACGATAGCATTGAATTTAACCAGTGATGTATATAATATATATAGATAGATAGATAGATAGATAGATAGATAGATAGATAGATAGATAGAAGTTACTATCGCAAGGGAAGTGCTGCCTCAAAATCCAAGGCAGTCGTGATATTATGCAAAATTGCAAAAATAAGTGGTGGGCTTATTGAAGTCAAGACAAAGTCGCAGCAGTGTATATAATATATAATATATATAATTATGAACATACTATATCCTACAGTTATTATTCATTCTTTTATAAGGCAGTAGATACACGTACGGCTAAGCGAACCTATTTTTTTATCAGCGGTGTTCATCCGCAATCGACGGTATTTCAATAGATTCATAACTGCTTCATTCTGAATTCCCAAAATGGGCACTTCTTGACAAAATTTTGGGGGATATAGAGGGGCCTACCCCACGTTGCGCAGCCAATATAATAAACGTGTTGTGTTGCGTGTCAGGTATGTATGAAATGTAAAGAAAAAGCAATTATTGATTATGAACAGCCGGCTCCTCCGTATATGTGCGTAGGCAACTCTGGGGCTTCTTAGTTGTGTGGGCCAAGGCTGTGCGAGCAATGTTTTGGCTGGGATTGTAGAAGGGATTCGCCGAAGGGATTGTGAAAGGATTGGCCGACGAAGAGGCCCCACTCCCCCCCTCGTACATTTAATTTCCCTCTCCCCATACTCTTGTTAATTTCTTTGGCTCGGCCAGAACATCCTTGGAAGCTATTTGACTCGGAAAAAACATTGCCCTGGCACACCTACGAAGCCACAGAGTTGCCTACGGAGGAGGCTTGGTTATGAAAGAGATTAGGAATTTCGTCCAAAACAAATATATTATGAATGGTTAGAGATTTAGATTTCACCACAACGCCGACAACCAAGTGTCGTGCTGCGAATCTGGTATGAAATGTAAAGAAAAAGCGTAATTATTGGCTATGAATAGCCTCCTCCGCAGGCAACTCTGTGGCTTCTTTTTCCCGTGTCAAATAGCTTCCAACGCTGTTTTGGCCACTTTTGGCCGAGCCAGAGAAATTACTATACTTCCCTGCAATCCCAACGAAAACATTGCTCGTACAGCCTTGGAAGCGATTTGACTCGGATAAAAGGATAAAAGAAGCCACAGAGTTGCCTGCGGAGGAGGCTAGGTTATGAAAGAGATTAGGAATTAGGAATTCCTGACGGAAATGGTTAACGCCAGGACTCTCAGGACTCTAAAGACAAAAGGACCTTTCTCTTTTTGTAATGTCTGTGTATATTTTTGGTATAGATTAGTTTTAGCTACGGTTAGGTTTAAGGTTCAGGGCCAGCGTAGCGAGTTTTAAAGTGGAGGGACTAAAAGGAGAAACCTCTAGGCTGGGGGGATCTGGGGGCATCCCCCGGGAAATGTTTGAATTCCAAGGCTCCGAAACAGCTATTTCCTGCATTTTGAAGGATCGTTTTAACAGAAAAATTAAGATAATAAACAATGACAACACATACTTTTAAGTCCATCTCCTCATTGAATTTAATATTAACCAAACCTTTGAAGTAACTTCAAATGTATGCACAGCAAGCGCGATTGTACGGCATGGTTCCGAATAGCGTAAATCGACAGTCCAACGTAAACTATTCAAAAGCTAAACATAACAATCGGTTTTTCTAAACAGATTCTAACTTAACAATGCTTTTATAAACACTGCGTGCATATGTAGGCCGTGGATAAATGTTAAAAATAAATAAATCTATTCAAGGCCAGCTGTCACAAAGTCGGTGAAAGTCAAATTCTTTAACTTTTTATTTAAAGATTTCTATATTTTTAATATTTTTTTAACTGGGCAATAAAGTGGAGGGTGGGGCGAGCTGAAGCCCCCTCCGCGGTCCCTGAAGTTAGGATCAAGGTTAGAATCCGGGTAGCGGAGGTAAGACCCTGGGTGCGTGAGACTTGACTTGAAGAAGGACACAACATCGTCCGAAACGTCGTCCATTAATACACGTAAGTACTCTTACTTAAGTATTTTTCGACACATTGAAGTTCTCTTATTTCTCCTTTTCATATTATATCCAGTTCTTTCGAGAACTTAGCAGCTTTCATATTTATTCTAACAATTGTTGGTCATTGTTTAATAATGCTAAACATTGAACTGTTCGTTCAAAAAGATTGTTCAGCTAAATTATGGATATATGGATATTTTTTGGCAGCATGGAGATATAGTATATAAGCGGTGAGTCAAAGTGGTGTTCCGAAAAGTTACTTGAACCACCTTTTACGATTGTTGCAACAATTTGCGCGGTTCTTAGCTGTGCACACATGCATATAAACTTCGAAAGAAACAGTTAACGAGAGAAAATTTAAAAAAAAGAAAGTTTTAACGTACGGTTTGGGTTGGCGGCCGCATGGGTGCTTCTTCTTTTCTTTGGTCCGCTGATCGCATCAAAGCCTTCGCCTTCTTCACAACGTCCTCGTCCTGTACAAATACACAAGTCACTACATGTGGTGAAAAGTTATACATACATATACTACATACACATTTTAGTAACACATCTCAACTGGGCTCAGAGATAGTGGACAGGGACACTCCACCCCAAAAAGGACACTCCACCCCAAAAAGGACACTCCATCCCAAAAAGGACACTCCATCCCAAAAAGGACACTCCACCCCAAAAAGGACACTCCACCCCAAACATTAGGGCACTCCACCCCAAAAAGGACACTCCACCCCAAAAAGGACACTCCACCCCAAAAAGGACACTCCACCCCAAAAAGGACACTCCACCCCAAAAAGGACACTCCACCCCAAAAAGGAAACTCCACCCCAAAAAGGACACTCCACCCCAAAAAGGAAACTCCACCCCAAAAAGGAAACTCCACCCCAAAAAGGAAACTCCACCCCAAAAAGGAAACTCCACCCCAAAAAGGACACTCCACTCCAAAAACAAAACTCCACCACAAAAAGGAGTTTGCCCACCTCTTAATATTTGCAACAATGATTTTCAAATTATTCAGTTACCGGTTTGATTAGATCAGTTAAATCTACGATCCGCCAAATTGTGTTGAAAAAACAGCCAAGAAATTAAATAGGCTACGTGTCATTGAATTGTTGTTGTACCTGTATTTTGTTTGGTATTTTCAAAAGCGTTTGGTGAAATGTTCTAAAGTCGATGAAAGAACTTATATCTTACATGGCTTGGCACCAATCCTCCAGGAGGATTGGTGCCAAGCCACAGGGGATACCACCCTTGAAGTGACCATGGAAACCCCGCCACAGCCCACCTCCAGGCACCAGTCACACTGTCAAAGCAGTGGAAATATATATAATATACTTACCTTGTCTTTTTCAGGAGTGGGTGGGTGGATCAACATAGCGCAAAGCAAGAAATCCCAAATATCAACGAATACTGTAGATAGCGCGCGCGAAACCAGTCAAGCACAGACCACGCTGACAAGACTCTGATGAGCGCTGAGGTGCTCCCGCATATTATAAATAGGAGACCGCTGACCAACATTGACTCCTATATACTGCTGATTAACATTGTCTCCTTTTTTACTTGCCTAAATTACATTTAGCCTAATTTCGCAACGCCTTAGATCTGTGTCACTTGCATGCGTGCCACCAATCTCGTTCCCAGAGCCTTCGCCGCGGCTCTGGGATAATCCATCACCGGAAGTGTTTTGATTGGTTAACTAAAGATTCCCTTTAATTAGATTAACTCTTAATATTTACGCGAGTGTTTCGTTCAAACGGTACTGTACTTCGTTCTTATGGCAGAGTTTTTACACCAAAAAAGTTATCTTCGGACAAACTTTTAGTCGTGTCGTGTTTCCAGAAAAGCTCAAAAAAACTTGTCCACGTTTAAATGGATTGACATTCTACGCGAAATGCAAGAAAGAGCGCCAGAGTAATATCCATCGGATCCATGGTGCAAAAAATAGCCTCTTCAACTAAATCATCCGACGAGAGAAACGAGAACACAAGCCATCGAGAATCAAAACAAAGATTGATCAAAGATTTTCCCACGCCTCACGAACGCCGCGTAAACTTGTATATAGCGTCAGGTGTGTCTTGGTCGTTTATAAAAAGATGTTACCGTTAAGTCTTTTATTGTTTGAAGTTTCAACAATCAGCCAACACCTATTAATAAATACACAATGCAGTGTTTATCGACCTTTTTCAGTGATTTCATTGCCGCGAGTTACATAAATTCTAAAATCATATTCTTTTCTGTCCCAAATCCCAATTGGTTGCTAATTTAAACACCAGACAACAATTTTTTTTCACCTCTGAAGAGATCCTCGAGAGTTATTAACGTGTCTAGGGAAGATTCTTGCCGAAGAAATCGATATAATAGCACGCGCATGCTCTTTTCAATCGACGCCCTGTTTTCCGGCCCTCTGGCGATGGATTATCCCAGAGCCTCCGTTTGCGTGGCGCGGCGAAGGCTCTGGGAACGAGATTGGGGTGACATCGGCTATGTTTCTAACGCGTTTCCCATGCCCAAAGTTCTCACCTGCATCCACGGATGTTCCAAAGCCTTTGCTACGCTTATTCGTTTCTTCGGATCCACCGTAAGCAGCTTCTTTATCAAGTCCTTGGCTTCTCCGCTCACCTGCCTCCACGCATGATCAGGAAACGAATAGGCACCTGCTATAATTTGCTGCTCCACCGATCTATTCAACCGAGCAGCAAACGGATGCTGTCCTCCTAAGCTGCGAAAATTAAACAGAAGCAAACGCTTTGAAGTGCATATCTCATGTTAGGGATTAATTTTACATATCCGTAATATTTGGGTCTTCCTGAGCGAAATCATAATATATTTTATTACACAATACTCATACAATCTCGATTGTGATTGGCTAAAAAACCTACAGACAATTCTTGATGTCTTGCCACCTACAAAATATCAAAAATTAGCTGTAGGTGACGCAATTGTCTTTGCGTGGTTTACTTCCAAAACTCCCTAAAGGCTTGTACATTTATAATTGTATCATAAAACCATTATTGGATGAGGCTTACACATGATATCAAGAATTATCCAGACCTCTGTTAATGTTATCCGCCTCAGCCTTCGGCTTCGGCAGATAACATTGACCTCGGTCTGGATAATTCTTGATATCATGTGTAAGCCTCATCCAATAATTGTTTATTGTCAGCTGAAAATTCCATCTTCATGGAGTTTTTCGCTGTCAAAGTTACCGGATGTGATGTCACAAGAGGCATTCCAAACCAGTTTTCTTTTGTTTATACTTGCCACAAAAATGCCTCTTGTGACATCACATCCGATAACTTTAACAGCAAAAAAGTCCATGAAGATTAAATTTTCGGCTGACAAGATATATTATGATTTTGCTCAGGAAGACCCAAATATTACGAATATGTAAAATCCCCAAACGTGAGATTGGCACTTTAAAAGCCAGTGTTTTTAAATGTGGTGTAAAAACGTTGTGCTGCGTAAGCACTGTATAGAAATACATAACGAAAACTCTAAATGTATGTATGTATGTTGGCTATCAGACGGCAGTCACTATATATCAGTAATGCTTGGATGTGTTAATATATACATTTATTTATTTATTTAGCTTCGCCTCTAAAAATACATAGAAGAAGCAGGGTCACCACAACAGTTAAATACCAATTACAGTGGGCCCTTACAAAAAAAACAAAAAACTAATAACAGCAAGTTATGGGTTCAGTGAGGCTTCACGATGTGTTGCACTTTAGACAGACAGTTTTCCAAGTTCGAGGATCGTGAACATTATAACAGGATAATAGAGCATAATTATAATAGTCTAACAGTAATTTCTTAAATTTTTTAAAGTTTAAATGATCTAGCCTTAAGTGTTCAGGGAGAGAGTTCGAAGTCCTTGTTGTTCTAATAAAAAATGAGCGATTGAAAGTAGTTGTTTTACATTTACGTTGACGGAATGAGATTGCATTGACATTTGCGGAGGATCTAGTAAGTCTTAAGGGAACAAGACGTTCGGGTAAGATATCGCTTGAAATAGGTACAATGCCATTGATAGCCTTAAAGAAGAACAGTAAGTCAAGATACTCGTGCCAGTAAGAAAGTGGTTGAAGATTTGTAGAAACGAGTCTCTCTTCGTAAGATTCTTCGCACATATATGGTAGCTTCAAGATAAATTTTGAAGCTCGGCGTTGGATGCGTACATTGATGTACCACAGCATATTTATGACAGGTAAAATGTTGTTTTGGAATACAATGTTGATGATCTGAGACTAGCTGCTCGAAGCCGAGATACCTTATCTAGATTATCAAGTCCTAGCTAAAGAACAGTACTAATCATTCTTTGAACAACCTAATTTAACAGAAACGTGCATGTATAATAATGCTTAGGCATAACGATGACCCTCGTGTGTCCTCAACTGGGGAAATGTCCCCGCAACATGCCCCCGAGATTTGTCCCCTCGTGTGTCCTCAACAGGGGAAACGTCCCCGCGATTTGTAACCTTAAAAACCGCCGTAGGTTACTTACCATATAAACAAAATGACTCCTAAACTCCAACAGTCACACTCTTTCTTATACGCTCGGGGTACCGTCGTCTGCAGAACCTCTGGAGCAAGGTACATCGGTGTTCCACATAGAGTTCGCATCAGCGATTGTTCGCCAACAAATTTCGAGAGCCCGAAATCGGTTATCTAAAGACGACCAAGAACAACGCAATAAATTAGCACACTAATACTTCAGTGCATTTAAAAAAATAATTCATGGCCTATCTACAGATTTACTGCGACTTTGGTCCGTTAGTAATGGCCGCCGTTGGCTCTAATTATCCAGTGAGAGAAGCCTAATATGAGACGTCAAATTATGCTTAATAGAAGTAGGGCTATATAGAGGAAATACGAAATATTCACTTTTGCCCCCCCCCCCCCCCCCCCCCCCCCACCAGTGAAAATTCCTTCCCAATGATTTGAAAAATGTCTTCTGGTCCTCTTTATTGTAAAATTATTTTATTTTGTCGATGGTAAGAGCACATAATCCAGAAAAAATCTCATAGGATCCTCAGTTGCTCCCTACGCTACGATCGCTCAATTTTAAAACCGGCGATCGTAGCGATCATATGGAAACCACACGCTCAGCGATCCTGGCGATCGTAGCGATCGCGATCGCCGAGATAGAACGTGTTCTATCTCGGCGATCGTAGCGATCGCAGCGATTATATGGAAACACTGGTTAAGCGATCCTGGCTATCTCAGCGATCGGTATGTACCCCAGCGACATTCGGCTATAAAAACACATTACAGCAATAAGATTAAACGGTTCCTTCATTGTATACATCACGTAAATTTACATGAAACAGTGAAACTAAAGCATTTTATGTATAAATATTTTATGTAAATAGCTGTAAAAGAATTTTATCGGTCTTGAAGACGTAGCTGTGCCCGAAGCTGTGGGACAAGAGTGTGAAAAGCTCCAAGCTCTTCTCTCATTCGAAATATCTGTCGAACTCAAAAACGACGTTTCCTTGGCGCAAGTTCGTCCAAATAAACTGGGACGAGATTTAAGGCAGTACTTTTAAAATGCAATCCGAACGAGTTCTTTTTACGGGAGCCGCCGATTATACGTTCGACACATGATAAATTCGATGTTTGAAACCGACGCGGTCGAACCTAACTGTGTATTAGATTCGACACATGATAAATTCGACGTTTGAAATAGGCCTTATTGATGAAGAGCAACTAGAATAAAAAGCTGTGCTTGCGATATTAAAAGAAAGTTGTCTTTGTTTACTTCGTCCATGACGATCGCTACAATCGCCACGATCGACGGTTTTAAAATTGAGCGATCGTATAGCGATCGTAGCGATCACATGGAAACCAGGCTTTAGTAATGGCGGGCTTCCGGCTTCATTTTCTGAACAATAGTTGCTCGATCCAGTCTTCTTTCGAGATCAGGGATTGGAATGAACGCGACAAATTTCCTTTCTGTATATTTTCAAGATAATAGTACACGAAGGAAAAAGATAACATACCTTTATTAGGGTATTGCTCACATCTTTGGAACACAGTAATACATTCTCGGGCTGAAAAGGTAACCAAGAACGGGCAGGTTCAGTAGATAAGCAAAAAATAGATACGCTTTACGTACATGGGTCTACCTTTCTTCTTAGATAAATAAATAAATCCAAATAGATAAACGCGGAAATATTTTCGATGGTGGCATGCGAAACAACAAAGTGGAAAATAAAATGTGTTGTGCTGCGTAGGCAGTGTAGAAATACAAATCAAATATCTAAAAAGGTTGGTGTACTGCCGAAATAGCGTGTAAGTTGTCTAACGTTTCGAGCAAAGGCCCCTTCGAAGTGGAAAATGGCCTTAACAGGCATTTCCTCTCAACAAAAAGTCTATGTAACAAAATGGGAATTGTTTTGGACGTTTAACGAGAAGTCACGTTAGAAAATGTGTTCATAAAAATGACACCTTACCTTCAAGTCTCTATGAGTAAAACTGTTGTCGTGCAAATACTAAAAAATAAAAAAACACAGATTTTCGGAAGATTACAAGGAAGCACCGGTACTTCCTATACGGTGGTCACTATTATTATATTTATTATTATTAAGTGACAGATAACCAGCATTAAAATTATGGTTAGTATAAAAAGTTTATGAGGGTCAGTGTTAAAGTGCTACTACGATCAAATTTTTACCTATCGATATTTTTACGTATTTATAAAGCAGAGCTTCTAAATATTACTCGGTCGAAACCGTTTTGCGATTCGACGATGGCAAGTATTATTTTTATGACTCCGAATCTGGAGTTGTTATGTCCGCCATAATGTCCGCCATTAATCGTTCATGTTCCTGACCAGCGTAACGAAGTGACGTCAGATTCTCAATGCGAAGACTCCACAGTCCACATGGCTAATTCTTCAAGTAAATCAAGGTCGTTTTCTCAAATTCTTCGTCTGAAAGGCTGAACATTTCATCTACTTCTCGAAGAAAACAAGAAAACAAGTAACCTCGACTGACATTTAGGCGTAGCATTGAGAATTTGATGTCACAAACAATATTACCTTTTGAAATTGCGGGCTCACTTGGAACACGTTTTTAGTAATGGTGGCCTAAATAATAGTGATTTCAGAGCTCAAAATACTTACTTAAAAATACCATTTTTTAGTTTTTGTTTACATCGATGATCACTTTCGACTCTGAAATACTATTCTATGCTAAAGAAAATCTAAAAGACGGGGGTGAATTTTCATCGTAGTGCCACTTTAATAAAATAGACTTTCGACAGAAATTCGCTCCCAGGTTTTTCTCTGGAATTGTTGGTAACGACCGTTACGTTTACGAAACGGAAAACTCCGTAGCCGACTTGCAGAGTTAACAGCAAAGAAGAAAGGAGCGATCCACTCGCAAACAGTATCGTGCATAAGAGCAAAAATCTCATTTTCCATTCTTAGATCTGCCTTGTTAAAAAAGGTTGAAATGAAAGAGTCACACTCTTACTACTTACCTTTACAGCTACTAACATTTGATAAAATACGAGTTTGGACGTAGCTTCATCAAGTTTTCCGCCACTCGATACACGATGAAACAATTCTCCTCCTTCCACTCTGTAGAATCAGAGGAAAAAACAAAACAAAAACACACAAAAAGTATCGTGGTCACGTCACCAGAATCTATTCCGTTTATAAAGTGTTTTTGAAAATTTATCTTACCGACCCAACCTGGAATCGAACCCAAGATATTGAGCTCTTTACCATTGAGTTATTGAGACACGGTCAGGACAGTCCCCAATCACTACCGGGAGACATCGCATATTCACGTCAGTAGAGATGCGAGCCTCTCACTTCGAACGATTTCTTTCCATGTATTATTCTATTTAACTCTTTCCTGTCGGGCTGAAAAACATCCAAAATTGAACCACCTCTTTGTTCTATTGATATCTCTGAAAACAACCATAACTGTTGCGAAAGCTATACATTTTCTGAAAGCCCAATAAACCGGTTTTTACCAATGCTTTTAAATTTCCCGAACAAGACACATTATGTTAATATAAATTAGTATTAACTCTCGTAAATCAGGATGAAAAACATTTCATTTTTCTAGAAAAGCCTATCTTGCATGCCCGCGTAGCATCATGAAAATTCAAAATGTCACCAATCGCAGAGTTTTTTATGAAATCAAATCAAACTTGGCGTGTGAGTGGATCTCAGGCGCCTGGCGCTTGTCGAGCTTCAATTTTTAATCTTGCGTTACCGTTTGCCGTGTTTTTCGATTGACGACTTCATCAGTCTTGTACGAGCGATTTTGACAGGTTTTCCTCGTTATCCCCCATTACCCTCTAACGTGTCACTCTATGCCACTTCTATCCTCCACCTCAACACCTCTATAAACCTATGTAATAACCCCCAATATATCGAAAATCCCAAGAAGCCAAGAAGAGAAATATAGAAGCGGTTAAAGGGGAATTGTATGAAAGGTCTTACTACAAAAAGTACGAGCGCCAAGTATTTTGATGTCATTCTTTTTCGTTCCCGATATATAAGAATTGAAACAGGTCGGAAATTGCAGTCGGGAGTCCACCATCTTTGCCGTACACGCACGAAAAAGAATGACATCAAAATTTGACTCGGATAAACGAAGCCACAGAGTTGCTACGATGATGCTACGCGCGCGTACAAGATGGGCTTTTCTAGAAAAATGAAAGTTTTTCAACCTATAATTAATGAGATATCCAAAGAGGTCGTGCAATTTTGGATGTTTTTCAGCCGGATAGGAAAGAGTTAAATAGAATAACAACCTATTTCATAAACGTAAGCACACCACTGATAAGAGATGGTACAATTCTAAGACAATATATAAACTTTCCAAGGTATCAAGTACATCGATGACTTTGACAATGCACGGCTATAAAGTAAGAAGCGAAAAAAGTAAGAAATTATAAAATTCAATTTTTATGGATTTTATTATGGTTTTATTATATCAATAATAGTTGTAGTTATAGAATATAGATTATGTTATTCTGGATTATATTAGGTCTATTTATACGGAGCAAAATAAACCACGACTAAAATAAGCCGCGGCTAAAATAAGCCGAGGAGTCAAAGGCTAGGCAAAAACAAGCCCGCGAAGCAATGCGACTACATATATTTTATATTACATGACAAAATGGCGTCCAACGAAGGACCAAAAGCAAAAAGAACGACCTCATGGCCACAAGCCGAAGAACGACATTTTCTTGTTATATGTGCAGAAAATACAATTACTGAACGACAGCAACACGTAATCATTTGTTTTGTTGAGTTTAACAGCAGTTTATACGAGTGTTCGCAACTTATCACGACTAATTTTGAACAATACCGTATAACCGCTTCGTTCGCGACTTATTTAAGTCGCGGCTTATTTAAGTCGCGGCTTATTTTGCTCCGTATAAATGGCCCTATCGTATTCATATTATTAAACCGAGGTCAATACCTCGGAGAGTATTTGCCTGAGGTTTTCGTACAGACCGAGCGGTCGACGAAGGAGCGAGGTTTGTGCTATGAAACCGAAGGCAAAATAAATACTTTCCCATACAGACCGAGCAAACGGGCTAATAAGTAATTTATTATATGGCTTTTAGTTGATTTTCTTGTTCGTTTTAGCGCTGTTTTCATTGCTTTACCTTACCTCTCAATCACTTCGTGTTTGAACCTGTTGGTATTGAAACATTCGTCGTGCTTTTGGGTAAACAGTATTCAAAGAAAAGCAATACTAATGCCCCAGCTTGCTTCATTGTTCGGGATTTTTCAATGAAGATACCTAGTTCTCTTCTACTTTGTGTTCAAATCAACAAAATATTTTCCCGCCAAAAGCGTCAGAAAATCTTAACCAATCATATTGCGTAATTCCATCGGAGCTTGCCCTAGCTTGCCCTAGCCATATAATAATCGTGTAAATAGACAACTCGGGCTCGTTGTCTATTTATCAATTAGACAACTCGTCCTCATTGTCTATGAGACGAGTTGTCTAATTGTTTTAGTAGAAACAAAACTCAATGAGGACGAGTTGTCTAATTGTTTTAGTAGAAACAAAACTCATCTGAAACCTCCACAATACGAGAGTTTTCTGCCATTGTTTTGAGCACGTTTCGCCATCATGGTCTATCACGAATAGACAACGGCTGAATTAGCCAATCTGAAATGCAGCATTTGTAATGGACCATGGTCAGTTTCTACTAAGAGCGAATCGTCAACGAAGGTGAAGCCTCAGTTGACTATTCGCTCATAGACAATGAGGAGTTGTCGAATTAGACGAGTTGTCGAATTAGACGAGTTGTCTAATTGTTTTAGTAGAAACAAATTGGTGGACTATTACAAATCTTGCATTCTCCAAAAAATTATACAAAAACGCATCTGAAACCTCCCCAATACGAGAGTTTTCTGCCATTGTTTTGAGCGCGTTTCGCCATCATGGTCTATCACGAATAGACAACTCATGAGAATGGTCAGTTTCTACTAATTGTTAATTTTTAATCGTGATTGATATGTATAAATATTATTAAATAAATAAATAACAATATTACTTCCTGTACAAATATCATACTCACATGGTCTAATTTCTTCATGATTTCAGCTTCTTCCAAAACGTTTCCACTAACGGCCTAAACAGATTTGATAATAAGATTTATTCTTATATTGTGCAGAATGAATGAATGAAAAACTTAATTATTGAAGGTTAATGTATTTACCTGATGCTATGTTACAGCTAATTGGGGACACTATTTAAATGTATAATTTCAATTGAGGTAAATGCAGAATATAAAATTATTAATGCCATTAAAATCTCTAAAATATCAAAATCTTTCTATTGTTACGTAATTTAAAGTGCCTATAACGGCAAAAAAATTTATTGTCTTATTTGGAAGAACTTTTAAAATGATAAAGTAACTTCTTTTGAAGATTTTTGCTTTTGAAATATTTCTTGTTTGATATGCAAATGTATAGAATTTGGTCAAACATATACATAATGACTTAAAGTTTGGTGTTGTGGGAGAAACACGCGCACATGTTATTCACACTTTAGTGTTTTCATTTCATGAAGGCAAAGATATATAACATTCTCTGATAAGTCATTATGCATGTGTGACGAAATTCCAGACATTTGCAAATCAAACAAACTGAAATATATCAAAAACAAAGCGAAGAAACGAAAATCTTCAAATGAAGTTACTTTATCATTTTAAAAGTGCTTCCAAATAAAACAATACACTGTAAATTGTTTTGACGTTTCCATATTAATATGATTAAATATGATTACATTATTAGGACGCAGATCAAACGTGGTCGAGTCGAAGGTACGTGGTCAAAGGCGCCGCAGGCTGCCACCATACCACCCATGTCTGACCACGAAGCACAACTAAGATCTTATGTGTTGATTTACAGAGTTGATTTTTCAACACACACTCACCGTCTCATTTGAAACCAAGAACGTATTTTTACTAATGGTCTTAATAGCAAATTTCTCACACTCCTTTCCCTTGCCAAAGGCCAGCCGTACCTCGCCACACACTCCTCTGAAGAAGCAAAGAAAGAAATCATGAGTTTCACTCTGAAGAGCCTTCATTCGAAACGTTAGACCTCCTACACACATTTGGCATGAGTACATCAACGGGATGGGACGTTTGCAGAAACGGGACGTTTAAAAATACAGCCATCTTGGTCTTTAAAAAGTAAAGTGCTGCGTAGACAGTGTTTTGAATATATAGCAAAGTGAAAAGGTGGTAAACTGCCAATAATTTAGTGACGAGATACTGACGTTTCGAGCGGAGCCCTTCATCAGAGTAAGACCACCTTTTCATTTTGCTATCTTGGTCTTTAAGTGTTTAAATAATAATGTGCCTTACTTTTTACAAAACTATATTACGTTTACTAACCACAGACGGGTAACCAGAAACTCTGAATCTAAGTGTTTTATATCCAAAGGTTAAACTGGTTATTGGAAGTAAGCGGTTTTTATTATCGAGGACCACAAGTTTATAACAACTTATATTCGAGATGAAAAATTGTTCTCACACTTCAGGATGCATGTCTACAAATACTTTAATGAACAATGAGAAACAAATTCGAACTCATTTCTATTTCTATAACTCTTTCAAAAAATTGTTCTGTTAATTTCTTTTGCCATTTATGTAACATGTAATACTATATCTAGTCAATTAATATTGTATTAGTTAAGTTATTCAGGGTTCACATTGGACGGACGTTTGCCGGGGACGCGACATTTGCCAGGAACGGGACGTTTATCGGGGACGCAACGTTTGCGGGGGACGTGACGTTTGCCGGTTATGGGTCATTTGCCGGGAACTGGACGTTTGTCGGGGACAGGACATTTTCCGGTTACGGGACGTTTGCCGGGGACGGGACGTAAAGCGGGTTAGATCCCGTTTATTTATCTTATCCCGTTTACATGGAGAAAGTGTTTGTCGGGACATTTTTTGTCCCGTCCCTCCTAACCCCCCGATTTGCTCAAGCGGGATCCCGGCTTTGGGGCTGTTTATAGGGAAGCGGGACGGGACAAGTAAGCGGGACAGCAGGGGCGGATACAGCGGGTGGTGACTGGGGTTACTAGTCACCCCCTTCCCTATCCCAAACCTAATCTACAGTATACACTACAATTAGAGTTACCGCATGCCACTGTAAGCATGCAAGGCTCTGTAACACTGTAAGCAAGCAAGGCTCTGTAACACTGTAAGCATGCAAGGCTCTGTAACACTGTAAGCAAGCAAGGCTCGTCAAAATGCCTCATTTCGTAACTAGAGAGAATGTGGTGAAGGTTCACGATTTCCATGTTTGAGCATCTTTAATATAGTCACTAAGTCACCCTCTCTAAAAAATACTATATCCTGAGTTTCGAATCGATTTTAGCCAGGTTATTGACAGCTTTGAAGAAGAATATTCGTGCCAGTAGGAGATTGGGAGTAAGTTTAGTGATATCAGACGTAGGAGGTATAGTCAAAAGGATCTCCTGAAAAATACTATACAATTTCCCCAATATTTTGGTGCTTTAATGATAAACAACCCTTTTCACACAGCTCTTAATAATGGCACTCTGCAGAAAATCAGTTCCTCTTCATCTACACCAAACTTTTTACCTGCCAATAACTCTTGATAGAGTGTATTTCTCCTTTACTACCTAAAAACGAAAGTTCATTATATGAAGGCTAATTTGTTTAATATATATCAAACGTCAAGCAAAGGTAAATTGTGTTTTACTAAAAGATAAAATGAAAAAGTCTTTCTCGCGTTAAACTAGGGACCTAGTAAGATCTACGACACGGATAGCTTGACAACGCGGCCTTCGATACGTTAATAAGCAGTGTAAATTTAAGCATTTGAAAGAAGCCATGGTAAATTGACTACCGTATTTGATGTTTGAAGCTTGTTTTATGACCTCCAAAACGCTCCAGGTCACTGCTAAAACTATTGTAATGTTTGAGCTGAAGTCAACATTAAGGAACAGCTCTCAACAGTTCTCACCTCTCAGCGAGTTCACGTCGTCCTGAAGACGTGAAAATGCTCAGAGTTGCGTTGTAAACAGAACGAGGACGGTATTGAGAATACTCTTGGGACGAATAATTCTTTGTTTTGAAGGCCGCGTAGTCGAGGTTGCCACGTCGTATAGTTCTTAAAATCCCGTAAAAAAGTAAAACACAAGTCGATGAGTGGCGGGAAAAAGACTATACCAACAAAAACAACTCTTCATTAGCCCTAATTTTCCGTTTCGTAAACGGTCGTTGCCAAACCATGTGGTGTTAACCTGGAACTGAGTAAGAATGCCTTAAGTATGTTTTTTGTTAGGATTTGTCAGAGTTCCCTTGTTAGTGTTAAACTGAATCCGCGTTCATGTAAACACTACAGGACCTGAATTGCTCTAAACTCGCCCTGAATTTGCGTCGTTTTCGTTAACTATCAGCTCTTCTAACTTCGTACACAGATAGACTCAAGCTAACAGTATCGTATTGGCACGAATACCTTGACCTGTTGTTATTTTTTAAGGCTTTTAATGGTCTTGTTTATCGCGACGTAAAAAAGCAAAACACAAGACGATGAGTGGCGGGGAAAAGTCTAGCTAATTTTCCGTTTCGTAAACGGTCATTGCCAACCCATGTGCATGGTGTTAACCTGGAACTGAGTAAGAATGCCTTAAGTACGATTTCTTGTTTGGATTTATCAGAGTTCCCTTCGTAGTGTGGTGGTTAGTGCGAAGGATATACAGCAGAGTTGGATTCCCGCGCCGGCGACTATTTTGTATTTTTCTTTATTTTTTCCCGTTCTTTTTTCTTTCTTTTAGGGCTAGTATTAAAATTAGGGTTAGCATTAAAGTTAGCCGGAATGAATTCATACCGCGAATCTGGAATGAGATGCAGCTCAATCCGGATTGAGTTCATTCCGGTTCTCATTCCGAATTGAGTTTCATTCCGGATTGAGTTTCATTGAAATTTCATTCCGGTGTCATGTAAAGGCGGTGCGAGATTTCATTCCGGAATGAAAAATACGACCTAGAAGAATGAAACGAACAACACATGCGTGCTTTTAACATTTATAGACGACAATTTGCAGCAAGAGACAGACAATAGCTCTTTGTCGACGACGTTATAAATTAAAGGTGAATTAAATGCTTGTTTACTTGCGACCGCATCGATTATCGTTGCTAGTAATGCTTTTCCCTTCAGTTTAAGGCACATGTTGAAACGTACAAGCGCAGAAATCGTTGAAAGAAACATACCCGCTATAATGTTATTGATCGCCATCTTGAAATTTCATATTTCGCGCGATTTTCGATCCTGGGATAGAATTCCTATGTAAACGCGGTTCGAATTTACGTTCAATCCGGAATGAAACTGAATCCGCATATATGTAAACACTACAGGACCTGAATTGCTCTAAACTCGCCCTTAATTTGCGTCCTCGTTAACTATCAGCTCTTCTAAAACTCAGGCTGCAACGAGTGACGTTGGTAAGACCGAGTTTTTCGCAAAAAAAAACTATGCTTATGTTTCGTTTATCGAAATGATTTGGAAGAAATAACGAACATAAGTACACTGTAAAAACAGATTGGTTAAAACAACCAATTACTTCGGTTGTCGCAGACTCATCAATTGACCATTTTTTGTGGGTTGAAACAACCAAACTAAGGTCATTTTAACCAAAATATTTGGTTAGTTTAACCATTCAAATTGGTTAATTCAAATTTGTTTCTGAGACAATTACCTATCAAATTGGTTGTTTCAACCAATCTGTTTTTACAGTGTATAACGAACGACCTTCTACCTGCGGGATAGATTCTGTCTCTTGGTTAATAGTTTCAAGGTTTATGAATACATAAGCTAAAAAAAATACAAAATAACACAGTGACGATTACTATAGTTATTCAATAAAGAAACAGAAAATGGTTTCCCCCGGTTCCTACGCCTCTGTTACTTTCGGATCGGATTTTGTTCTTTTTTTCTGGGATCGGATTTTGTACTTTTTTTACCTGCATTAGATTCACTTTTGTCATTGTTTTTGTCACAAAATTAACAAATTGTCAAATTCACTGTTGTATATGTACATTGCACAACATATGATGGTTATTATTGCACAAGATTATTAATGTTTAAACATTTGTTCATTTTCTTTTCGGAAAGTTCGCGCAACTATTGCAACATTTATCCGGTGCTTTAACTTTTTCGGATTTTATTTTTTTCATTGTTGAGCAGCTGTTTTCGAATCGGACTACGATTTTATGGCTTCGGATCGGATTGACAGTTTAGGCAAACCCTCGGATTATAAGAGGTCAATCCGATCCGACGCACTGCACCAAAGGCTAAGCCAGTTCTTAATGTTGACTGCGCATCAAAATGACGTGTTCTGCGTCGGGATAAAACATATTTCAATTCATAACATCAGGCTAAAACCACAATAGACATTTGCATTTCTATTAACACTTGCAAATTCGTAAAACTGAATTCCGGCCCAGCCTTATGTTATGAATTGAAATAAGTTTTATCCCGACGCAGAACGCGTCATTTTGATACGATTAGGACATTTGCTTAACTAATTTAATGTGCAGTCGACATTACGAACAGGCTTACTATATATTCTAGACCTAGTATGTGCTCCATTATTAATCAAAAGTTGACATACAAATTTGCAGTTTGAAACAAACACATGAAGAAATCTCTTAGCTATATTTAAAAACTTTTACAGTTTATTTATATTTATTAAAACACTGCATATCTGAAAAACGCACCACTATCTCATTGGCCAGACAACATCGTACCTTTATTTTCGGGTTTTGTCAATTGAATTTCATCATTGTTCTGAATAACTTGTTTATTTCCCTTGCCTAGGAAATTTTAAATTAACATTAAAATTATAAAATGCAAGCATATGCACTGTCGAGCAACTCTGCTTCACCGAATAAGTATTAAAGGACATTGGCAACAAAAATTAAGTTTGTCTAATATGAAAGAACTCATAAAATGATAGAGTAACACCTTTTACAACTTTTCCGTATTTTACTTCGTTTTTGAAATATTTCAGTTTGTTTGATATGTAAATGAGATGGTCTCTGACGTCAGGTGCTGAAATATTTCAAAACCGAAGTAAAATACGGAAAAGTTTTAAAAGGTGCATGTTACTCTATCATTTTACGAGTTCTTTCATATCAGACAAACTTAATTTTTGTTGCCAAACCGTTTTCCACTTCACCATTTCTCTCGCCGTTGGCGAAATATTTCCACAATGACATCAATTTTTCAGTTGTAGACTAATGAAACGGGAAAAAATTATGTCATCGGCGAAATGTTTCTCTAGCGGCGAGCGAAAATGGGCTTAAAGCCGTAGAATGAAACTGCGTTTTGAGGCAGACTGCCTAATCTGTCACAAATCATTTGTACGTAACATCACGAAATAATGATGGGAAAGCAAGATAAAATGGACTTTTATGCAAGGTAGGTACAACAAGATCAAATGCTTCGTTATCCAGCGGATAAAAGTTGGTTATCCAGCGGATAAAAGTTAGTTATCCAGCGGATAAAAAGTGGTATACTGTTGCTACGGTAACACGTAGCTTTTTCCCGCGATACTCGCGCGCGTTGTTTAAAGGTCTTTAAAAACAACAATAATTAATGGCGGAAAACAAAAAAGACGAAAGCCAAACTTCACCGCTGCAGAAGGTAACATTATCTTGGAAGAAGCCGAAAAAAAATATCGAAATAATTAAGAGCAAAGTTTCAAATACTATTACAAATAAAAGTAAAAACAGAGAGTTGTATGAAATCACTGGAAAAGTGAATTCACTTGGGGTGGTGTGTTTGCGAAGGTTAAAGACAAGTGGAGAGGGATGGTCAGCTCCGCCAAAAAAGAGTATAGCAACTATGCACTGATATAAGAAGAATGACTGGAGGAAGAAAGAGCCTGTTTCACCGGCAACACGCTAAATTATCGAGCTTTTCGGTGAAAACCCGTCGTTTTTTGGGATACCTGGTGGACTCGATTCAGGTAAAGATATTTTCAAATTTACCGCTTTTAAGACATGTCTGCTTGACCTTCATCATGAACTTTTTGGCAAGTTTAAGCCTATTAAGATAGTTTTATGAATAGAAATAGCAAATATTTATTAACAAAACATAGCCTTGAACATAATTTAGGATTACCATGCTAGCATTAAATCTACTATTGACGCTGCCAGCATTCTTGATTTGATGTAACCTTTGTTCCCCATATCGTCGAGTCTCGGTAGCTCAATATGTACAATGCCTAACCAATGACCAAGTTACAGGTTTGATCGCTTTCTGAGACTCAGAAATCTTTAATGAGCATTTGAGATTGATGATTGCGGATTCAGCAGCGGCTAAGGGAATGGGGAAGAGTGCAGTGTGTACATGTCTTGGCAGGCTAATGTCTTGGGTCTGGAGCCCCATAAAGGCTTGACTATACAGTAGCTTCTATATTATCACTATACAGTACAATGTTAAACAATTGTGAATGCCTAGACAGTGTCCAAAGTGAACCAACTCTGTCTCTCCTCCAATCCTTTGGAGACTTGATCTGCAAGTCTTACTCAACGCCAAGCTCTGAGATACTGTATACACAAAAACGTATATAATATACAAAATCAAAATATTAAAAACTCACCAATTAATTGACCATTTAAATAGGTACCATTTGAACTAGAATTAAATTAAATGAAAATATATAGCTAATACCGGTATAGAGCTTGTTGTGAATACCAAAATAAGACATTGGTGATTGGAAAACTCAAGAGTTGCCAAGAATGACAACGAAAGATCGCTCTCGCTCCCTTTCCAAAATAATATACATGGATCAGCTTAGGGATGCAGATGACCAAAGATGACATGAAAGATAAAGACTAACTATTCTTTATCTTTCATGTCATCTTTGGTCATCTGCATCCCTAAGGTGATCCATGTACTGTATAATATTATTTTGGAAAGGATACAATTTGGATTTAGGAGACAATTATATCAAACAAAATAATGGCATACCTGCAATCCTTAATGTAAACTACATGTGCACCAGTCTTGGAACTATCACTTACTTCCTAAATTGGCAAGAAGGATCGGAGAACTAATTAAAATACATTTAAAACAAAATCTAGTTATTATTCGTAAAGAAATGAAAAGTGGTTTATCCCTCGCAAGCGAGGGTGATAATCTCGCTGCGGCAAAGTCGTTTTGGGATTTTTTCCGTAGTTTGCGCTGTATTGACCCACCCACTCCTGAAAAAGACAAGGTACCGGGTGACTGCCGGGGGAGCAACCCCCTGATCAGAGGTGACCGCTGTGGCTTAAGCCGGCACCAATCCTCCAATAATGTCAATTGGCGATCTCTTTTTTTTACTAGTTAATCTATATACTTACTCGGAATATTTCAAAGTGGTTCTTACTCAAGGTAAGGAAACAAGGTCTTAGAAACCCTGCAGAAAAGAAGCACACATCACAGACAGGATCTCTTCCAAACTGATACCTTTCTTTTTTCAGATCTAAAAAGATAATATTGAAAATGTTACAGTAAATAAATGTTGTTATATAAATAATTTTATATTTATGTATTATTTGTTAAGTAATTTATATTTATGTGTGTATTAAAGACTTATTAACTGAGTGGGAGGTCTTTATAGCATCATTATCTTGCTTGGGATCACCAGGGGCATATGCGGGTGGGTTGCGGAATGCGATTGCACCCCCTTTTGGATCCAATTAGTAACAAAATTATACAAAAGCAACAAAAATTTATACATTATAAGTCAGAAAGACAGAAAGATGTCTAACATACCCCAGAGTGCCCCAAAGTACATATGGTCCAGCAAGCTCATTGTGAACTCCATATATATGTGAACTCCATATATATGTAAACTCACTCCTCTGGTATTACCTAAACTATAACTGCATGGGTACGAGGCTGCAGTACTACAGCTCCTCTGCGACTTTGACTTCAATAAGCCCACCACTTATTTTTGTAATTTTGCACTATCACAACTGCCTTGGATTTTGAGGCAGCACTTCCCTTGCGATAGTAACTCCTAGTTATTAAATAGACTCAGTTATCATCATGTGCATGGAGAGAGGCATAGGAACCGGGGGTGGGGGGCTTCAGGCTCCCAAATTTTAAATGGGGGGAGCTGAGCCCCCCAAAAAATCAGGACAAGCATTGCTAAATTTAATGTTTTTTCCCCATTTGTATTAGTACAACTATAGAGGCTACGAGAGAAGCTACTTAAGGTAATCTACCTACGCGGGCTTCATCTAGTATACACAAGATTTTACAAACGGGTGTAGCCTGAAATGTTAGCCCTAAAACCTTAATGCCATGCAAGTGTTAGATTGGTTCCCAGACCCTTCTGTCAGTACTAGGTGCAAAACATGGTGGCAGCAGGCAAGCTTGAATTCAAATGTGGTCTCTGATTACGTGCTTGTCAACTTCAGCCATTTTGCACCATGATCTGCACCAATCTCCAGGTTTTTTCCAGGTTTACACATTTGAGAATGAGATGTCAACCGGCATGGTCGATTAATTCCGGATTTAATAGCACTCCGTCGAGATGACATCAGTATTCTATTGTTTGTCCGCATTTACCCATAATTCTTGCAGCCATAACAAAAGAAAATACAGGCAATCATTTGCAATCATTTGTGAGTCAAATTTGGTTTGTTTATCTGCATTTTGAGCTATTAATAGATCTTTTTGAACTTTTTCATAATGGAAATGAATTTAAATATTATTTCATGTGCATCTTAATTAGCCTTCCTGGTAAAAAGGCTTATTAAGATGCACATGCAGCTTCAGCGAACTTCAAAACAACCTAGAGAATAAACCATTCTCTAGCTTATTTTGAAGATCTATAACACAGATCAACAAGTCAACAACCATACCTAATGTATTAAATCCTTTTGCTACTGGGTATAGCCTTCCCCAGACAGATTCATCAGTCTGGGACCAGTTTCCATCAGCACTGTCCTGAGCTGGCAACGTTCCACCAGAGTCGGCGCTAGATTGAATAGATTGACTAGACCCTGACGTTGAAGAACTAGACGTCATAATTCTATGAAAGGTTATTAGGTCAATATGTTATTTAACTCTAAATGTTTTGGTTAATTTTACACCAAGTATCATATATTTCCGTCGTTTAAAGTCTTTTACACCAAGTATCATACATTTCGGCGCGTTTTTGCCCGCGCGCGTTCACGCGTAAACGTCTTGGTTCCAGGCCTTTTTCTGCAATTAGAGAACCTCGCGGTCCAAAACAAGGAATCGTAAATTCTGCAATCTTTGCCTTTCTTTTTCACTATTTGTCTATTTGGCGATTGAGCCTGTTGTTCTATTGTTACTTGGACCATTTCCTGTTGAGTAAAAGATCAAAATGATTGCTTTAATATTTTTTATAACATTCACAAAAATGAAAATAAATAATAATAAAACACATACAGGAAAATGTTGCTCTACTTTGATTGGCTGATTCGAGTGTAGTTAATCGTTATCCCAATCAATACTACTCAAATATGTAATCACAGTGCAAAAATCTGTTATCACAGTGCATAAATCTGTTATGTTTACACAGGAATGCGTTCGTTTAAGACAGTGGCGTAACGTTATATCAGGGGGCCCCCGGTTCAAAATTTGTGAAGGCCCCCTAGCTAGTACGAGTGCCGAAGGCACGGCGCGAGTTTTCTAGGTTGGGTCCACGGGGATGCTGCCCCGGAAAATTTTTAAATCTAGAATCTCTGAAATGCCATTTCCTGGACATTGGGGGTAGATTTTTTTTTAGAATTCTGATGGTCAGAAAACGACATTATAACATACGGTTTTAGATGAATCGTGGAGTTTATGTTTACGTAAAATGTTCGATTTAATTACGGTTGAAAACGCCAAATGTCGTACACGTCACCACGTGGCACGTGAAGGAGAAGAAAGAAGCATATCACATCATCAAATGGATCAGTAGTTTGTTGTTGCGTGCATGCGTTTTTCGTTTCTCAGAGGCCTCCCTAGCTGGCAATTTGTTTTTGCTCTACAGCCTGAGCCTGGGGCCCCCATTTGGGCCATTGGGGTTGGGGGCCCGCGGGTCCGCCCGGTCCGAACCCATAGTAGTTACGCCACTGGTTTAAGATCAGGAGATCTTTTGTCTGTTCAGTGAGAATTCTCCGGTCTTCAAAATCATAAGCATTGAACTGTGTTTTCAGTGTATTTTCTCTGGGTTCTTAGATTTCCAGACAGACACAGCATTGAACCCCTCTTGTCTCGTATGTCTTTATCTATCTCTAAATTCTTCTTTATTTTCCCGCGGCGTCGGCTTCTTCCACCATACAGGCGCAACCGTGCCATTTACATCATCCACTTCATTATTACCGGCGGCAACTCTTTCTCCTCCGTGCCCACACAAAGCATGGTGGATGTGTTTGCCAATGCCTTTACTCTTTTGTTCTATCAGCCATAGAACAAAAGCTAGTGCTATGCCACCGAAGTCTGGTCACCAGCTCTGAGTACTCGGCACAAGTCCGCAAAACTTGAACGCGTTCAGAGACGTGCAACAAGATGGATCGTAAAATCCAACATAGGGGGGATTAATGTCATGCAAGGAGCGGCTCCTGGCTCTAAATCTGTTACCTTTGTCTTACGACAGGGAAATCAAGGATCTCTGTTTTTTTATAAGGCCTTGTATGGACTCCCTGATCTGAATGTTTGTAACTTTGTCTCGTTTGTTAGTCATAGTCGTACCCGCATGCAAGGGCGTCAATCCTGGGGGGGACGGGGGGGATGTATCCCCCCACTTTTTGACTAATGTATGATTATCCCCTTCTGACTTTCCGCAAACGATGCAGTCATCCCCCCCACTTTCAGACACGGATTTTCGCGCTTGCCCGCATGTGTAAAAATCCTACCCTTATGCTTAAAGCACCATCCTGTAAAACTAGTACTTTCCAAGCCTCCTACTTTAACAGAATTGTTCCTCTCTGGAATTCTGTTTGTAAAATAGCACCACCATTCAAAAGATTTTTACTCAATACTTATTTATCATTACTGACATCTATTTTTGACGATGATATGACAGACTTGTACATGGTCATGCATTACCCCTGTTACTGATAGTTTTATAATGTACCAACTCAGCTTAGATTCCACGGAGCATCGTTGTTGGGGCTGTGCATTATCTGTTGGTGCATCGGCGTGAATTCCGAGCAGTTGATCTATAACTTTATATATTTTTAATTTCAACGGGAATTCGTCTCGCATGGGTCCTCGAGTCCCGTTCGCGCTCTTTCCGTATGGGTGTTTTTTGTATTTACATTAATATCTAATAAAAGGAGTTTCCACCATAGAAGACTTTGTCACTCAAGGTTTGAATAGGTTTGTTTTTACATGCTTCCTATATTTTGGGTTTGTGTAGTGAACCTTTGAACACACCCAACGCACTCGCAGTGTTTAACAAAAAACTTCTATATCTTTTATGAAGAAACAGTGTCCTTGAAACAACCTTAGACTTACGGTTGGAAGTTTTGAGTCTCGTGCTTTTCCAAACGCAAAACTCCAAATGGTTTTATAATAATAATAATATATTTCTTTAGCCGTTCCAATTACAGGAACATTTGGCAATCGAATAAAATATAGAGTCGATATTTAACACGTCAATTCTAATGTCTAATGTGTTTCAGGAGAGCATTCTCTCATGAATTGGCTTCTGGAAATTCCGCTTTTTACGACAGCAAGTTCCAGGATTGATTTCAGCTTATGACCAATTTTGGAGATTTTGGTTGAGTGAAACATCAAGGCTTTACATGGGTTGTCATTTTCTCTCCTAATAATGTGAGTTTGTACCCATTTCCTTTGCTGTTGGATGTAAAATTCTTTGATGGATGGAGTTTTAATAATATTGAATAGTTGTTCATATTGGTAACAATAAATCCCCACTCGACTTCTTCATCTTCTTCCTCAACTGTGCTGGAATCAGTTTGTTGTTTTCCTTTTGTCTTTTTGGGTGGATTTTTCCGCTTGAATCCATTGTTTATCATATACATCTCAGGAATTAGTAATCTGAGAAGATCTGCAGACCCCCTCTCAGGCTAAGGAAGTAGTGGTATGTAGTCTGTATCTTATCAATTTCTGACGTTTAATCCTATCTATCTTTTTTCTTATAGCAAAGTCCAATTTATCCTTGCGCTCATGGTGAAACCGCGCTCAGATGAATTGTTATTACATGAGCACAGGCCGCTGCATAAAAGATGCCGGGGGGGGGGGGGGGAGCAACCTTAATCTGGCCCTGACTCATTCCTTCCTTCTGGTGTTTCGCATCTTTGTCTAACTCTTTCTCGTATATGTTCTCTGCAGTCTCTTCATGGTCATATTTATATGAGGAGTAATAGAGGCGACAAACCTTCGTAAAGCTTTTTCTCTTATGTTGTCAGCCTTCACTCTGTATGCCCTTGGTCTGACATTGGGCACTGGAGGCCTATTTATAGTCTGTATCATAGAGATCATAAATAAACTTTAATAAAACAGTTTTATTTATGATCTCTTACTGTTTGTGGACACACTTGGGATTTTTCGCTTTCCGAGTTCCCGACCAGTGGTTCCGACCGTTTGGCGAAATAGTTCGTAGGTCAGTTCGTAATATTCACGACGAACATGTTACCGCTGGGTTAGTGGTGTTGGCGGGCTCAACATGGTTCTGGCGTCGAAATGCATCTATGCTGAAAATATGGCGGAAGATTTTGAAAATTCTTGCTGCCTTCGTGCTCTATTTTAAAGGTATTATGAATTTACTGTGCTTATTAAACTAGATGAATTTTAGACGTAACCTCATGTTTGTTCCGTTGAATGTTGTTTTTAGGCGCTTGAAGTATGAAAAGTGATTAACAATGAAGATTTAAATTTTGAAAGTGACCTCGTGGTGAAATTTTTTGAAGAATATCTGACTAAAAGGTATTATTAATTTACTGTGCTTATTAAACTAGATGAAGGTAATAGACATAACCTCATGTTTGTTTCGTTGAAAGCATGAAAAATGATTAAAAATGAAGATTTAAATTTTGAAAGTGAGGTCAGACTCGGGTCTCACTTCGTGTCCCGACACAGAATATTACATCATTGAAATATTTAGTTTAAATGTAGGGTTAGTATTCCTTTATTTCAGGGTTAGGACTAGCGTTTTTATTTGGGTTATGGGTAGGGTTTTTGTTCTTGTAAAGCTTCTGAATCTTGAGAAAATAACCTTAATTGATATGTCTATGACGTAGTCTGTGAGGACCTCGTAGTCAAATTTTTTGAGGAATATCTGACTACTTTGAACCATCTACATAATTCTTGTGTGTACAGTTTACTAACATACACCAAGATCACAATTGTATACGACAAATCGTATTGTGTAACAATATCGTAGATGCAACAAATGGATAATTAATTTTTTAAAGGGATATGGCAATATAAATTAACTTTGTCTCATTTGAAAGAACTCGTAAAATGGTATAAGAAGACCTTTTACAATTTTTCTGTATCTTTCTTGGTTTTTGAAATATTTCAGATAATTATGACAAAAGACAGTCTACAATCTGCCATCTTGTTGTAATTATTTCGAAAACCAAAAAAGATAAGGGAAAATTGTAAAAGGTCTTGTTACACCATTTCAGGAGTTCTTTCAAATGAGACAAAGTTAATTTATATTGTCATATCCCTTTAACACATTGAGTAAGTTCACTTAATATATTTCTCAATTATACTGACTAACTTTCTTTTCTGTATTTTGGGTAGTGACCGCAATGCACAGCATCGATTACATGTAACTTGGTCAAGCTTCTTATTACCAGTAATCAAAGATATTGAACACAGTTGAGACGTTACTATGGTAAATATACATTTAATGTTACCTAAAGGTATTTTCATGTGATTGAGAAAACTGATGTTGCATGTTAAAAAGAATAGAACAAAAACTCTTCAAGAGTTTCAAAAATAACAAATTATTTAAAGTATTAAAATCATTTAAAGGATATAGCAGATTGTGAAACCATATTATTTTGACAAAGTAATTTAATGAAAGATCAAAGACCTTTTCTGTTGTGTACTAATTTATTCATTACATTAGATTGGTTAATTTGAATTACTCTTGTTGATTACCAAATGCTTTCCTATTATAAGTTTTATTATTTTTAAATTTACATCAGTTTTGTCAGTCATTAGAAAATAGAATCTCTATAGGTAATTATATGATAGCAAGTGCAATTAAGGATTTATTTAAGGGAAAGAGGATTTATTTAATTCAGAATAATATTTGAAATATCCAACTGTCCCAACGGGGAATTGAACCCATGGTTTCTGGTCTACTATAAACGTACCAGTGCCCTTACACTGCGCTACTGAGACGCACAGTCAGAACAGTCGGCAGTTTCCAGCACTGTTCTTTTCCCCAAGAATGTACACTACAAGTGATATTTGCCAAAATTATACAATGTATCATACAAGTGTAATTTTCCAATATCATGAGTACTAGTGTAAATCCTTAATTGCACAAGCAAAATCATATAATACTTATTTATTATCATGCATGACAAAATTACATTGCCCAATTTGTCAAATGTTTAATTTCATCTGAAGGTTTGTTAGCCATAGAACCACAAACAATAACTAGATTATGCTATCTGAATCTCACAGAGGCCCTCAAGAAAATTTCATGAAAATGACTACACTCATGAACCAAAAAAGCCAAATTACTCACTAAATACTTGCATACATACTGAGCGATTTACAAGTACCGTATTTGACTGGTTAAGTGTTCATGTTGGTGCAAGCGCCCATAAAATTAACAAATCTTGATGCAGACAAACAATAGTGGTATAAATTCCCAGTGCCTTGCATAAGTGGATAATCATTAAACCGATTTAACAAATAAGTTTGAAAATGCAGTTATGCCACAAGTTTAGGCAATACACATTTGAAGAGAAGGTAAAATAGCAGCAGAGAAATGGGCACAATTTTTTCGAAAACCATGCAACATATGTTCATTGTAAATGAGTTCCTGCCCCCACATAAGCGCTCATTGCTCCATTGCTCTTGTAAACACCCATTGCTTGCATATTAGTGCCCATCACTTTCATAAATGCCCATTGCTTGGATAAGTAAGTGCCCATTGCTTGCATAAGTGCCCATTGCTCTTGTAAACACCCATTGCTTGCATAAATGCCCATCGCTTTCATAAATGCCCATCGCTTGCATAAGTGCCCATTGCTCTCGTAAATGCCCATTGCTTGCATAAGTGCCCATAGCTCATGTAAGTTCCCATAGCTCATGTAAGTTCCCATAGCTCATGTAAGCACCCATAGCTCATGTAAGTTCATGCCCATTGCTAAGGACAACTGCTTGCGTAAAGGCACATCCCCTACTTACTACAGAGTATGCTTTGCATTAATTCACACCTTTATAAATGTCTTTGGAAAGCTTCACTCCAAATTTTCTCAGACTGCATTCATGTTTAAAATTGTTAAGGGAATTTTTAATTACTAGCATAACACAAGCCCTAGGATATGATTTAAAACAAATCCATTACACATTGAAGCCATTTTACCATGGTAATATTAATGTACGCCCTCTTGAGTGCATTTAACCCAATAATTGCATTCCTCTTGACCAATCAGAATGCAGTAATTTTGTCATGCATTATTATAATGAAAAAACATAACTTAATTTGCATGTTTCAACTAATCGAGTTGGTGGTTGTTGTTATTACTGTAAATGTTCATTTTTGGGATGTTGAATTTTTTAATAATGCAATGTGGAACATGGATATATTAGGTTAAACTAAATAAGATACTTCTTTCTAAAATTTCAAACTTCTAAAAGTAAAAGTAAACTGACACTGCTTATGTTGGGGTTTGCCCTTGCCATGTCTTCAGCTTCCAACATCTCCTGTCTTAACCCTATTATCCCACATGTCCGCATGCATGGTCTTCTTCCATGTGATCTTTGGTCATCCTCTTGTAGCTGATCCTTCCACCTCCATCCTTGCACATCTCTTTACCCAATTATCATTGTTCTTCCTTTCCACATGCCCAAACCATGTCAATCTTGCTCTTCTCAGTACTTCACCTATCCTATCAACACCCATTCTCTCCCTCATTACTAGTCATGTCCTCCTAGGGATACATCTTATCTCTGTCCATTCCATCAAATTGTCTAATTCACTTTGCATTGCATTTATCCACTATAGATCATCACACTCCATACACATACATGTATGCCACATACTGTACACTTTCCTCTTCAATTTCAATTATATACCTCTTGCAGTCAGAATGGGTGCCTGCTCCCTAAACTTTTGCCATCCACTTCTAGTCCTTGTCATCATCTGCATCTGTTCCACCACTAGCATTTATCATGTCTCCCAGGGGAAAAATATTCAGTTGTGCCTTTGCATATTAAGGTCCATCAGTCAACATAACATTCTCTCCATCTTGAAAGCCACCTGCAACTCACCTATCTCTTGTACACCCTATACTTGATCACTTTCACATTCTTTCCACATGGCCAATCACATTCCTTATCAATTTTCCCTTTTCACCACACATCTCTTTCAGCTTTCCTAAATTTCCACTAAAATTACTAAATTTATTCCCAACGTCTTACAAGTTTGACTAAATCCATGTTCCACTATGCATCAAAGGAGTGGACAATGATTTGAGAACCCATAAAGCCATTGAGAACTTAGTTATAGAACAATGCAAATTGTATTACTATTAATTAATTGGATGCCATACTTTACACACTAAGACGACATTACAAAAACATTGGAAGACTGCTACATTGTAAAACTTTAGATGTGTGAAGTTGATCGTCCAGGTTGTTGTAGTCATGACTCTGAAGATGACCATGCACCGCTGAGGCTGTCAAAACATCAGTCACCAAGTCCACCAACTATAGTCTTTCTCAAGACTACATCAACCTGGGTGATCAACTTCACACATCCAATTATACTCTTAGGTTCAAACCATTTACTTTATTGTAAAACATCGCATTATGTCAGGAAGACTTTACATTTCATTGGAAGACTTCACATTGTGTTGTAAAATTTCACATTATGTTGGAAAACATTACACTGTATTAGAAGACTTTGCACTATGTTGGAAGACTTTACACTATGTTGGAAGACTTTACACTATGTTGGAAGACTTTACACTATGTTGGAAGACTTTACACTGTGTTGGAAGACTTTACACTGTGTTGGAAGACTTTACACTGTGTTGGAAGACTTTACACTGTGTTGGAAGACTTTACACTGCATTGGAAGACTTTATACATGTACTGCATTGGAAGACTTCCAGATTACTTAGGAAGACTAATCACGCATCTTTGGAAGACTAATCACGCATCTTTGGAAGACTTTACAATACGTTGTAAGACTTTACACTATTACAAAATTTTGTAAGACTTTACACTACGTTGTAAGGACACCATTACTGCACTACATCAGGACTATGTTGACAATTTCCACAAACACATTAATGAACAGAACTGTGACATGCAATTTACCAAAGTAATTGAGGAGAATGGAGCTCTTCCTTTTCGAGACTGTTTTGTAATATGTGACATGAACAATCTACGGACTAGTGTTTACAGATCAAAACCAACACACACTGGTAGAGTGGGTAGACTACTGGATGAATCTTCCTACAACCCAACGGTTACACAAAGCAACAACCATCAAGACTTTGACAAGACAAGTACAACTTATTTGGGATTCAACCAAAACTACATGCAACGAAAATGAATATTTTGGTGTGTGTTTCGAAAAACCAACTGCAATACTAACTTTATTGAACGAACAACCACAAAAACAATGAGAGTCGAGACCAACAACAGTATAACTGTGACAACTGTATTAATGGTACATCAGAAACTATTGATTAGCTGAACACAAATAAGCTACTAGAAATGAGGACAGAACTAATCACATTGCTAAACACTGCATACAAACGAAACACAACATTGACTGGGACTCATCTGATTGTATCAACTTTAGTACTTACTAGAGGTGGTGACTTATATAAGAAAGTAGATATACCAACTTTGAACATAAACCACTTAACAGATCACAACAATTACCAACACCTTACAAAAGACTTCTTCACATGCACCAACAAATAATAGGTTCACCCACAAACAATAGATTCACCCACAAACAATAGGCCCATCAATGAACAATAGGCCCACCAACAAACAATAGGTTCACCCATAATAGGCCCACCAACAAACAATAGGTTCACCCACAAACAATAGGTTCACCCACAAACAATAGGTTCACCCACAAACAATAGGTTCACCCACAAACAATAGGTTCACCAACAAACAATAGGTTCACCCACAAACAATAGGTTTACCCACAAACAATAGGCCCACCCACAAACAATAGGTTCACCAACAAACAATAGGTTCACCCACAAACAATAGGTTCACCCACAAACAATAGGCCCACCCACAAACAATAGGTTCACCCACAAACAATAGGTTCACCCACAAACAATAGGTTCACCCACAAACAATAGGTTCACCCACAAACAATAGGTTCACCCACAAACAATAGGTTCACCCACAAACAATAGGCCCACCAACAAACAATAGGTTCACCCACAAACAATAGGTTCACCCACAAACAATAGGTTCACCCACAAACAATAGGTTCACCCACAAACAATAGGTTCACCCACAAACAATAGGCCCACCAACAAACAATAGGTTCATTCACAAACAATAGGCCCATCAATGAACAATAGGCCCACCAACGAACAAAATAGGCCCACCAACGAACAATAGGCCCACCAACGAACAATAGGCCCACCAACGAACAATAGGCCCACCAACGAACAATAGGCCCACCAACTACACAACACCCACTCACACTAATTATGACACAAACAAACAACAACATAATGAATGACATAATGTTAACTAGACGTATATATAGGCAAACCTGACAAACATGCTTTACTTGACTCTGAAGATGACTACCGCTGAGGCCGTGGAAACATCAGTCACCAATAATAGTCTTTCTCAAGACTACAACAACCTGGACGATCAACTTCTAACTTTACACTACGTTGTACTTCACACTACGTTGTAATACTTCACACTGTATTGGAAGACTGACGCTACATTATAAGGCTATTGTTATACACAACTGATTAGGGTTATTGCAATCCATCAAACACATTTTTGATCTATGTACATGTGAATGCCTGCATTTGCAATTACAAGTTTGGTTTTTTTGTTATCTCAAATCATTGTCTTTCCTTGTATTGGGTGTGTATTCGTAATGTAAGAGAACAGGTTGTCCTGGCTGTTGCAGACTGTCTTTTCAACAGGTAAAGTAAGTACAGGTGTATTATACTTTGAAGAGATTTAACCTGACATTAATAGTTGTATTATCCAAAGAACTTTCCAAATCCATTCTCTCCACAACCCTTTTCCCAGAAGCTGCTCTTAAAACACAACTTCCATGAACTGCTATGAACATAAACTATAATTAAGTTGAGACAACAAGCAACGTTAGGCTTTAATTGATAGCTAAAAGCCTTACTACTATAGACCTTACTGAGAAAATGTCAGTGAAGGCTAGGCAGGCAGGCATGTAAGATTACCATAAGAATGATAAACAAATTGTATTTATTACCATTTATGCAAAAAACGTATAATAATACTTGTGATAGATAATACTTGTGCATTATCGTTAATAAATTATTTCCTAACTACTGTATAAAGATATTATACCTAAATACATTGTGAACTTCCTAAGAACACTATAATATTATAATAGTATTTTTGAAGTTTTCAACCAAAAAAATGATTAGAACTAATTTTAGTTTATTAAGTTCAGGAGAATATAAGAACTTAAATATGCAGGTTAACATTTAAATTAAATAATTATTTTCCAACTATAAAAATGTATTACCTAAAGACATTGTGAATTTCCTAAAAACAGTGTATAATATTATATAATAGTATAATAAAAATTTAGAAGTTTGCAACTGGAAAACCTGATTAGAACTAATTTATAGTTTATCAGTTTCAGTTAAGAGAATTTAAAGAACTATAAAATACAGGTTTATAACATTTAAATGTTGTTTTAATTATAATACTTTAATTGTTTACCAATTATAAAAACATAAAAATAATTATTTCCCATCCTAAAAACAGTGTATAATATTATAATATATATAATACAAATTTAGAAGTTTACAACCCAAAAACCTGATTAGTACTAATTTGTAGTTTATCAATTCAGTTAACATAATCTAAAGCATTAAAAAAGCAGGTTAAATATTATTTTAATTATATACTTATGACGAACCAGCTTATATGTTAGCAAGAATTTTAGATTTTAAATTAAAATATTCAGAACATGCATAAAATCCAATACTCTCCTCTCTATATCTGTCCATTGTCTTTAGTTCTTTGGATAACACAACTTTGTTTTTGGTAAAGCGTCTATCTTGTGTTTGGACTTTCTATAGACCTCTTTCATAATGGCAACCAATTTGAATATTCGTTTATGTGCATCTTAATTAGCCTTTAGGGCCTTGTTTGTGTATCGGCAAATCAAAAGATTATTTTCTTCCTAAGGGACCAGTCATTAAATATGGTGGTGGTGGTGGGGGGGGGGGGGGGGGGGCTGGAGGAGAAAATGGGGGGGGCTTGAGAATTGTATGTATTGTGAAGGGGGGTTCCTAAAAAATTCTTATGAAAAGGGATCTTAATTTTTTCAACTGGATGCAGAAGGTGAACACTTCTTTAATACAAACATTTCAAAATATTTAAAATAACTGATTTTCATAATGAACAATATACCAACTATAAACATAAAATCATGATTCTTAAACTGAAACTTACTGGTAATCTGAACTTTTGTATACAGTATACTTTTTTATAATATCACTGTATACCGTAAACTGCGGATTATAAGCCCTATAGGGTTAAATAATTTTGTAAGGGGTTTTGGATGGGCTTATAAACAGGAACTTTATATATCTGGTGACACAGTGGCGGCACTACGGGTGTGTAAACGGGGCCTATACGCCGAGGGGGGCCATCAGCCCATCCGGCAAAGTGGTGCTATTATTAATAATATTTTCTTAACAATAATCTAAATGGATACATAAACTATAAAAAGTGATTTGTGGTCCTCGGATTTTACTCAAAAGTACTCTCAAAATGCCAGTTCAGAGACCCTAAATTAAAAAAAATTTCTGGCGGACAATCCCCCGGAATACCCTATATTCGTCGTTTTTAAAATGTGAGGACATTGTGTTTGACAGTGGGGGGGGGGGGGGGGGGCTGGAGGAGAAACAATTTCAAGACCCCCCTGGAACAAATTTCCTAGGAAATTTGGCCCTCCATATTCATTAAATATGGTCCCTAACAACGTTATAAAGGCTAATTTATATGTGCATAAAAGAATATTTAAAATGGCTGCCATTATGAAAGAGGTCTATACATTTATAATCTTTGACACTTTTTGATAAAATTGCTTAATATTATCATCAGCAAACATCGGTTTACTATTCTTAGTCAGTGACGTCAACCCAGAGACAAACAAAGACATTGCATAGTGATCGATTCAACATTGAAATACGAAGACAGTTTGTGAATTGAACAATTTTTTTCTAAACAGGTTGAGGGTCAGAGCAAACTCTCTTCGTATTTCACTGTTGAATCACTCTACAATGTTTTTGTGCATCCCTGGGTTGATGTTACTTCCTGTCATTAGTAAACCAACTTTAGTTGAACGAATTTACACAAACTATCCAACAGAACTGGACAGACTTCCAAAACAAATGAGTAGGGTGTCTTCCACCACACAATCTGCCTTGATATGTGACAACTTAACGAAACACAAACAAGAAGTGCTGAGATGCATTTCCTTACTCTCTGACAACAGTTTCAGTACAACGGCACACAATGACTGCAAACAGTTACGTGGGACCGCTATCGGATCTCCAGTCTCAGTCGTGGTTGCTGAAATTGTGATGCAACCCATAGATGAGCATGCCCTCACAACTTACAAACAAACATTACCCTTTTGGTTTTGCCAAATAAGTTGAGGAGAATGTAGCTCTTCCTTTTCTAGACTGTTAGGCAACATGTGACAAGAACAAACTAAGGACTAGTGTTTATGGAGAACCAACACACTGATTAGTGATAGACTGCTGGATGAATCATCCTACAACCCAACGGTATACAAAGCAACAACCATCAAGACTTTGACAAGACAAGCACAACTTATTTGTAGTTCACTCAAAACTATACACAACAAAAATGAACCTCTTTGGCACATGTTTCCCAAAACAACTACAATACTAACTTTGGTGAACTGAACAACCACAAAAACAAGACCAACAAGACCAACAGCAATACAACTGGGACAACACCATACATTAAAGGTACATCAGAAACTATTGCACGTATTATTTTATGATGACCACTTTGCAAATTTCAACATATACTTATACTAATGTGAAAGACAAAGAACCACCTCACAACATACAGAGTGCAATTTACAAGATAATGCAGACTGCCAGGACACTTATATTGGTGAGACCAGCAGAAATCTGCATGTCTAACTGAACACAAACAAGCTTTTAGAAATAGGAACATTACTGAACAACTTGGTTGAATGTACTGCCTTCAGTACCAACTATAAACAGCAACTAAGGGGCTTACATTAGAAAGTTGGTACCAACTTGGAAGATAAACCAATTAATAGATCATTACAATTACCAACACATTACAAAAGAGTTTTTCACACACACCAACGAACAATGATGCAACTCACACTAATTATACATGATGCAATTCACAATTTCACACCACTGCAATTATGATACAAACAAACAATGGCATAGTGAAGCAGACGTGCATGTATATATAGGCAAACCTGACAAACGCACTTTACTTGACTCTGAAGATGACCATCACCAACAATAGTCTTTCACAAGACTACAACAACCTGGACGATCAACTTCACACATCTAATGAAACTTTAGTTGATGATAATATTAAGCAATTTTTATCAGAAATGTATAAAAAACACAAACATGAGATAGACACTTTTAAAATCAAAGCACTTTGTTTTTTGTTTTGCTGCTAAAGGTGATAAGACATTTTTTACTGTGAAGGTGATAAAAAATATCAAGTGACATTTTTGATTTTCTGAAATTCTAAGATTACTTTGAGATTGATTCCAAACAAATATGTAACAATCCATTGCAAGGTTCCAAGAAAATACAACGAATGGCTCCACAGTACTAGATTATTATTTTATAAAAAGCTTGAAATGTTTTATGGCAGTGTGATTGATAACCAGAAAATTCAGACCATTTTTGTTATGTGCAATTCTTTCCGAATAATATTTGTATCACCTCCTAGCAGCAACATGAACTAAGTTCTTTAGTTTTTTACCATTATTAATACTGTCATTGTCATCTACATGTGAACACTATTGAGGAAAACATGTTCTGAATTTAATGTCAAAGTTAAGGGGGAACTGTAGTCAAATAACTTTTAAATAAAGGGCCTTTTAGTATAATGTTTAGAAATGTTAATGGTTTACTCGAGAAATAACGTTTTCATTCTTGTATTATATGCTTCTGGCCACTGCCTGTTCAGAGTTTTCTTGATGGCAGAAAGTTGATGTGCAATGGCAGTTTTCAATTTTGACATCATTGAGTGCTTGTCTTTTGTTCTTTGTACTCGATGATGTCAAAATTGAAAAAGAAATCTGCTGCTGTACGTCAACTTTGAGCAGCTGTCAAGCAAACTCTAAAATGGTGCTGTCCAGAAGCATAAAATACGAGAACCAAAATGTTGCAGGCTTTCTGGTTAAAAAAATTAGGATGAAAGTAGGACTAAAATTTTATGAAAAGTACGAAAATACACAAAATCGTACAAAGTAGGAATTTTTCGTGATTAATTTGAAATGACAAAAATACAATCCAATCTTAAAAATACAATTCAACCTTATTTTTTCATAAAATTCAGTGTAATATCAGAACAAAAGCAAACAAATTTCATGAAATAAAAGACTAGCATTTCAAGAGAAAAGTAGGAAAATCAAGGCATACTTGTAACTTTGTAAAAAGTAGGAAAGTACAAGAAAAGAGTAGGATTGCCAGAAAGCCTGATGTTGTTTCTTGAGTGCAAGAGCTGATATCCAATTATTAACATTTCTAAACATAACACTCAAAGGTCTTTGATTTAAATATTACAGTGTATTTGTTTTTTGACTACAGTTCACCTTTGACCATTATTTTGAAATTGACACTTGGTCAGACCTGGATGCATTGATGTGACAAATGATTGATTGACTAAGATAGAAACTTGTCACATGTGTCAGGGAAACATTTCAATTTGACATTGCCAAAGAACATTTTTGATTGAGAGTGTTCATCTTTCAATGACAATGACAGTAGTCAGGTTAAAAAGAGAAAGATTTATGGCTGTATGATTTCCATTTTGTTATTTTATTTCTTTGAACATTGAAAATGATCTTAGTGGAAATTTAAAAAGACATCATAATTCAACAGCCATGTTCTTTTGTTTCAATTGTGCAAATAATTTGTGAATGTCAGGGTTTGCTGTGATATTTTAAAAACAGCTCAGCATGTTTATTTTCCCAATGTCGTTGCACAATTGTTAATCTCTTTGAGTATAATACTAAATACTTGTACTTGAGTTAAAAAGAACAAGTCATCTTTAGCAATAACTAATAGCTGTTGTCATTTCTGAGTTTAATGCCAGTAATTCAGTGTTTTTCTTTTATTGAGTTGGTGTTAAATTCTTGACAATGTTGTTAGTAATTGCTTTGGAAATACAGTTCTTGTTGACTTGTGTTTAAAACAAAAGCTGTATTTTCTTATCAGCCAATTCATGTTCTCTTAATAATTCACACCAATACAAAAGTTTTTCTCTTTGTAAATATTTATTCTATTTACAATTGTTGTTTTTTTTCAATAAATATTTTCAAAAATTAATATGACTCCTTTTTAATAAAAAATTCAATTCCCATGGGAATTCTCCTATACACAAAAAATAATTACCCCAGCTGACTCCCCTAGTGCTACTCCTACTAAAAGTAGGAGTAGCACTAAGGGAGCCAGCTGGAGCACTAAGACTAAAATACAACAAAGTTAAACTGCCCAAGCTAACTCACCTAGTGCTGCTCATACTAAAAGTAGGAGTAGCACTAAGTGAATTAGCTTGAGCAACTAAAATACAACAAAATTAAACTTCCCCATCTAACTACCTTAATGCTACTCATACTAAAAGTAGCACTAAGCATGTCATCTGGGGCCGGACTAAAGATAACAACAACTACTTAAGGTTAAGGATAGCTTGTGCAAAGGCAACCGAAACATGCAAATTTGTGAAACATGCAAATTAATCCCATTATGCAAATCAGAAAACATGCATTACATTATAATAGACCCACTACCCAACTAGTCCCTAGCTAAGTCCCTAACTAAGTCCCTAGCTAGTCTAGCTAAGTCCCTAGCTAGTCTAGCTAAGCCCTAACTGCCTCACTGCCTGTTCTACCTAACTATCCCACACCCTCTTTTCGTTCTCTTTCTCCACCAACACACTTACCACACACTCTCTTTCACCTGATCATGCGGGCCCCCTCAGCAGAGGAAAACGCATGGCATTATTGCAGCACATGATGACTCCCATCTGTCGAGCTAACTCATTCCTACTACCACCCCCTCAGCAGAGGAAAACGCATGGCATTATTGCAGCACATGATGACTCCCATCTGTCAAGCTAACTCATTCCTACAGCCACCCCAGTTCTCCCATCCCACTACCACCCCCTCAGCAGAGGAAAACGCATGGCATTATTGCAGCACATGATGACTCCCATCTGTCGAGCTAACTCATTCCTACTACCACCCCCTCAGCAGAGGAAAACGCATGGCATTATTGCAGCACATGATGACTCCCATCTGTCAAGCTAACTCATTCCTACAGTCACCCCAGTTCTCCCATCCCACTACCACCCCCTCAGCAGAGGAAAACGCATGGCATTATTGCAGCACATGATGAATCCCATCTGTTGAGCTAACTCATTCCTACAGTGTACACCAGTCCTCACATCCCCATAATTAAAAATTACAATAATCCAAAATAAAATTTAAAAGAACAGAAAACTTAACCCACCTAGCCATTATGCCAATCAGATTTCCTATTTGGGTGGCTCTTTTGAGCCCAAATGTTGCCTTACCTTGACTGACTTAAGTCCGAATAAAACCAGTATTTTTCACTAAGTAACCTTAAGCTCTACCCATCTGAGTCATATAGGTAGCTCGATGGTTAGAGTATTGTATCGCTGTTGTGTTTGTACAGTAATTACATAACAATTAACATAACAAGTTCCAAATTTGCTTCAGTGCCCACAAAACAATTAATGGCTCCAAATCAAGTGGCCAATTTAATATTCTTTTACATGCATTTAAATTAGCCCTTATAGCCTTGTTTCATACACAATAACATTGTGTAAATATTGTTTAGTAGACAACAAGGCTGCAAGGGATAATTTATATGCACATAAATAAATATTAAATTGTCATTTATAAATAAGTTCTATTAATATATTAAAATAGAGTGTTTTCACTTCAAATGACATGTGACAAATGAGTGCTTATTTTGCAAACTGGGTGTGGAATATGTTTGAAGTTAGAAATGTAGTCTTGAGAAATATTTGTTGGTGATTGGCGGCCACAGACATCACAGTCAAATAAAAAAGTGTTAGCTTTGCCTATATTTGTTTGCAAACTGGGTGTGTGCATTTGTGAGAAACACTGACTATTCAACAGCCTCAGCGGCGGTCATCTTCGCAGTCAAGTAAAAAGATTTGCCTATATTTGTTTGTATCACAGGTGCGTGTTTTGTTCATTGATGTATGTAAGGTCTGGTAATTGTTGTGTGGTGCCATGAGAATTGCACACAGAAGAAACTGTGCATATAACAAACTTAGCAGTGTGGTCATGACATCAAGTGAAAACACTCTATTTGTTTGGTCTTAAGGCACATTCACACACTGTGATTAACATCTCATAATCCTTACTCTCATTACCATGCATCTAAACCATAAATCAGCCCGATTAATCACAGTGTGTAAATGTACCTTTAATAAATAAAACTTAATAGTAAGGGATGTGCCAGATACTACGGATACCAGATTAAACCGAATAGCTGAAGTAACCAGATACTGGAAATGAAATTAATGCAGCCAGTGTGATATAACAAATTTCGCCAAGTTGTTTTTCCTTCTATGTGTGCAGCCTATTGAAACATTCAATATGGTTTTTAATAATGCTATTCTGGATCAAAATACTTTGAACATTACTTAAAATATTTCTTTTCTGCAGCTCACTCAACTTGCCCTTAATATTTATCACTGAATAGCGCTCCGTCGAGATGACGTCAGTACCGATGTTTGTCCGCTTTTACCCATAATTCTTGCGGCCATAACAAAAGAAATAGCTCATTTGCAATCATTTGTGAGTCAAATTTGGTTTGTTTGTCCGCTTTTTGAGCTATTAATAGCAGCCAGACTCTACGCTATTCTTACACCAAAGGTTTTTTCCAACACATTTTAGTATAAAAACCCTAACACTATCTAGTAAATATCTGGTAACAGATATTTACTTGGTATTTACTAGGTATATCTTATATGTGGATAGCATCTTTATCTGTAGTATCTGCATGGTGAAATCACCATGTAGATAATACATATAGAGGAATTTCTGAGTATCTGGATCCGACACATCCCTTCTTGATCTCAAACCTAATTACCAATAACAAACATTAAATAAACATCAAAGAGGGTCTCTTACAGTATCATCACATTTGCTATTGTTTTGAGTTCAAATTGTAACAGTTTTTGTGTTCTATCATTTTGTTTTAGGTGAGAAATGAAAAAAACTAGAACAAGTATGTTAGGACCACTTGTTATGTAAAGGTAAGGGAACCTCTTTGATCACACCAATAATGCTAGATTGTGATTTACGGCACCCTGGGCAGCTGACATATCAGGGAGGCCAGAAAAAACCTGCTTAGGAAAACCATTTAGGAAAAAACCTTGGGCAGGAAATCTGAGTCAGGGCCAAGATATTAGACAGCTATAGCTCCCCGACAAAGCTTTACAAAGTGTAGGAGTGTCGTAAGTCACATATCTAGCATTGAGCCTAGGGGGCACGCGATTACGTTTTTATTTGTTTTAATTTCTTCTGTAACATATCCGTAACGATAGTTACATTTACCACTGGTATTGCATATACATCTTGGTTTTATTGAAATAGTGTAAAAGCCACATTTTCTATTGTTTTGACAAGTCCAAATTGATACATTTTTGGTGCTGTATCATTTTGTTTTAGGTGAGAAATGAAAAAACTAGAACAAATATGTTAGGACCTCTTGTTATGTAAAGGTAAGGGAACCTCTTTGATCACATGCTTAAGAAATATTAATAACATTTATTTAAAATTATAAAATAACATTTTGAAAAAGTAAAATGTAGGAAAAGGGTAAATTTACTAAATTAATTTTCATTAATTTTCATTAATTTAATAAATTAACCTTCTTCCTATTTATTCATGTAAGCTGTGAATGCAACTGTATTGTGATAGAAAAAGCAATTCACATGAATTGTTGTCTTCAGAATTTGAGCTTTTTTAAACTTTTAAAAACTTTTAGCAAGCTTTTGTTTGACTTAAGAAATGACAGTTATAATCTATACAGTTATATAAACATGGCTTTTAGCAAACCACACCTTTTCAAAATGTTATTTTATAATGGATTACTACATACAAGAACTCACAATTGTTGATGATATCTCTTGGAAGTTGCTTGTCTGCATGGGATTATATCTTGCATGGGATCATATCTTGGATGGGACCATATCTCTTGCCATTGGTTTGCCTGTTGGGTTGTCTTGCATGGGGTCCTGTATTGCCATTTTGTAGGTTAATCTGGAAATAATGATAACATAATGATTAGAAATAATTAATGCCAAGTGCACAATGGTCACTAAAATTAATAAAATTTAAATCAATTACATTAAAAAGTATTGACTTAATTCACTCTTTAAAATACATTTATATAGTTCAAGTCTTTGAGAAAAGTGTTAAATGAGAGTTATAAAATTAGTTTTCATTGTCCAAACATCTTCTGCAACATCAGAAATTTTTTTTATATAACAATTTTTATATAAAGATTATCATAATATGATTATGGTCTTTGTATTACTTAACAATATTATTTTAAGCCTCTCACATCAACAATAAAATTAATGTCATTAAATGTTTTTCATGAAACTCAGCACATGTTCTATCAGGTCTAAAACCAGTTGGGATACTCTTTCATGGTTTTAATCGAAATAAAACACAACTGCTAAATTAACTTAGAATCCTACTGGTTTCTCAAAAAACATACTGTATGACACATTTATAGTTGTATTAAATACATGAGAGGTGTGAAGTTGATCATCCAGCTTGTTGTAGTCTTGAGAAAGACTATTGTTGGTTGACTGATGTTTTGACATCCTCAGCAGTGGTGATCCTCAGAGTCAAGTAAAGCGTTTGT
Organism: Chrysogorgia sp. JL179-B06; assembly: GCA_035772405.1. NCBI lineage: Eukaryota > Metazoa > Cnidaria > Anthozoa > Scleralcyonacea > Chrysogorgiidae > Chrysogorgia > Chrysogorgia sp. JL179-B06. The sequence continues at coordinate 1,321,614 of JAYKKM010000295.1, forward strand.
CAGGTTTGCCTATTATATGTCTGGTTCATTACATCATTGTTTGTTTGTGTCATAATATTATAGTCATGTGAGTGGCTGTTGCATCATGTGTTAAGCGTGGGCCTATATTGCTATATTGCGGGTGAATCGCAAATAAGTTGTGCTCGTCTTGAAGGATGATTCATCCAGTAGTCTATCAATGTGTGTTGGTTTTCTGTAAACACTTGTCTTTAGTTTGTTCTTGTCATGTGTTACTAAACAGTCTAGAAAAGGAAGAGCTCCATTGTCCTCAATTTCTTTAGTACATTGTATGTCACAGTTCTGTTCGTTAATGTCTGTGGAAATCATCAACATCAACTTGATGTAGTGAATTGATGTAGTGAATTAATGGTGTTGTCAACGTTACAAGACCAAATTCATCATTGAAAACAATATTGAAAATAAAATAATTATATACAGTAAGGACTATGTTTTTTAAAAGGGTAAAGAGTTCTTTTTTATCCAATGGAAATATCTTGACTACAGTACTGCATTAAACATAGGAACTTACCATTGTTGGCAATCTCTCTTGTGGACTTGACATAGGTCTTGTCTCTCAGTTGTGTCTTGGAATTAGGACTTGTCTCTAGCATTGTCTTGCAAAGGATCTAATTGTCTCACATGGGGTCTTGTCTCTTGGGTTGTCTTACATGGTGACATCTTGTCTCTTGGGTTGTCTTACATGAGGACATCTTGTCTCTTAGGGCTGTCTTCCATCATAATTATGTCATATCTTGAGTTGTCTTACATGGGGATGACTTGTCTATAGGATTGTCTTGGCATCAGGACAATTGTCTCTAGGGTGATCTTGCATGGAATCTGTGTTGCCATTTTTAGGTAAATCTGGAAATAATGATGACATAATTATTAGAAATAATTAATGATTAGAAATAATTAATGGTCACTAAATTAATAAAATTTATATTTATAATATGAAAAGTAAAATGAAGTTCATGACTTAAATATTTTTTTAAATGCAATAGTTCATGTCTTGAATTTAGTTCTGATTGTCCAAACCTTACCCCACTATTAGGTACATAACGATTTTCATATAAAGAATTTTCATAAAAAGATTGTGGTCTTTATATTACTTAACAACATCTCAAGTTTCTTACTGCACATCAACAATTAAATTTAATAGTGAATTTGAGTGTTGTGGGTGCATGCAGGTTAATGCCATTAAATCTTTCTCAATTCTAAAACAAGTTGAGATACTCCTTCATGGTGTTAATCCAATAAAACAAAACTAGTCATTTCTTAAATAGTACATTGACAAACTTATATTCAATAAATTATAAATAAATCAACTTAGAATCCTACTGGTTTCTCAAAACAACATACTGTAGGATATGACACATTTACAGATCATTGTATTTACATCTGTATATGTGTCATATCATACTTATTGTATTTTAGTGTTGTATTTAGTATTGTATTTTTCAGATACTTGAAACAAGCTAGCTAGGTTAATCATGGAAATATCACTTTATGTCCAAATAAATAATTGACAAAGTCAGCTCTCCAATCAAATTCAAATAAGAGTAACTTTTGTTTAAATGCGTAAAGTGCCCATGTAATGAAACATTCAGTTGTAAAATAACTTTTTTATTTGAAAGAACTCTTGAAATTATAGAGTAACCATTTGCAATTTTTACATATCTCACTTCACTCTTGAGATATTAATATTTGTTTGATATGTAAATGATCATACTTATGACATCACACTGCATAATAACTTATTGAAAATGCTTATACTGTATATCCTTGAGATTATGTCATGAAATCACTTGAAATGCAGGTGCATGTGCATGGATCCAATGACATCAAATACACAAATCATCAAACGATTCCATGTGATAATGGTAAAGATATGCAGAATTTTTCAACAAGTCATTATGCATTGTGATGTCATAAGTATGATCATTTACATATTAAATAAATCTTAATATCTCAAGAGTGAAGTGAGATATGAAAAAGTTGTAAATGGCTAGTCTTTGTATAGTTTCAAGAGTTCTTTCAAACAAAAGAGTTATTTTACAACTGAATTTTTCATTGCATTTTTCATTAATGCTAAGTGCAAAATGGTCACTAAAATTAATACAAATTAAATTACTTACATAAAAAGTAAAATGAAGTTGACTTAATTAATTCTTTAAAATGCATTTATATAGTTCAAGTCATTGAGCAAATTGTCAAATTATTCTATAAATTTAATTAGTTATAAGTCTTTGTATTACTTTACAGCATTGTAATCTTATCACATCAACAATTAAATTTAATATTAAATGTTTTTCAAGAAACTCATATCACATGTTTTATCAGTTCTAAAACCAGTTGGGATATAAACACATTTGTGGTTTAATCTTGATAAAACACAACTGCTAGTTTTTTAAACAGTTTCTTGACAACTGCTAGTTTATTAAAAACATATTCAATAAATTATAAATAAATAAATCTAGAATATCCTACTGGTTTCTTAAAAACAATACTGCATGTTATGATACATTTATAATGATCGTCTTTTTTGCAGGGCTTTGAAAGACTAGCTAGGTTAATCATAGAAATACATCATATCCCTATAATTGTGTCCAAATAAATAATTGCAAAGTTTGAATTGTCAAATTCGAATAACAATAGCTTTTGTTTAAATACTTAATGTGCCATTCATTTTGAAAATTGAATATAAATTAATTATGTAAGGACCATGTTCTTTATTAGGTAATGGATTCTCTTTGATCTCATTGAAATATGTCAACTACAGTACAGCATTAAAGTTACTATAGGAACTCACCAGTATTGGCAATCTCTCTTGTGGCCAATTAACATAGGTCTTGCCTTTCAGTTTTGTGGCATTAGGACTTGTCTTTAGGGTTGTCTTGCATTGGTTCTTGTCTCTGGGTTTGACTTAGCATCAGGTGTTGTCTTTAGGGCTATCTTGTATGGAGTCTTGTCTCTTGAGTTGTTTTACCATCTTTTTAGGTAAATCTGAAAACATGATGACAAAATTATTAGAATTAATAATGCCAAATGTATTAACAGCTACTAAATAAATAAATAAATAAATAAATAAACAAATACAGTACAGAAATAAATAATACAAAATACAGATTTTGAAAACAAACAAAGTAATAACTATAGTTAATGTTATGTTGATGTTTTGTAATTTGTTAAACTGTTGCTACCATATGTGAAACATAACATTTAATATGGTTTGATTTCAATACAACATCAAAATATCCAGGTTTAGTTTTTAACCAAATTTATTTAATATAACAGAATTTAGATGTGTCAAGTTGATCATCCAGGTTGTTGTAGTCTTGAGAAAGACTATTGTTGGTGACTGACGTTTCAACGGCATCAGCGGAGGTCATCTTCAGAGTCAAGTAAAGTGTGTTATTAAAGTGTGTTATTCATCTGGTTCATTACGTCATAGTTTGTTTGTGTGTCATAATTAGTGAGTGGGTTAAGCTTGGGCCAAGGCAATATTGTTCCTCATCAGTTGTTTGTGTCATAATCAATGTGAGTGGGTGTTGCATCATGCATTAAGCATGGCTGTATTGTTTGTCGGTAGGTCTATTGTTCATTGGTGTGTGCGACAAAGTCTTTTGTATGGTGTTGCTAATTGTTGTGATCTGTTAAGTGGTTTATGTTCCAAGTTGGTATACCAACTTTCTAATGTAAGTCGCTGTTTGTAGTTTGTGTTAAAGGCGATACATTCAGCCGAGTCCCAGTCGATATCGTGTTTTGTTTGTATGTGGTGTTCAGCTATGTGATTAGTCATGTCCCGTTTCTAGTAGCTCGTTTGTGTTCAGCTAGTCTGATTTTTAGGTTTCTGCCGGTTTCACCAATATAAGTGTCCTGGCAGTAGGTGCATTTGATCCTGTAAAGGCCAATCTACACGATACGATTTGTCGTATACGATTCTCATCTTGGTGTATGTGATCAAACTGTACAAGCGTGTCAACATTCGTCATCGAATCATAAACAAGAATTATGGCATATGCAAACCATTGCATAGTATCGCCAGTACGACAATCATATACAACAATGTACACCAGAATGACAATCGTATACGATGAATCGTATCGTGTAGATGGGCTTTAAACTACACCATGTCTTTTGTGAGGCTGTTCTTTGTCTTTCACATTAGTCAGTATATGTTGCAAAGTAGTCATAGGTTTGTGGGCTACACATATGTTGTAAGGTCGTAAAATATGTCCAATAGTCCCTGATGTACCTTTAATGTATGGTATTGTTGCTGTTGTTACAGTTGTACTGCTGTTGGTCTCGTTGATATTGTAATTGTTCCGTTCAATAAAGTTAGTATTGTAGTTGTTTTTTCAAAGCGTGCACCGAAGATAGTCGTTTTCATAGCACAGAGTTTCGGGTGAATCACAAATAAGTTGTGCTCTGCACAATGAAAACGACTATCTTTGGTGCGTGCTTCGCAAAAACAACTACAATACTAACTTTATTGAATGGAACAACTACAATATCAATGAGACCAACAGCAGTACAACTGTAACAACAGCAACAATACCATACATTAAAGGTACATCAGAGACTATTGCACATATTTTACGACCTTACAACATATGTGTAGCCCACAAACCTATGACTACACGTACTTTGCGACATATACTGACTAACGTGAAAGACAAAGAACAGTCTCACGAAATACAAAGTGCAGTTTACAAGATCAAATGTGCCGACTGCCAGGGCACTTATATTGGTGAAACCAGCAGAAACCTAAAAATCAGACTAGCTGAACACAAACAAGCTACTAGAAACGGGGACAGGACTAATCACATAGCTGAATACCACGTACAAACAAAACACAATATTGACTGGGAGTCGGCTAAATATATAGCCTTTAACACAAACTACAAACAGCGACTTACATTAGAATGTTGGTATACAAACTTGGAACATAAACCACTTAACAGATCACAACAATTAACAACACCATACAAAAGACTTCGTCGCACACACCAATGAACAATAGACCTACCGACAAACAATACACTCATAAATGATGCAACACCCACTCACATTGATGATGACACAAACAACCGACGAGGAACAATATTTGCCCACGCTTAACGCATGACGCAACATCCACTCACACTAATTATGACACAAACAAACAATGATGTAATGAACCAGATGCATATAATATATATAGGCAAACCTGACAAACACACTTTACTTGACTCTGAAGATGACTGCCGCTGAGGCCGTCAAAATGTCAGTCACCAATAATAGTCATTCTAAAGACTACAACAACCTGGACGATCAACTTCACACATCTAATGATACTCCTAGGATAAAACCATTGACTTCATAACAGAATTTATTTATTTTAACAGAATTAATTTATTTGAACAAAATTTATTTATTATAACACAATTTATTTATTATAACAGAGTTGATTTATTATAACAGAATTGATTTATTATAACAGAATTGATTTATTTTAACATAATTTATTCATTTTAACAGAATTTATTCGATTTAACAGAATTTATTTTACATTTTAACAGAATAGATTTATTTTAATAGATTTATTTTAATAGAATTGACTTATTTTAACTGAATTAATTTATTTTAACAGAATAATAATATTTTTAAAAAAATTAATAAATAAATGAAGGCAAGAACAACATGAATAATTAATTAGCTCAGACAAAATGTCGCAAATTAGTCTGGGTTGAAATTTGGAATTTCATAAAATTTTGTTTAAAAATTAAAAGACGGTTCAAATGTTTCCCAATTGATATACTTTACTTACAGATTAGTTGAGATATTATATCGCTGTCTTCTATTGCCAGTAAAATCATGATTTTTTTATGTTTGCAATCTTTGAGAATTCGGCCGGCCATGTTGTCGTTCGCCCACGCGGTCTCTTGTTAAAGCCATTTTTTTCCAAGTCTTTTGTCGAATTTCTTCAAAACTTCAGTTTCGGCATTCTGGACGTCTTAGGTTCCTTTTGAGAGCTTTTCGGACGTTCAATGATCCTTTTATAGCCATAATTTGACATAGAAATAACAGTTATGGGAGTTGGTTCTTCTCCAACATGGCGTCCTTCGACCTTTGTGACCGCGCCAGTCGCCACCCAGTTTCCCCCCGTGACCCCACCTCACTGAACTGTCTATAGTACTCTATAAAACCCGATAAAAGTCTTTAAACGCTGCATTTCCTGTACATTTTTACTGTAATGTCGTCTTGTTAATCACTACTTGTCATCTAATGTTCAATATCTTTTAAAAGCCGTTTATTTTAGTGATTTTAATTTTTTTTTTTTTTGTTTAATTTTATTCTTAAAGGAGGAAATTAGCAAATAACCAAGAGTCTTCATCGCAATCTTCGGTGGCGGATGCGTTAAGACGTGTGACTGCTTGATCACACCTGTGGGTTCGAGTGTCCGGTGGAACTATGGAAGAAGTCGACACACAGAAACGGCAGATAAAAAAGAAATGAAAAAAGAGGAGATGGAATTGACAATGTTTATTTTAAAATTTGTTTTCAAACTGTCGAGGATGATAAATATATTTACAGTATTATTAGACTTTTTCAGTTTGTTTGAGGTTGAAGCTCTATTTACTAGAGCTTTCCTCTTCGTCACTTACTATAGCTACATGGTGTGCATTTATAAATGCAAACCCTGTGGCTATTCAGTGCCGTGGTATACTAAAGTACTACAGCTACGTAATGCGTTTATGAAACACATTTAGAAGCTCGCAGTATCATAGCGCGAATTGACTTCAGTCTATAATGGCCGTAGTTAAAGAGAGGTTCTCGTGCTAAATATTGTGGGATTCTTTCAACTAATTATAATATTCAAATTTTTGTGTTCAATAATGCGTTCGACCTTTAGCGGAAATATTCCATTTATTTTTATTCATTCTACGACCTTTAGTATTTCATCTAAAGCTGTCACGATGACTCAATAAGACGTGTCGTTTTATCGAAGTGTTCGAGAACACTTTAGTGAAAGAGCTCATTTTAAAGATAGTTATCTTTGATAATTATTGTGGGACACTTCTGGGTAATTATTCTATTAAACCATATCGTATTAAAAACTTCTCTTTGTAAATATATTTCATTTTTTACCAAATTAAAAATGTTTAGGCTCTAACTGGTAATAAAGTTAACCGTAATGGCCCAACTTCGTTCCAAATTGAGTCGCAAGAATACACCGCTGTTTTATTTCTTACTAAGATGTCCAACTTAATCCTATTATGGGACGGCCACAAAGGTTCGACCCAACCGTCCTCAACACCTACACTCTAAACAAACACTCACTCACGGCCTTTTTTCCTAGCTCCAACACCTTCACTCTACTATCCGCGCGTACTATACGGCTACTTGCCGAGCTATAATATATTATACTACGGAACATAATGGCTACTTACAGAAGATAATGGCTACTTGCCCAGCCATAATATATTATACTACGGAACATAATGGCTACCTGCCGAGCTATAATATATTATACTATGGAACAAAATGGCTACTAGCCGAGCTATAATATATTATACTACGGAACATAATGGCTACTTACAGAAGATAATGGCTACTTGCCGAGCTATAATATATTATACTACGGAACATAATGGCTACTTGGCGAGCCATAATATATTATACTACAGAACATAATGGCTACCTGCCGAGCTATAATATATTATACAACAGAAGATAATGGCTACTTGCCGAGCTATAATATATTATACTAATGAACATAATGGCTACTTACAGAAGATAATGGCTACTTGCCGAGCCATAATATATTATACTACAGAACATAATGGCTACTTGCCGAGCTATAATATATTATACTACGGAACATAATGGCTACTTGGCGAGCCATAATATATTATACTACCGAGAACATAATGGCTACCTGCCGAGCTATAATATATTATACTACGGAACATAATGGCTACTTACAGAAGATAATGGCTACTTGCCGAGCCATAATATATTATACAACAGAAGATAATGGCTACTTGCCGAGCTATAATATATTATACTACGGAACATAATGGCTACTTGCTGAGCTATAATATATTATACTACGGAACATAATGGCTACTTGCCGAGCTATAATATATTACAGTACAGAACATAATGGCTACTAGCCGAGCTATAATATATTATACTGCAGAACATAATGGCAACTTGCCGAGCCATAATATATTATCACTACGGAACATAATGGCTACTTGGCGAGCCATAATATATTATACTACAGAACATAATGGCTACTTGCCGAGCCATAATATATTATACTACGGAACATAATGGCTACTTGCCGAGCTATAATATATTATACTACGGAACATAATGGCTACTTGCCGAGCTATAATATATTACAGTACAGAACATAATGGCTACTTGCCGAGCCATAATATATTATACTACAGAACATAATGGCTACTTGCCGAGCCATAATATATTATACTACGGAACATAATGGCTACTTACAGAAAATAATGGCTATTTGCCGAGCCATAATATATTATACAACAGAACATACTTGCCGAGCTATAATATATTATACTACGGAACATAATGGCTACTTGGCGAGCCATAATATATTATACTACAAAACATAATGGCTACTTGCCGAGCCATAATATATTATACTACGGAACATAGTGGCTACTTACAGAAAATAATGGCTACTTGCCGAGCCATAATATATTATACTACAGAAGATAATGGCTACTTGCCGAGCCATAATAAATAATACAACAGAAGATAATGGCTACTTGCCGAGCTATAATATATTATGGCTACTTGGCGAGCCATAATATATTATACTACAGAACATAATGGCTACCTGCCGAGCTATAATATATTATACTACGGAACAAAATGGCTACTAGCCGAGCTATAATATATTATACTACGAACATAATGGCTACTTACAGAAGATAATGGCTACTTACAGAAGATAATGGCTACTTGGCGAGCCATAATATATTATACTACAGAACATAATGGCTACTTGCCGAGCCATAATATATTATACTACAGAACATAATGGCTACTTGCCGAGCCATAATATATTATACTACAGAACATAATGCCTACTTGCCGAGCTATAATATATTATACTACGGAACATAATGGCTACTTGGCGAGCCATAATATATTATACTACAGAACATAATGGCTACTTGCCGAGCTATAATATATTATACTACGGAACATAATGGCTACTTGCCGAGCTATAATATATTATACAACAGAAGATAATGGCTACTAGCCGAGCTATAATATATTATACTACGGAACATAATGGCTACTAGCCGAGCTATAATATATTATACTACGGAACATAATGGCTACTTACAGAAAATAATGGCTACTTGCCGAGCCATAATATATTATACTACAGAAGATAATGGCTACTTGCCGATCCATAATATATTATACAACAGAAGATAATGGCTACTTGCCGAGCTATAATATATTATACTACGGAACAAAATGGCTACTAGCCGAGCTATAATATATTATACTACGGAACATAATGGCTACTTGCCGAGCTATAATATATTATACTACAGAACATAATGGCTACTTGCCGAGCTATAATATATTGTACTACAGAACATAATGGCTACTTGCCGAGCATAATATATCAGTTATACTACAGAATATAATCGCTCCTTGCCGAGCCATAATATATTATACTACGGAACATAATGCCTACTGGCCGAGCTATAATATATTATACTACGGAACATAATGGCTACTAGCCGAGCCATAATATATTATACTACGGAACATAATGGCTACTTGCCGAGTTATAATATATTATACTACAGAACATAATGGCTACTTGCCGAGCTATAATATATTGTACTACGGGACATAATGGCTACTTGCCGAGCTATAATATATTATACTACAGAAGCCAAATGGCTACTTGCCGAGCCTTAATATATTATACTACAGAACATAATGGCTACTTGCCGAGCTATAATATATTATACTACAGAACATAATATATGAACCGAGCCATAATTTATTATACTACAGAAGATAATGGCTACTAGCCGAGTTATAATATATTATACTACAGAACATAATGGCGGCTACTCGCCGAACTATAATATATTGTACTACGGAACATAATGGCTACTAACCGAGTTATAATATATTGTACTACAGAACATAATGGCTACTCGCCGAGCAATAATATATTATACTACGGAACACAATGGCGGCTACTTGCCGAGCAATAATATATTATATTACGGAACACAATGGCGGCTACTTGCCGAGCTATAATAATAATATTGTACTACGGAACATAATGGCTACTAGCCGACTTATATATTATTCTACAGGACATAATGGCTACTTGCCGAGCTATAATATATTATACTACAGAACATAATGGCTACTCGCCGAGCCATAATATATTATACTACGGAATATAATGGCTACTAACCGAGCTATAATATATTATACTACAGAACATAATGGCTACTCGCCGAGCTATAATATATTGTACTACAGAACATAATGGCTACTAGCCGAGCCATAATATATTATATTACGGAACATAATGGCTACTTGCCGAGCTATAATATATTGTACTACGGAACTTAATGGCTACTTGCCGAGCTATAATATATCATACTACAGTACATAATGGCTACTTGCCGAGTCATAATATATTATACTACAGAACATAATGGCTACTAGCCGGGCTACTGACCGAGCTATAATATATTGTATAATATATTGTACTACAGAACATAATGGCTACTAGCCGAGCTATATATTATACTACAGAACATAATGGCTACTAATGTTCAGTATCTTTTAAAAACCGTTTATTTTAGTGGTTTTAATTTAATTTTTTTTTTGTTTAATTTTATTCTTAAAGGAGGAAATTAGCAATTAACCGAGGGTCTTCATCCGCAAGCTTCGGTGGCGGATGCGTTAAGGCGTGTGACTGCTTGATCACACCTGTTGGTTCGAGTGTCCTGTGGAACTATGGAAGAAGTCGACACACAGAAAAGGCAGATAAAAAAGAAATGGAGAAAGCGAAGATATGATTGACAATATTTAAAATTTGTTTTCAAACTGTTCAGGATGATAAATATATTTACAGTATTATTAGACTTTTTCATTTTGTTTGAGGTTGAAGCTCAATGTACTGGGGCTTTCCTCCTCATCACTTACTATAACTACATGGTGTGCATTTATAAATGCTGAACCCTGTGGCTATTCAGTGCCGTGGTATACTAAAGTACTACAGCTGCGTAATACCATAGCGTGAATCGACTTCACACTGTAATGACGCCCTAGTTAAAGAGATGTTCTCGTGCTAAATATTGTGGGATTCTTTCAACTAATTATAATATTCAAATTTTTGTGTTCAATAATGGCGTTCGACCTTTAGCAGAATATTCCATTTATTTTTATTTATTCTGCAGGCTTTAGTATTTCATCTAAAGCTGTCACTATGACTCAATAAGACGTGTCGTTTTATCGAAGTGTTTGAGAACACTTTAGTGAAAGAGCTCATTTTCAAAGAGAGTTATCTTTGATAATTATTGTGGGACACTTCTGGGTAATTATTCTATTAAACCATATCGAATTAAAAACTTCTCTTTGTAAATATATTTCATTTTTTACCAAATTAAAAATGTTTAGGCTCTAACTGGTAATAAAGTTAACCGTAATGGCACAACTTCTTTCCAACTTGAGTCGCAAGAATACAACGCTGTTTTATTTCTTATTAAGATGTCCAACTTAATCTTATTATGGGACGGCCACAAAGGTTCGACCCAACCGTCCTCAACACCTACACTCTAAACAAACACTCACTTACGGCCTTTTTTCCTATCGGCGCGTACTATACGGCTACTAGCCGAGCCATAATATATTATACTACAGAACATAATGGCTACTTCCCGAGCTATAATATATTATACTAAGGAACATAATGGCTACTTGCCGAGCCATAATATATTATACTACAGAACATAATGGCTACTTGCCGAGCTATAATATATTGTACTACGGAACATAATGGCTACTAGCCGAGCTATATATTAGACTACAGAACATAATGGCTACTTGCCGAGCTATAATATATTGTACTACAGAACATAATGGCTTCTTGCCGAGCTATAATATATTATACTACGGAACATAATGGCTACTTGCCGAGCCATAATATATTATACTACAGAACATAATGGCTACTTGCCGAGCTATAATATATTGTACTACGGAACATAATGGCTACTAGCCGAGCTATATATTATACTACATAACATAATGGCTACTTGCCGAGCTATAATATATTGTACTACAGAACATAATGGCTTCTTGCCGAGCTATAATATATTATACTACGGAACATAATGGCTACTAGCCGAGCTATAATATATTATACTACGGAACATAATGGCTACTAGCCGAGCTATAATATATTATACTACGGAACATAATGGCTTCTTGCCGAGCTATAATATATTGTACTACAGAACATAATGGCTACTTGCCGAGCTATATATTATACTACAGAACATAATGGCACTTGCCGAGCTATAATGTATTATACTACAGAACATAATGGCTACTAGCCGAGCTATATATTAGACTACAGAACATAATGGCTACTTGCCGAGCTATAATATATTGTACTACAGAACATAATGGCTTCTTGCCGAGCTATAATATATTATACTACGGAACATAATGGCTACTTGCCGAGCCATAATATATTATACTACAGAACATAATGGCTACTTGCCGAGCTATAATATATTGTACTACGGAACATAATGGCTACTAGCCGAGCTATATATTATACTACATAACATAATGGCTACTTGCCGAGCTATAATATATTGTACTACAGAACATAATGGCTTCTTGCCGAGCTATAATATATTATACTACGGAACATAATGGCTACTAGCCGAGCTATAATATATTATACTACGGAACATAATGGCTACTAGCCGAGCTATAATATATTATACTACGGAACATAATGGCTTCTTGCCGAGCTATAATATATTGTACTACAGAACATAATGGCTACTTGCCGAGCTATATATTATACTACAGAACATAATGGCACTTGCCGAGCTATAATGTATTATACTACAGAACATAATGGCTACTTGCCGAGCTATAATATATTATACTACGGAACATAATGGCTACTGGCCGAGCTATAATATATTATATTACAGAACATAATGGCTACTTGCCGAGCTATAATATATTATATTGCAGAACATAATGGCTACTTGCCGAGCTATAATATATTATATTACAGAACATAATGGCTTCTTGCCGAGCTATAATATATTATATTACAGAACATAATATGGCTACTTGCCGAGCTATAATATATTATATTACAGAACATAATGGCTACTTGCCAAGCTATAATATATTATACTACAGAACATAATGGCTACTTGCCGAGCTATAATATATTATATTACAGAACATAATGGCTTCTTGCCGAGCTATAATATATTATATTACAGAACATAATGGCTACTAGCCGAGCCATAATATATTATACTACGGAACATAATGGCTACTAGCCGAGCTATAATATATTATACTACGGAACATAATGGCTTCTTGCCGAGCTATAATATATTGTACCACAGAACATAATGGCTACTTGCCGAGCTATAATATATTGTACTACGGAACATAATGGCTACTAGCCGAGCTATATATTATACTACAGAACATAATGGCTACTTGCCGAGCTATAATGTATTATACTACAGAACATAATTGCTACTTGCCGAGCTATAATATATTTATACTACGGAACATAATGGCTACTTGCCGAGCTATAATATATTATACTACGGAACATAATGGCTTCTTGCCGAGCTATAATATATTATACTACAGAACATAATGGCGGCTACTTGCCGAGCTATAATATATTATACTACGGAACATAATGGCTTCTTGCCGAGCTATAATATATTATACTACAGAACATAATGGCGGCTACTTGCCGAGCTATAATATATTGTACTACAGAACATAATGGCTTCTTGCCGAGCTATAGTATATTATACTACGGAACATAATGGCTACTAGCCGAGCTATAATATATTATACTACGGAACATAATGGCTACTAGCCGAGCTATATATTATACTACGGAACATAATGGCTACTAGCCGAGCTATAATATATTATACTACGGAACATAATGGCTTCTTGCAGAGCTATAATATATTGTACTACAGAACATAATGGCTACTTGCCGAGCTATAATATATTATACTACGGAACATAATGGCTACTAGCCGAGCTATATATTATACTACAGAACATAATGGCTACTTGCCGAGCTATGATGTATTATACTACGGAACATAATGGCTTCTTGCCGAGCTATAATATATTATACTACAGAACATAATGGCTACTTGCCGAGCTATAATATATTGTACTACAAAACATAATGGCTTCTTGCCGAGCTATAATATATACTACGGAACATAATGGCTACTAGCCGAGCTATAATATATACTACGGAACATAATGGCTACTTGCCGAGCTATAATATATTATACTACGGAACATATAATGGCTTCTTGCCGAGCTATAATATATTGTACTACAGAACATAATGGCTACTTGCCGAGCTATAATATATTGTACTACAGAACATAATGGCTTCTTGCCGAGCTATAATATATTGTACTACGGAACATAATGGCTACTTGCCGAGCTATAATATATTATATTACAGAACATAATGGCTACTTGCCGAGCTATAATATATTGTACTACAGAACATAATGGCTTCTTGCCGAGCTATAATATATTATACTACGGAACATAATGGCTACTAGCCGAGCTATAATATATTGCACTACAGAACATAATGGCTTCTTGCCGAGCTATAATATATTATACTACGGAACATAATGGCTTCTTGCCGAGCTATAATATATTGTACTACAGAACATAATGGCTACTTGCCGAGCTATAATATATTATACTACGGAACATAATGGCTACTTGCCGAGCCATAATATATTATACTACAGAACATAATGGCTACTTGCCGAGCTATAATATATTGTACTATGGAACATAATGGCTACTTGCCGAGCTATATATTATACTACAGAACATAATGGCTACTTGCCGAGTTATAATGTATTATACTACAGAACATAATGGCTTCTTGCCGAGCCATAATATATTATACTACGGAACATAATTGCTACTTGCCGAGCTATAATATATTATACTACGGAACATAATGGCTACTTGCCGAGCTATAATATATTATACTACGGAACATAATGGCTACTTGCCGAGCTATAATATATTATACTACGGAACATAATGGCTACTTGCCGAGCCATGATATATTATACCACGGAACATAGTGGCCGAGCCATAATATATTATATACTACAGCACATTACAGCTACAAGCCGAGGTATAATATATAATACTGCATCACAACACGATTACATATCAAAGTGAAAAGGTGGTAAACTGCCAAGAATTTTAGTGACGAAATACTGATGTTTGCGAAGTGCAGATTTAAATATGACTACACTTTGACTGTCAATTATGCTATTTGGTAATAAATTCCATTCTTTTACTGTTCTTGTAATAAAACTGTTCTTATATGAATTACTTTTACTACCAATTTCAATAAACTTCTTTGGATGGAATTGTCTGGTCCGTCTTTGTTTGGATTTCACATGCGAGGGTAGTTTCATTTCTATGTTGTTGTTAACAATTTTAAACATCATAGAGTTGCTTCTTTTCTTCTTTGTTCTAATGTGGGCCACAGTTTAGTTCACTCAAAATTTTGGTCATTGTTCCTGGGGTTGTCGCATAACATCCCTTTACAAAACGTGCAGCTCTACCCTGTACCCTTTCTATGTTGTTGATTTGTTTCTTTAGATGTGGATCCCATACGCTGTTAGCGTATTCCAATTTCGGCCTAACAAGAGTGAGGTAGGCGCGTTCTTTGATTTCTAATGGCATGCATTCACTTAAATTTCTTTTGAGAAAACCGAGTGTTCGGTTTGCTTTGCCTATGATTTCAGCGATGTGATTATTCCAGCTCACTATGGTATCCAGCTCGACACCAAGATATTTATGGTGCTTTACTGATTTCAAGGGCTTGTCAAAAAGTGTGTAGTGGTGCTCTACAGTATTACGGGAACGATGGACTCGAAGGACTGAGCATTTATCAGCGTTAAAACCCAGTTGCCATTTTAGTGACCAATTCCCTAATGTATCAAGATCTTTCTGTAAGGAGAAAGCATCTGATGTATCACCAATGACACCATAGAGAACACTGTCGTCAGCAAAGAGACCAATATCTGCAATAATTGATTGCCAATGTCATTGATATATATCAGAAACATCAACGGGCCGAGAGCGGTGCCCCGAGGAACTCCAAATGTCACCGCAGTAGATATATAGATGAGGACTCACCATTAATGACAACCACATATATATTATATTATATATAATATTATATATATATACATATATTATATATATATACTTGGTTAAGAAGAATAAAAATACAGTTTTAAAAATTCGGTTACTCGAGTTTCACGCTCAAGGCGATCATTGATATAGCGTGAAAGAGTTTAAGCGTGAAACTTGAGCGTGAAACTCGAGTAACCGAATTTTTAAAACTGTATTTTTATTCTTCTTAAC
Organism: Chrysogorgia sp. JL179-B06; assembly: GCA_035772405.1. Lineage (NCBI taxonomy): Eukaryota > Metazoa > Cnidaria > Anthozoa > Scleralcyonacea > Chrysogorgiidae > Chrysogorgia > Chrysogorgia sp. JL179-B06. The sequence goes on from JAYKKM010000295.1 coordinate 1,338,363, forward strand.
CAAGTATTATTGCTCTCTCTTGACCAAGTGATCACAGTATTTGCCTTATCTTATCCTATATATATATATATATATATATATTAATATATTATACTACAGTTCATTAATATATTTTCAAACAACAAAAATCCTCTTGTTCTAACATTTCATGCTTTCAATTTTAAAGTTTAAAAAATTATCAATCGGAATTTTCACTTTTTACATAATGATCCTGAGACGTCAGCCATTTTCACCGATAACCCTTTGGTGTCTTCTCCGTAATAGAAACATTACATACAGAGCTTAAACAAAACCAGCGGGAACATTTTCTTGCGGCCGTTCCCGCTGCTACACATGCCCTTTTCTCAATCCCACTACAGTTATTACTGCCCCCAAATTCGACCACACAATCCGTCATGCGTTTTCATACACGTCCATCAACATCATTTATAGCATTTCTTGGGATAAATATGCCCTAAATCTACATCGGTGAAACTGCGCGACGCCTTTGCAAATTTAGAAACCGTTCGGACACCTCTTCGATGATCGGTGGAATCTTGGGAATTTTTTACGCACCCTATTTTATTGATAATATTCTAAACCAAACCCTAAAACTAACCCTAACCTAACCTTAATCCTAACCCTATTAAAAAGAAAAAAGTAAAGTAAAAATTTAAAAAAATGGAAAAATTATATACTCACCCAACATTCGAACCCCGCTCTCACAACTAAAAATCAATAACACAGACCACTCGGCTATGCAAACGAACTAGAAATTTTTTGGTTGATAATCAATATTTATGTAACCCATTGTAAGTAAACTATATATATACATAATAAAACCATCAAAGAGGTGTCCGACCGTCTACGGTTTCTAAATTAGCGACGCCTTTCAGACAGGTTTGCTGAACATCTTCCTTCCGTGAGGAACAATGATGTCGACAAACCTGCAGCCCGCCATTTCAACAGCTCTAACCACTTACAATATATTATAGTACAATACTTTAAATTATTTAACATATTCTAAAATTATCATTTCCGAATTGTGATCAACAAAATAATTAATATGAATCATTAATATCTGCCTTATCTGCAAAGTTCAGGAACGAAGTCACTCGCCTAAACCACTGAGCTATCACGCACTTTGCAATTTTTAAAATCGTTAAATACCTTTTAAACTTACCATTTCTGAATTTTAATCAAGAAAATTACCAACAGTATTTACACTAATTTATGCACACTAGCCTAACCCTCTGAGCTACCACGCCCTTCGCAAAATTATTAATCGTTAAATACTTTTAAACTTACCATTTCTGAATTTTAATCAAGAAAAGTGCCAACAGTATTTACACTATGTGATGTCACAAGAGGCATTCCAAACCAGTTTTCTTTTGTTACTTGCCACAAAAATGCCTCTTGTGACATCATCACATCCGATAACTTTAATGACAAAAAGCGCACTAATAAGCAGCCAATAAAACACGCGTTATTAAATTCAATCTACGTTTTACTAAATTTCTAATTTATTTCCCGATGTAAGTTCAGTCTCGACCGATGTGGTCACGTCTGGTTCCGATTCATGCACGGCATACCCAGAGCCTTCGCCGTCCCTCTCTGGCTACGAGATTACAACAGACACATCACCAATTCAAACATCGTCGATCGAAAGCGACGGTTATAGTTCTTCGCGGCCATGCAGAAACATCAGTCGACCAACTACGAGCGTGACAAAGTCACGCCACCCGGAGGATGGGAAAGAGTCGAGCATTACCGACGCGTTAAAGGTGGGTTACAGTCCCTTCTGCGCATGTGCGGGGTTTGTTTACGTTTTGCTTGTTTTGTTTATGTTAGGAGACTCCACACCGGAAATGGCTGCTATACAGTATTATTAAGCACGTTGTTTTTATCGCAAGCTGGATTTGATATCGAATCCTGGATCTACTTTGCTATTGGATCCAGCTAAGTTAAGATACAATACTAGACTGGTAGAGATGCCTTTAAAGATCACTAAACCAGCCCTGGACTAACCTGTATCTAACCTGTATTTATTCATAGTCAATCGAGATATGGTCTGGAAACTCAGCTAACGTCTTTGTTCTATCTTTTTGTTCGTCTTTATGCAATTTTGTGCACGGTGCACGGTCACTGAACCTATTGTATTTTAGTATAATGAAGCAATCATCCAATAGAATCGTTTGGGTTTAATCGCTCAACCGTGTTGTTTAAATATTAATAAACCTAAAACAAAGGATGTGCACGGTGTAAGGTACGGTTCAACATCAAAACGTAGCTCATTATAGTCGCTTTGAAGTTTGCCGAGTTTCCAGACCATATCTCGATTGACTATGATATAATCCGACGACCGACTTCGATTTTAAACATACTATAAATGCGCCACACTATAATAAGGTACATAATATATAAAGTAATATATATATAATATATATATATATATATATATATATATATATATATATATATATATATATATATATATATATATATATATATATATATATATATATATATATATATACTGAAGTTCTTTTTTCTTGCTGAGACTTTTACTACTGAAAGAGAGCGCTTGATTGCATTTTTGCTTGACATTGCCTCCGGTGTTGTTATAGCCTGCGTGGCATTACCGTTTACACACCGCGGCTAAAAAATCGACATCAGAGCATGTATTAAAGAACATGGAAGGCTTTTAAAGGGTCAAAGATTTGTTGTATTTTATAAAATGCTTACGAGAATATTAAAATTGATTCTTTGGTACCCCGAGAATTTCACTCGTATATTTTCACGGCATCTACGTAGTCTTGGAGTCTCGCCACTTCATTGTTCATATTTAATCAATTATTTTCTTCTTTGAATTTCTTCCATGTCGTGTGTGTGAAATAAATACAGTTTATCTCTACCAGCGTAGCAAAATAGATTGGAATTCGAAATCAAAGGATTTAAATCACCATATTGTTCTACACGCCTGCGATAAAAACAACGCACTTATATAGCAGCCATTTCCGGTGTGGAGTCTCCAGCATAAACAAAACAAGCAAAACGTAAACAAACCCCGCACATGCGCAGAAGGGACTGTAACCCACCTTTAAGGTGGAATAATTTCAGTGATGATCCTGTGATAGAGAAACGCTTGGCGATTTACAAGGGTAACCGCAGACAGAGATATTATGAACTACAGGCTCAGGCTACAGCTGTTGCTAGTCGTTACTATGCCAAAGTCGACTAAAAACTCCAGTTTTTAGTCGATGGTTTCAAGTGGAATAAAAACGCGTGATTTTGTTGTTCATCGAGGAACTGGGTTTTAAAAATAACATGCACACAACACAAGGACAGCGGAACATATACGAAGTGGGCGGGGCGACAAGGAGGGTTGCATGGGGCATACTCCCTCGGAAAATATTTCAAAATCCATACCTCTGAAATGGCTGAAAACGCTTGTAAAAGTCACTCAGAAAACAAGGACTGTAATTTTATTAAAGCACATTGGCAACAAAAATTAAGTTTCTCTAATTCCTCGTGATAATGAGCATTGTAAACTTAGCAATCACTGAGATATAAGACATTTTTTAATGAATAAAAATGTTCTACCCTGCACTTGACGTCAGAGACCATCTCATTAAACAAACTGAAATATCTCAAAAACGAAGTAAAATACGGAAAAGTTGTAAAGGTGTTACTCTATCATTTTACGAGTTCTTTCATATTAGAGAAATTTAACATATACTGTGTTAATATATATACTGCTGTAGTGAATGTGCCAAAGCTTGGGCAGGGGGGGGGGGGAGGTGTCATATGATAGTGACCAACTTTTTGCGTTTTTGTGAAAATTTTCGAATCAGACACATGAAGGGGGAAAAGCGAGAATTTATCGAAAAAATTGTGATGTATAAACAGGCGTATTTAGGCGTTGGGCAAAAAAAGACAAGGCAGTTAGGAAAAAACATCTTATGTTTATTGAAACAATCAATTGACCATATTTGATGTCATATTGACCAACTGTTGACCGACAATTGATAAAAAAAACTAATTTTATTGACCAACTGTTGACCGACAATTGATAAAAAAAACAAATTTTAGCTTTTTTTTCTGTCTCAGCATTCCCTTGTGTGACCAACTTTTTGCTATTTAGAATTATTGGGGGGGGGGGGGGGGGGGGGGGGTTATATGAAATTGTTAGTTTCGTTAGTTTTGTGATCGGTCATTGCGTTAAATTCTCGAAGAGCGGTTCTTTTTTTATTGCGTATAAGTAAAAGAACACCAGAGATCAACCTCCAAGCTGGCGCTGTCCAAGCTAGCAGCTGCTGTCTCTTATGAATTATGTTATGACTAATTCTATATCATAATGTCCAATCACATGAAACATTGCGTCTTTTTTGTTGACTTTTGATTAGTATGGCAAACATTGCAATGTGTATATATAACATCCAAGCATTACTGATATATAGCGACTGCCGCATAAGTAGTACATACATCAATTGAACCAGTACATCATTGTAACCTTCGCTCCCCATCTGAGTCTTGGCAGCTCAATGGTTAGAGCGTCTCACTAGCAATCAGAAGTTCGATCTCTATGTATATCGCCTGTCTAATCTAGGTACTTTAATCACATCTTTGGCCATTTTCTCCTGTGCAAAGATCGCCATCCACATGAGGTACAACTCGTTCCACAACCCTCCCAAAAACAAACACAAGAAAAACTGGACTACTGTTTTGAGTTTAAATTAGAAATGTATGTTGAGATTTCATTGTGAACGTATGAAAAGGCTATAAACTGCAATTCTGTACTTAAATAAACTATATACGTATCTTTGTATATGAAGTTCATTTCTATATAACAGTAATCATTAAAGTGCCCCTAACCTCAAAATGTTTTATTGTCTTGTTTGGAAGAACTTTTAAAATGATAAAGTAACTTCTTTTGAAGATTTTCGTTTCTTTGCTTTCTTTTTGAGATATATCAGTTTGTTTGATATGCAAATATCTGGAATTTCGTCACACATGCATAATGACTTATTGGAGAAATGTGTATTATCTCTTTCATTCTCGAACGAAATCCTTTAAAATCAAGACGTTTGGTGTTGTGGGAGAAACGCACACACGTGTTATTCACACTTTAGTGTTTTTATTTCATGAACGCAAAGATATATAACATTCTCTGATAACTCATTATGCATGTGTGACGAAATTCCAGATATTTGCATATCAAACAAACTGATATATCTCAAAAAGAAAGCGAAGAAGTGAAAATCTTCAAAAGAAGTTACTTTATCATTTTAAAAGTTCTTCCATATAAGACAATAAAAAATTTTGAGGTGAGGGGATTCTATGAAATATCTATTGAAGTACACAAGCCTTTTTGAATTCACTATCGAGTTCATCCTCGTAATTTGTGGACTCAGGAGTTCGATCGTCAATGTTCGGTTGAAACTTCTTGTACTCCATTCCAATACGTTCGTCAAAAAGCAAATAGGGTGATTCTCTCTCCACTCTTTCTGACGTCGTTTCCTATGAATAATCAGATCAAGAGGTCACTATTAAGTAACTGAGCTCAAAAACGGTGCATTATAACTCAATAAAGCATAGGCTGACGTGATTTCTCGCGTAGATTTTGTCGTTTTTTAAGTGGTTTAAATAACACAAAATCTACTAATCTTCATCTACTTACCTTGCAACTACTTTATCGTTAAAACAATACCATTTCCCACTGGCATTCGTCGAAAATGACACGTAATGGCCACCACCCATAACTCCAGCATGACTCTAAAAATACACAAAAAACCTCAACTATTACTCATCTCCAGCCTTTATGCATTAGCTTCATCCTCATCCTTATCACCCTCACCACCACCACCACCACCACCACCACCATCATCATCATCACCACCACCATCATCACCACCATCACCACCATTATCATCATCTGATCATCATCTGATCATCACAACCATCATCATCATCACCACCATCACAACCATCATCATCACCTCACCATCATCATTACCTCACCATCATCATCACCTCACCATCATCATCACCTCACCATCATCATCACCTCACCATCATCATCACCTCACCATCATCATCACCTCACCATCATCACCTTACCATCATCACCACCACCACCATCATCATCACCACAACCATCATCCTTACCGCTTATCCATATTGCTCTAAAGTTGACAATAAAATATTTTCATAACGCGCAACATATACTTACTGATATTGCGTACAAGTTAAACAACATCTGTGGCGTTTCCGAGTCTTGTTCTCCACCATTCTCCAGTTTTGGCAACATTTCGTGACTTGAATTCACTGAATCAACATCAAATATGTCCATACTATTTAACCCAACACTGTTCACATCACTCGTTTTACTTTCACAACAGCTAGCAGATTCCAATTCTGGTTTATATAGGCGTTTGTATAACACCAACCTGTCTTCCATCGACTCGTCCCCAGGTGGCGGAGCGCTGACAAAGCGCGACACTTGTTGCCAGACACAAGAGTACAAGTGAACTTTGTTAGTTCCTTCTGTACAAGGGATGATCAAAGGACAACCAAATAAACTGGGACGGTTCTTCTGTGGTGCAATAAAGTATACATCCATTCTCATCTACGAGATATGAAATCAATTATGAAAATCAATGATGACGAAGCCATGGATACAAGACGGGGTGGTGACTGGGGGGTGGGGAAAACTTCAGAGAAAGACTGGGACGAGCAAGTGTGCTAATACTTGATACACGAAACTCGCGTGCCAACTCGATAATCCCACGCGACACTTTTTAGTTCTTAACTAACGCTACCATATACATTACCAGTTTACGATGCATGCCCAACACGTAACCAAGAGGCTTCTGGGATATCTGCGGTCCCCCGGCATGCACTGGGGTACTAGATGATGACGAAATGCTGGTGTTCCGTGAGTGACCTGGGGTAATACTACACACCAGTGATTGGTTATTCAACTCCGACGTTCCACCGGGATCTTCCGACGTGTTCCATTATATAAGCCTCTCAACCGTGTGCCTATCTGCAGCAGTTTCATTGGACGTGGCTACTGCTGAACTAGAACTTATCGTGTTCTCCACAGCAGGGGGAGGTGGGATCTCGAATGCGTACAAGATACCCGAAAGACTGGATCGAACTTTTTGGCTATCCAAAGGTTGGCCCTTAAAAAGACAAAAAAGGAAAAGATTAAAAAGGTTGAAATACAGTAGTATTATATACTTTATACTACTTTATACTACTTTATACTACTTTATACTACTTTATACTACTTTATACTACTTTATACTACTTTATACTAATTTATATTTACTTTATACTACATTATATTACTTTATACTACTTTAGTGCTACTTTATTACTACTTTATACTACTTTATTTCAACCTTTTTAATCTTTTTCCTTTTTGTAAGTGAACTGCGGCTCGACAATGAAGGCTCAAGAACGGAGGTTCGAGAATGGAGACTCGACAATGAAGACTCGACCATGGTGGCTTGAGAACTGAGGCTCGACAATGAAGGCTCGACAATGAAGGTTCGAGAATGGAGATTCGACAACGAAGACTCGACCATGGTGGCTTGAGAACTGAGGCTCGACAATGAAGGCTCGACAATGGAGGCTCGACAATGAAGGCTCGACAATAATGGCTCAACATTGAATCCTCGACATTGAAGGGTCGACAATGAAGGCTCGAGGGCTGAGGCTCGCCAATGGATGGTCGAGGACTGAGGCTTGAGAACTGAGGCTCGACAATGAAGGCTCGAGGACTGAGGCTTGAGAACTGAGGCTCGCCAATGGAGGCTCGAGGACTGAGGCTTGAGAACTGAGGCTCGCCAATGGAGGCTCGAGGACTGAGGCTTGAGAACTGAGGCTCGACAATGAAGGCTCGAGGACTGAGGCTTGAGAACTGAGGCTCACCAATGGAGGCTCGAGGACTGCGGCTTGAGAACTGAGGCTCGACAATGAAGGCTCGAGGACTGAGACTTGAGAACTGAGGCTTGAGAACTGAGGCTTGAGAACTGAGGCTCGCCAATGGAGGCTCGAGGACTGAGAAATGAGGCTCGCCGATGGAGGCTCGAGGACTGAGGCTTGAGAACTGAGGCTCGACAATGAAGGCTCGAGGACTGAGGCTTGAGAACTGAGGCTTGAGAACTGAGGCTTGAGAACTGAGGCTCGCCAATGGAGGCTCGAGGACTGAGAAATGAGGCTCGCCGATGGAGGCTCGAGGACTGAGGCTTGAGAACTGAGGCTCGACAATGAAGGCTCGAGGACTGAGGCTTGAGAACTGAGGCTCGCCAATGGAGGCTCGAGGACTGAGGCTTGAGAAGTGGGGCTCGCCAATGGAGGCTCGAGGACTGAGGCTTGAGAACTGAGGCTCGCCAATGGAGGCTCGAGGACTGAGGCTTGAGAAGTGGGGCTCGCCAATGGAGGCTCGAGGACTGAGGCTTGAGAACTGAGGCTCGACAATGAAGGCTCGAGGCTTGAGAACTGAGGCTCGACAATGAAGGCTCGACAATGGAGGCTCGACAATGAAGGCTCGACAATAATGGCTCAACATTGAATCCTCGACATTGAAGGCTCGACAATGAAGGCTCGAGGGCTGAGGCTCGCCAATGGATGGTCGAGGACTGAGGCTTGAGAACTGAGGCTCGACAATGGAGGCTCGAGGACTGAGGCTTGAGAACTGAGGCTCGCCAATGGAGGCTCGAGGACTGAGGCTTGAGAACTGAGGCTCGACAATGAAGGCTCGAGGACTGAGGCTTGATAACTGAGGCTCGCCAATGGAGGCTCGAGGACTGAGGCTTGAGAACTGAGGCTCGACAATGAAGGCTCGAGGACTGAGGCTTGAGAACTGAGGCTCGACAATGAAGGCTCGAGGACTGAGGCTCAACAATGAAGGCTCGACAATGGAGGCTCGACAATGAAGGCTCGACAATAATGGCTCAACATTGAATCCTCGACATTGAAGGGTCGACAATGAAGGCTCGAGGGCTGAGGCTCGCCAATGGAGGCTCGAGGACTGAGGCTTGAGAACTGAGGCTCGACAATGAAGGCTCGAGGACTGAAGCTTGAGAACTGAGGCTCGCCAATGGTGGCTCGAGGACTGAGGCTTGAGAACTGAGGCTCGACAATGAAGGCTCGAGGACAGAGGCTTGAGAACTGAGGCTCGCCAATGGAGGCTCGAGGACTGAGGCTTGAGAACTGAGGCTTGAGAACTGAGGCTCGACAATGAAAGCTCGAGGACTGAGGCGTGAGAACTGAGGCTCGAGGATCGACAATGAAGGCTCGACAATGGAGGCTCGACAATGAAGGCTCGACAATAATGGCTCAACATTGAATCCTCGACATTGAAGGGTCGACAATGAAGGCTCGAGGGCTGAGGCTCGCCAATGGAGGCTCGAGGACTGAGGCTTGAGAACTGAGGCTCGACAATGAAGGCTCGAGGACTGAGGCTCGATGGCTGAGGCTTGAGAACTGAGGCTCGCCAATGGAGGCTCGAGGACTGAGGCATGAGAACTGAGGCTCGCCAATGGAGGCTCGAGGATTGAGGCTCGACAATGAAGGCTCGACAATGGAGGCTCGACAATGAAGGCTCGACAATAATGGCTCAACATTGAATCCTCGACATTGAAGGGTCGACAATGAAGGCTTGAGAACTGAGGCTCGACAATGAAGGCTCGAGGAGTGAGGCTTGAGAACTGAGGCTCGACCATGAAGGCTCGAGGACTGAGGCTTGAGAACTGAGGCTCGCCAATGGAGGCTCGAGGACTGAGGCATGAGAACTGAGACTCGCCAATGGAGGCTCGAGGACTGAGGCTTGAGAACTGAGGCTCGACAATGAAGGCTCGAGGACTGAGGCTCAACAATGAAGGCTCGACAATGGAGGCTCGACAATGAAGGCTCGACAATAATGGCTCAACATTGAATCCTCGACATTGAAGGGTCGACAATGAAGGCTTGAGAACTGAGGCTCGCCAATGGAGGCTCGAGGACTGAGGCATGAGAACTGAGGCTCGCCAATGGAGGCTCGAGGAATGAGGCTTGAGAACTGAGGCTCGACAATGAAGGCTCGAGGACTGAGGCTTGAGAACTGAGGCTCGCCAATGGAGGCTCGAGGACTGAGGCTTGAGAACTGAGGCTCGACAATGAAGGCTCGACAATGGAGGCTCGACAATGAAGGCTCGACAATAATGGCTCAACATTGAATCCTCGACATTGAAGGGTCGACAATGAAGGCTCGAGGGCTGAGGCTCGCCAATGGAGGCTCGATGACTGAGGCTTGAGAACTGAGGCTCGACAATGAAGGCTCGAGGACTGAGGCTTGAGAACTGAGGCTCGCCAATGGTGGCTCGAGGACTGAGGCTTGAGAACTGAGGCTCGACAATGAAGGCTCGAGGACTGAGGCTTGAGAACTGCGGCTCGCCAATGGAGGCTCGAGGACTGAGGCTTGAGAACTGAGGCTTGAGAACTGAGGCTCGACAATGAAAGCTCGAGGACTGAGGCTTGAGAACTGAGGCTCGAGGACTGAGGCTCGACAATGAAGGCTCGACAATGGAGGCTCGACAATGAAGGCTCGACAATAATGGCTCAACATTGAATCCTCGACATTGAAGGGTCGACAATGAAGGCTCGAGGGCTGAGGCTCGCCAATGGAGGCTCGAGGACTGAGGCTTGAGAACTGAGGCTCGACAATGAAGGCTCGAGGACTGAGGCTCGATGGCTGAGGCTTGAGAACTGAGGCTCGCCAATGGAGGCTCGAGGACTGAGGCATGAGAACTGAGGCTCGCCAATGGAGGCTCGAGGACTGAGGCTCGACAATGAAGCCTCGACAATGGAGGCTCGACAATGAAGGCTCGACAATAATGGCTCAACATTGAATCCTCGACATTGAAGGGTCGACAATGAAGGCTTGAGAACTGAGGCTCGACAATGAAGGCTCGAGGAGTGAGGCTTGAGAACTGAGGCTCGCCAATGGAGGCTCGAGGACGGAGGCTTGAGAACTGAGGCTCGACAATGAAGGCTCGAGGACTGAGGCTCGACAATGAAGGCACGACAATGGAGGCTCGACAATGAAGGCTCGACAATAATGGCTCAACATTGAATCCTCGACATTGAAGGGTCGACAATGAAGGCTCGAGGGCTGAGGCTCGCCAATGGAGGCTCGAGGACTGAGGCTTAAGAAATGAGGCTCGACAATGAAGGCTCGAGGACTGAGGCTTGAGAACTGAGGCTCGCCAATGGTGGCTCGAGGACTGAGGCTTGAGAACTGAGGCTCGACAATGAAGGCTCGAGGACTGAGGCTTGAGAACTGAGGCTCGGCAATGGAGGCTCGAGGACTGAGGCTTGAGAACTGAGGCTTGAGAACTGAGGCTCGCCAATGGAGGCTCGAGGACTGAGGCTTGAGAACTGAGGCTTGAGAACTGAGGCTCGACAATGAAGGCTCGAGGACTGAGGCTCGAGAACTGAGGCTCGCCAATGGAGGCTTGAGAACTGAGGCTCGCCAATGGAGACTCGAGGACTGAGGCTTGAGAACTGAGGCTCGACAATGAAGGCTCGAGGACTGAGGCTTGAGAACTGAGGCTCGCCAATGGTGGCTCGAGGACTGAGGCTTGAGAACTGAGGCTCGACAATGAAGGCTCGAGGACTGAGGCTTGAGAACTGAGGCTCGGCAATGGAGGCTCGAGGACTGAGGCTTGAGAACTGAGGCTTGAGAACTGAGGCTCGCCAATGGAGGCTCGAGGACTGAGGCTTGAGAACTGAGGCTTGAGAACTGAGGCTCGACAATGAAAGCTCGAGGACTGAGGCTCGAGAACTGAGGCTCGCCAATGGAGGCTTGAGAACTGAGGCTCGCCAATGGAGGCTCGAGGACTGAGGCTTGAGAACTGAGGCTCGACAATGAAGGCTCGAGGACTGAGGCTTGAGAACCGAGGCTCGACAATGAAGGCTCGACAATGGAGGCTCGACAATGAAGGCTCGACAATAATGGCTCAACATTGAATCCTCGACATTGAAGGGTCGACAATGAAGGCTCGAGGACTGAGGCTTGAGAACTGAGGCTTGAGAACTGAGGCTCGACAATGAAGGCTCGAGAACTGAGGCTTGAGAACTGAGGCTCGCCAATGGAGGCTCGAGGACTGAGGCTTGAGAACTGAGGCTCGACAATGAAGGCTCGAGGACTGAGGCTTGAGAACTGAGGCTCGACAATGAAGGCTCGAGGACTGAGGCTTGAGAACTGAGGCTTGAGAACTGAGGCTCGACAATGAAGGCTCGAGGACTGAGGCTTGAGAACGGAGGCTTGAGAACTGAGGCTCGACAATGGAGGCTCGAGGGCTAAGGCTTGAGAACTGAGGCTCGACAATGAAGGCTCGAGGACTGAGGCTCGCCAATGGAGGTTCGAGGACTGAGGCTTGAGAACTGAGGCTCGACAATGAAGGCTCGAGGACTGAGGCTTGCCAATGGAGGCTCGAGAACTGAGGCTCGACAATGAAGGCTCGAGAACTGAAGCTCGAGAATTGAGGCTCGACAATGAAGGCTCGACAATAATGGCTCAACATTGAATCCTCGACATTGAAGGGTCGACAATGAAGGCTCGAGAACTGAGGTTTGAGAACTGAGGCTCGCCAATGGAGGCTCGAGGACTGAGGCTCGAGAACTGAGGCTCGACAATGAAGGCTCGACAATGCAGGCTCGACAATGAAGGCTCGACAATGATGGCTCAACATTGAATCCTCGACATTGAAGGGTCGACAATGAAGGCTCGAGAACTGAGGCTCGCCAATCGAGGCTCAAGAACTGAGGCTCGAGAACTGAGGCTCGACAATGAAGGCTCGACAATGGAGGCTCGACAATGAAGGCTCGACAATGATGGCTCAACATTGAATCCTCGACATTGAAGGGTCAACAATGAAGGCTCGAGAACTGAGGCTCGCCAATGGAGGCTCGAGAACTGAGGCTCGAGAACTGAGGCTCGAGAACTGAGGCACGACAATGAAGGCTCGACAATGGAGGCTCGACAATGAAGGCTCGACAATGATGGCTCAACATTGAATCCTCGACATTGAAGGGTCGACAATGAAGGCTCGAGAACTGAGGCTCGAGAACTGAGGCTCGCCAATGGAGGCTCGAGAACTGAGGCTCGAGAAGTGAGGCTCGAGAACTGAGGCTCGACAATGAAGGCTCGACAATGGAGGCTCGACAATGAAGGCTCGACAATGATGGCTCAACATTGAATCCTCGACATTGAAGGGTCGACAATGAAGGCACGAGAACTGAGGCTCGAGAACTGAGGCTCGACAATGAAGGCTCGACAATGGAAGCTCGACAATGAAGGCTCGACAATGATGGCTCAACATTGAATCCTCGACATTGAAGGGTCGACAATGAAGGCTCGAGAACTGAGGCTCGCCAATGGAGGCTCGAGAACTGAGGCTCGAGAACTGAGGCTCGACAATGAAGGCTCGACAATGGAGGGTCGACAATGAAGGCTCGACAATGATGGCTCAACATTGAATCCTCGACATTGAAGGGTCGACAATGAAGGCTCGAGAACTGAGGCTCGAGAACTGAGGCTCGACAATGAAGGCTCGACAATGGAAGCTCGACAATGAAGGCTCAACAATGATGGCTCAACACAACCTCGTACCCAGGGTTTTGCCCGCCTCACCGGCGAGGCGGGCAAAACCCTGGGTACGAGGTTGGGCTCAACATTGAATCCTCGACATTGAAGGGTCGACAATGAAGGCTCGAGAACTGAGGCTCGCCAATGGAGGCTCGAGAACTGAGGCTCGAGAACTGAGGCTCGACAATGAAGGCTCGACAATGGAGGCTCGACAATGAAGGCTCGACAATGATGGCTCAACATTGAATCCTCGACATTGAAGGGTCGACAATGAAGGCTCGAGAACTGAGGCTCGAGAACTGAGGCTCGACAATGAAGGCTCGACAATGGAAGAAAACAATGAAGGCTCGACAATGATGGCTCAACATTGAATCCTCGACATTGAAGGGTCGACAATGAAGGCTCGAGAACTGAGGCTCGCCAATGGAGGCTCGAGAACTGAGGCTCGAGAACTGAGGCTCGACAATGAAGGCTCGACAATGGAGGCTCGACAATGAAGGCTCGACAATGATGGCTCAACATTGAATCCTCGACATTGAAGGGTCGACAATGAAGGCTCGAGAACTGAGGCTCGAGAACTGAGGCTCGCCAATGGAGGCTCGAGAACTGAGGCTCGAGAAGTGAGGCTCGAGAAGTGAGGCTCGACAATGAAGGCTCGACAATGGAGGCTCGACAATGAAGGCTCGACAATGATGGCTCAACATTGAATCCTCGACATTGAAGGGTCGACAATGAAGGCTCGAGAACTGAGGCTCGCCAATGGAGGCTCGAGAACTGAGGCTCGAGAACTGAGGCTCGACAATGAAGGCTCGACAATGGAGGCTCGACAATGAAGGCTCGACAATGATGGCTCAACATTGAATCCTCGACATTGAAGGGTCGACAATGAAGGCTCGAGAACTGAGGCTCGAGAACTGAGGCTCGACAATGAAGGCTCGACAATGGAAGAAAACAATGAAGGCTCGACAATGATGGTCAACATTGAATCCTCGACATTGAAGGGTCGACAATGAAGGCTCGAGAACTGAGGCTCGCCAATGGAGGCTCGAGAACTGAGGCTCGAGAACTGAGGCTCGACAATGAAGGCTCGACAATGGAGGCTCGACAATGAAGGCTCGACAATGATGGCTCAACATTGAATCCTCGACATTGAAGGGTCGACAATGAAGGCTCGAGAACTGAGGCTCGAGAACTGAGGCTCGCCAATGGAGGCTCGAGAACTGAGGCTCGAGAAGTGAGTCTCGAGAAGTGAGGCTCGACAATGAAGGCTCGACAATGGAGGCTCGACAATGAAGGCTCGACAATGATGGCTCAACATTGAATCCTCGACATTGAAGGGTCGACAATGAAGGCTCGAGAACTGAGGCTCGCCAATGGAGGCTCGAGAAGTGAGGCTCGAGAACTGAGGCTCGAGAACTGAGGCTCGACAATGAAGGCTCGACAATGGAGGCTCGACAATGATGGCTCGACAATGATGGCTCAACATTGAATCCTCGACATTGAAGGGTCGACAATGAAGGCTCGAGAACTGAGGCTCGAGAACTGAGGCTCGACAATGAAGGCTCGAGGACTGAGGCTTGAGAACCGAGGCTCGCCAATGGAGGTTCGAGGACTGAGGCTCGACAATGAAGGCTCGACAATGGAGGCTCGACAATGAAGGCTCGACAATAATGGCTGAACATTGAATCCTCGACATTGAAGGGTCGACAATGGAGGCTCGAGGACTGAGGCTTGAGAACTGAGGCTTGAGAACTGAGGCTCGACAATGAAGGCTCGAGGACTGAGGCTTGAGAACTGAGGCTCGCCAATGGAGGCTCGAGGACTGAGGCTTGAGAACTGAGGTTCGCCAATGGAGGTTCGAGGACTGAGGCTTGAGAACTGAGGCTCGACAATGAATGCTCGAGGACTGAGGCTCGACAATGAAGGCTCGACAATGGAGGCTCGACAATGGAGGCTCGACAATGAAGGCTCGACAATAATGGCTGAACATTGAATCCTCGACATTGAAGGGTCGACAATGAAGGCTCGAGGGCTGAGGCTCGCCAATGGAGGCTCGAGGACTGAGAACTGAGGCTTGAGAACTGAGGCTCGACAATGAAGGCTCGAGGACTGAGGCTTGAGAACTGAGGCTCGCCAATGGAGGCTCGAGGACTGAGGCTTGAGAACTGAGGTCCGCCAATGGAGGTTCGAGGACTGAGGCTTGAGAACTGAGGCTCGACAATGAAGGCTCGAGGACTGAGGCTCGACAATGAAGGCTCGACAATGGAGGCTCGACAATGAAGGCTCGACAATAATGGCTCAACATTGAATCCTCGACATTGAAGGGTCGACAATGAAGGCTTGAGAACTGAGGCTCGTCAATGGAGGCTCGAGGACTGAGGCTTGAGAACTGAGGCTCGCCAATGGAGGCTCGAGGACTGAGGCTTGAGAACTGAGGCTCGACAATGAAGGCTCGAGGACCGAGGCTTGAGAACTGAGGCTCGACAATGAAGGCTCGAGGACTGAGGCTTGAGAACTGAGGCTTGAGAACTGAGGCTCGACAATGAAGGCTCGAGGACTGAGAACGGAGGCTTGAGAACTGAGGCTCGACAATGGAGGCTCGAGGACTAAGGCTTGAGAACTGAGGCTCGACAATGGAGGTTCGAGGACTGAGGCTTGAGAACTGAGGCTCGACAATGAAGGCTCGAGGACTGAGGCTTGCCAATGGAGGCTCGAGAACTGAGGCTCGAGAACTGAGGCTCGACAATGAAGGCTCGAGAACTGAAGCTCGAGAATTGAGGCTCGACAATGAAGGCTCGACAATAATGGCTCAACATTGAATCCTCGACATTGAAGGGTCGACAATGAAGGCTCGAGAACTGAGGTTTGAGAACTGAGGCTCGCCAATGGAGGCTCGAGGACTGAGGCTCGAGAACTGAGGCTCGACAATGAAGGCTCGACAATGGAGGCTCGACAATGAAGGCTCGACAATGATGGCTCAACATTGAATCCTCGACATTGAAGGGTCGACAATGAAGGCTCGAGAACTGAGGCTCGCCAATGGAGGCTCAAGAACTGAGGCTCGAGAACTGAGGCTCGACAATGAAGGCTCGACAATGGAGGCTCGACAATGAAGGCTCGACAATGATGGCTCAACATTGAATCCTCGACATTGAAGGGTCAACAATGAAGGCTCGAGAACTGAGGCTCGCCAATGGAGGCTCGAGAACTGAGGCTCGAGAACTGAGGCACGACAATGAAGGCTCGACAATGGAGGCTCGACAATGAAGGCTCGACAATGATGGCTCAACATTGAATCCTCGACATTGAAGGGTCGACAATGAAGGCTCGAGAACTGAGGCTCGAGAACTGAGGCTCGCCAATGGAGGCTCGAGAACTGAGGCTCGAGAAGTGAGGCTCGAGAACTGAGGCTCGACAATGAAGGCTCGACAATGGAGGCTCGACAATGATGGCTCGACAATGATGGCTCAACATTGAATCCTCGACATTGAAGGGTCGACAATGAAGGCTCGAGAACTGAGGCTCGAGAACTGAGGCTCGACAATGAAGGCTCGACAATGGAAGCTCGACAATGAAGGCTCAACAATGATGGCTCAACATTGAATCCTCGACATTGAAGGGTCGACAATGAAGGCTCGAGAACTGAGGCTCGCCAATGGAGGCTCGAGAACTGAGGCTCGAGAACTGAGGCTCGAGAACTGAGGCTCGACAATGAAGGCTCGACAATGGAGGCTCGACAATGAAGGCTCGACAATGATGGCTCAACATTGAATCCTCGACATTGAAGGGTCGACAATGAAGGCTCGAGAACTGAGGCTCGAGAACTGAGGCTCGACAATGAAGGCTCGACAATGGAAGAAAACAATGAAGGCTCGACAATGATGGCTCAACATTGAATCCTCGACATTGAAGGGTCGACAATGAAGGCTCGAGAACTGAGGCTCGCCAATGGAGGCTCGAGAACTGAGGCTCGAGAACTGAGGCTCGACAATGAAGGCTCGACAATGGAGGCTCGACAATGAAGGCTCGACAATGATGGCTCAACATTGAATCCTCGACATTGAAGGGTCGACAATGAAGGCTCGAGAACTGAGGCTCGAGAACTGAGGCTCGAGAACTGAGGCTCGCCAATGGAGGCTCGAGAACTGAGGCTCGAGAAGTGAGGCTCGAGAAGTGAGGCTCGACAATGAAGGCTCGACAATGGAGGCTCGACAATGAAGGCTCGACAATGATGGCTCAACATTGAATCCTCGACATTGAAGGGTCGACAATGAAGGCTCGAGAACTGAGGCTCGAGAACTGAGGCTCGACAATGAAGGCTCGACAATGGAAGAAAACAATGAAGGCTCGACAATGATGGCTCAACATTGAATCCTCGACATTGAAGGGTCGACAATGAAGGCTCGAGAACTGAGGCTCGCCAATGGAGGCTCGAGAACTGAGGCTCGAGAACTGAGGCTCGACAATGAAGGCTCGACAATGGAGGCTCGACAATGAAGGCTCGACAATGATGGCTCAACATTGAATCCTCGACATTGAAGGGTCGACAATGAAGGCTCGAGAACTGAGGCTCGAGAACTGAGGCTCGAGAACTGAGGCTCGCCAATGGAGGCTCGAGAACTGAGGCTCGAGAAGTGAGGCTCGAGAAGTGAGGCTCGACAATGAAGGCTCGACAATGGAGGCTCGACAATGAAGGCTCGACAATGATGGCTCAACATTGAATCCTCGACATTGAAGGGTCGACAATGAAGGCTCGAGAACTGAGGCTCGCCAATGGAGGCTTGAGAACTGAGGCTCGAGAACTGAGGCTCGAGAACTGAGGCTCGACAATGAAGGCTCGACAATGGAGGCTCGACAATGATGGCTCGACAATGATGGCTCAACATTGAATCCTCGACATTGAAGGGTCGACAATGAAGGCTCGAGAACTGAGGCTCGAGAACTGAGGCTCGACAATGAAGGCTCGACAATGGAAGCTCGACAATGAAGGCTCAACAATGATGGCTCAACATTGAATCCTCGACATTGAAGGGTCGACAATGAAGGCTCGAGAACTGAGGCTCGCCAATGGAGGCTCGAGAACTGAGGCTCGAGAACTGAGGCTCGACAATGAAGGCTCGACAATGGAGGCTCGACAATGAAGGCTCGACAATGATGGCTCAACATTGAATCCTCGACATTGAAGGGTCGACAATGAAGGCTCGAGAACTGAGGCTCGAGAACTGAGGCTCGACAATGAAGGCTCGACAATGGAAGAAAACAATGAAGGCTCGACAATGATGGCTCAACATTGAATCCTCGACATTGAAGGGTCGACAATGAAGGCTCGAGAACTGAGGCTCGCCAATGAAGGCTCGAGAACTGAGGCTCGAGAACTGAGGCTCGCCAATGGAGGCTCGAGAACTGAGGCTCGAGAAGTGAGGCTCGAGAAGTGAGGCTCGACAATGAAGGCTCGACAATGGAGGCTCGACAATGAAGGCTCGACAATGATGGCTCAACATTGAATCCTCGACATTGAAGGGTCGACAATGAAGGCTCGAGAACTGAGGCTCGCCAATGGAGGCTCGAGAACTGAGGCTCGAGAACTGAGGCTCGACAATGAAGGCTCGACAATGGAGGCTCGACAATGAAGGCTCGACAATGATGGCTCAACATTGAATCCTCGACATTGAAGGGTCGACAATGAAGGCTCGAGAACTGAGGCTCGAGAACTGAGGCTCGACAATGAAGGCTCGACAATGGAAGAAAACAATGAAGGCTCGACAATGATGGCTCAACATTGAATCCTGGACATTGAAGGGTCGACAATGAAGGCTCGAGAACTGAGGCTCGCCAATGGAGGCTCGAGAACTGAGGCTCGAGAACTGAGGCTCGACAATGAAGGCTCGACAATGGAGGCTCGACAATGAAGGCTCGACAATGATGGCTCAACATTGAATCCTCGACATTGAAGGGTCGACAATGAAGGCTCGAGAACTGAGGCTCGCCAATGGAGGCTCGAGAACTGAGGCTCGAGAACTGAGGCTCGACAATGAAGGC
Organism: Chrysogorgia sp. JL179-B06; assembly: GCA_035772405.1. Classification (NCBI taxonomy): domain Eukaryota; kingdom Metazoa; phylum Cnidaria; class Anthozoa; order Scleralcyonacea; family Chrysogorgiidae; genus Chrysogorgia; species Chrysogorgia sp. JL179-B06. The sequence continues at coordinate 1,358,023 of JAYKKM010000295.1, forward strand.
TCGACAATGGAGGCTCGACAATGAAGGCTCGACAATGATGGCTCAACATTGAATCCTCGACATTGAAGGGTCGACAATGAAGGCTCGAGAACTGAGGCTCGAGAACTGAGGCTCGCCAATGGAGGCTCGAGAAGTGAGGCTCGAGAAGTGAGGCTCGAGAAGTGAGGCTCGACAATGAAGGCTCGACAATGGAGGCTCGACAATGATGGCTCAACATTGAATCCTCGACATTGAAGGGTCGACAATGAAGGCTCGAGAACTGAGGCTCGCCAATGGAGGCTCGAGAACTGAGGCTCGAGAACTGAGGCTCGACAATGAAGGCTCGACAATGGAGGCTCGACAATGAAGGCTCGACAATGATGGCTCAACATTGAATCCTCGACATTGAAGGGTCGACATTGAAGGGTCGACAATGAAGGCTCGAGAACTGAGGCTCGCCAATGGAGGCTCGAGAACTGAGGCTCGAGAAGTGAGGCTCGAGAAGTGAGGCTCGACAATGAAGGCTCGACAATGGAGGCTCGACAATGAAGGCTCGACAATGATGGCTCAACATTGAATCCTCGACATTGAAGGGTCGACAATGAAGGCTCGAGAACTGAGGCTCGCCAATGGAGATCGAGAACTGAGGCTCGAGAACTGAGGCTCGAGAACTGAGGCTCGAGAATTGAGGCTCGAGAATGAAGGCTCGACAATGGAGGCTCGACAATGAAGGCTCGACAATGATGGCTCAAGAGCTCCATAGAGGTATATGTGAAAATGTTCTATTCCCCATACAATCGCTAGAGCCTCCTTCTCTGTCTGGGAGTAGCGCGTCTCGGTTGATGTAAGAGCACGACTACCATATGCAATGATTTTCCCCGGTTTCGTTGATCCTTTGGCACGTTGAGATAGGATTGCTGATAATCCTACTGGGCTTGCATCTACCAGGATGATTGTTTCATTTTTTGTGTCGAAGTAGCTCACGACGGGGCTATTTACTAGTGCACTTTTCAATTTCTGGTATGCATCTTCGTGCTCGCTGTTCCATTTAAATTTGCTGTCCTTGTGTGTGAGTTGGCGAAGGGGTTCGGTGATTGTTGCAAAATCGGGAATGGGAGCTGTAATTTGCCATCCCTAACAGACTACGAATCTCACTTGCTGTCGTTGGAGTGGAACTGTTCGTAAAAGCTGACACCTTCTTTGGGTCCGGGCTGACTCCGTCTTTGGTAAACACTAATCCGAAAAATTCAAGGTTATGCTTCAAGAACAAGCATTTACCCAGGTTCAGAGTGAGTCCATGTGCTTTTAATCGTGTCAAACATTCTTCCAAAGCTTCGTTGTGGGCTGTATATGTTGAGCCAAATACCAGGATGTCGTCGGCAATATTTCGGACGCCTTTGATGCCTTGTAATACCTGCTGCAAGGTGTGTTGGAATGTCTCGGCTGCTGAGTTGGTGCCATAATTGAGGCGTTTCTAACGAAACAACCCTGCGTGGGTTGTGAAAGTTGTGATGTGCCTGCTCGCAGGGGATAACTCCAGCTGATGGACCGCTTGTGACAAATCTAATTTCGAAAAGAACTTTGCACCATTTAGTTCCAGTGAAACGTCCTTGACTGTGGGAATTGGATGTCGCACACGTGCAATAGCCGTGTTTGCAGCTCTCGTGTCAACACACAGACGTATGTTGTCGTCTTTCTTGGGAACGATAACGATTGGTGAAATCCAGTCTGTTTCTTCGGTGTCAGAGACTTTCTCCATTATATCTTGTTGTTGCAACTGGTTTAGTTCAACTTCAACTTTCTCTCGGAGGTGAAATGGTATTCGTCGTTGTTATTGAACCACTGGCTTGACATCTTTGTCGATAATAAGATGAATTTGTTTGCTTTTCAGTTTTCCAAGTCCTTGGAAAATACTGGAATGGTTACGGATGATGTTTTGTACTCCTCTATCTTTGACAGACGTTTTCTTCAATGCATCATCAGTTGTTGGTGTCACAGTTGTGACTGTGTTTAAATGTAGAATAATTAGTCCCAATTCTTGTGCTGTATTCGAGAACTGAGGCTCGACAATGGAGGCTCGAGAACTGAGGCTCGAGAACTGAGGCTCGACAATGAAGGCTCGACAATGGAGGCTCGACAATGAAGGCTCGACAATGATGGCTCAACATTGAATCCTCGACATTGAAGGGTCGACAATGAAGGCTTGAGAACTGAGGCTCGCCAATGGAGGCTCGAGAACTGAGGCTCGAGAACTGAGGCTCGAGAACTGAGGCTCGAGAACTGAGGCTCGAGAACTGAGGCTCGACAATGAAGGCTCCAGAACTGAGGCTCGCCAATGGAGGCTCGACAATGAAGGCTCGACAATGATGGCTCAACATTGAATCCTCGACATTGAAGGGTCGACAATGAAGGCTCGAGAACTGAGGCTCGCCAATGGAGGCTTATAATGTTAGAACGCTACACCAAGTTTGAAAAGCCAAAGATTTGTGGTCGACTGCGATCCAGATGAAAGATGGTGATGATAACATTGAGATGTAGCCCACGAGGGACTTCAGACCAGCAATTTCAGAATTTGTGAAACCCTGTAGAAAATAATTACTAATCAAGTCATCTTTATCCTGTCTGCCGTCTTTGATCAATGCAGGTGTGTAAACTGGTGGAACACACATTGAGCGACATAGCGAGTTCAAGAGCGTCCTCTTGAACTCGCTATGTCGCTCAATGTGTGTTCCACCAGTTTACACACCTGCATTGATCAAAGACGGCAGACAGGATAAAGATGACTTGATTAGTAATTATTTTCTACAGGGTTTCACAAATTCTGAAATTGCTGGTCTGAAGTCCCTCGTGGGCTACATCTTAATGTTATCATCACCATCTTTCATCTGGATCGCAGTCGACCACAAATCTTTGGCTTTTCAAACTTGGTGTAGCGTTCTAACATAACCATCCTTATTATAGGTATTTTGCACATAAACCTTTAGTACTTGAGAGGTTTAATAACAATAATTAGTATGTAGCAAAAGAGCTTACTTACCGAAAACAAAAAAGACCGAAAATAAAAAGACAGCAAATAAGAAATTTGGCTGAAGTCTGAATTCTGATTGTTGCTCAACTTACCTTTATTGTAGCGCCAAAAACTTCAGCCATGAGTATCTGGTTTGGCAGTAAACCACAAAGTTTGGCCAAAAGTCTCTTTAGTTTTTTATATTTATCATCTGCACTTAATAGTAAACCATATTTTATGGGCACCAAGCCATCCAGGGTCACCACTAGAAGACAAGTAAAAAATATCAAGATTCATGCTCGAGATATTCAGCCAATAGATCTCTTTCATAATGGCTGCCATTTTAAATATTCTTTTATCCGCATTTAAACTAAACAAACCAAACTAAACTAAACTAAACTAAACTAAACTAAACTAAACTAAACTAAACTAAACTAAACTAAAGTAAACTAAACAAAGTAAACTAAACAAAGTAAACTAAACAAAGTAAACTAAACAAAGTAAACTAAACAAAGTAAACTAAACAAAGTAAACTAAACTAAACTAAACTAAACTAAACTAAACTAAACTAGACTAAACTAGACTAAACTAAACTAAATAAAGTAAAGTAAAGTAAAGTAAAGTAAAGTAAAGTAAAGTAAAGTAAAGTAAAGTAAAGTAAAGTAAAGTAAACTAAACTAAACTAAACTAAACTAAACTAAAGTAAACTAAAGTAAACTAAAGTAAACTAAACTAAAGTAAAGTAAAGTAAAGTAAAGTAAACTAAACTAAACTAAACTAAACTAAAGTAAAGTAAACTAAAGTAAACTAAAGTAAACTAAAGTAAACTAAAGTAAACTAAAGTAAACTAAAGTAAACTAAACTAAACTAAACTAAAGTAAAGTAAAGTAAAGTAAAGTAAAGTAAAGTAAAGTAAAGTAAAGTAAAGTAAAGTAAAGTAAAACTAAAGTAAAGTAAACTAAGCTAAACTAAGCTAAACTAAGCTAAACTAAACTAAATAAAGTAAACTAAACTAAATAAAGTAAAGTAAAGTAAAGTAAAGTAAAGTAAAGTAAAGTAAAGTAAACTAAACTAAACTAAAGTAAAGTAAAGTAAAGTAAAGTAAAGTAAACTAAAGTAAACTAAAGTAAACTAAAGTAAACTAAAGTAAACTAAAGTAAACTAAACTAAACTAAACTAAATAAAGTAAAGTAAAGTAAAGTAAACTAAATAAAGTAAAGTAAAGTAAACTAAACTAAACTAAACTAAACTAAACTAAACTAAACTAAACTAAACTAAATAAAGTAAACTACACTACACTAAACTAAACTAAACTAAACTAAACTAAACTAAACTAAACTAAACTAAACTAAATAAAGTAAAGTAAAGTAAAGTAAAGTAAAGTAAACTAAACTAAACTAAACTAAACTAAACTAATTAACTAAACTAAACTAAACTAAACTAAACTAAACTAAACTAAATAAAGTAAACTAAACTAAACTAAACTAAACTAAACTAAACTAAACTAAATAAAGTAAACTAAACTAAACAGAAACTAAACTAAACTAAACTAAACTAAACTAAACTAAATAAAGTAAACTAAACTAAACTAAACTAAACTAAACTAAACTAAACTAAACTAAACTAAACTAAATAAAGTAAAGTAAAGTAAAGTAAACTAAACTAAATAAAGTAAAGTAAAGTAAAGTAAAGTAAACAAACTAAACAGAAACTAAACAGAAACTAAACTAAACTAAACTATACAGAAACTACACTAAACTAAACTAAACTAAAGTAAACTAAACTAAACTAAACTAAACTAAACTAAACTAAATAAACTAAACTAAACTAAATAAACTAAACTAAACTAAACTAAACTAAACTAAACTAAATAAAGTAAACTAAACTAAACTAAACTAAACTAAACTAAACTAAACTAAACTAAATAAACTAAACTAAACTAAACTAAACTAAATAAAGTAAAGTAAAGTAAAGTAAACTAAACTAAACTAAACTAAACTAAATAAAGTAAAGTAAAGTAAAGTAAACTAAACTAAACTAAACTAAACTAAACTAAATAAAGTAAAGTAAAGTAAAGTAAACTAAACTAACTAAACAGAAACTAAACAGAAACTAAACAGAAACTAAACTAAACTAAACTAAATTAAACAGAAACTAAACTAAACTAAATAAAGTAAACTAAACTAAACTAAACTAAACTAAACTAAACAGATACTAAACAGATACTAAACAGATACTAAACTAAACTAAACTAAACTAAACTAAACTAAACTAAACTAAACTAAACTAAACTAAACTAAACTAAATAAAGTAAACTAAACTAAACTAAATAAAGTAAACTAAACTAAACTAAACTAAACTAAACTAAACTAAACTAAACTAAACTAAACTAAACTAACTTTTATTTATTGGTTCTAAGGATTTATGGTGAAGGAAAATTTCGAGTGTTGGAATATATACATTTTAAGACCAAACCGGGACCAGTTGCGAAAAATGCAACTTAGAGGCCTTCCGGCTGGAATTGAACCCGCGACCCCGCGATGGTGTGCAGTGCTCTGACCATTAAACTGTTCCCCTAGAGGTCCAGTAAAGGCCACCCCTCATTGGTCCAGTGTTATTACAGGAGGAAAGCGGAGTACCCGGAGAAAACCTGCGGTGTCAGTAGAGTCAAACTGAAAGCACTCTTCTCACTTGCGGCCAAGGCGAAATCTTTAATCTGATAACTGCACTGAGCAGAAATCGAACCCGGGTTGCAGAGGTGAAAGACACGTTCCACCAACACCCCAAGGCTAATACCCCGTATCAGGATGCGAGAACAGCAGCCCACTTAAACACAGCGAAACGTAAATTACGTAATGTACTTACCAATACATTCAACGTAAATCGAGTTGTCCATTGGAATAGGCAAGGAAAGGAATGTGTAAGGATCAAAACGTACACTGACATGATCACATTGTCAACATCTCACGCAACTTTTAAGCTAAAAACAAAATAAAACCAGAATAAGACCAGCTACATGCATAAGTGAGATGGAGATACACTACAACCAACATTAATGTCTGTCTGTCTGTCTGTCTGTCTGTCTGTCTGTCTGTCTGTCTGTCTGTCTGTCTGTCTGTCTGTCTGTCTGTCTGTCTGTCTATCTGTCTGTCTGTCTGTCTGTCTGTCTGGATCTGTCTGTCTGGATCTGTCTGTCTGGATCTGTCTGTCTGGATCTGTCTGTCTGGATCTGTCTGTCTGGATCTGTCTGTCTGGATCTGTCTGTCTGGATCTGTCTGTCTGGATCTGTCTGTCTGGATCTGTCTGTCTGGATCTGTCTGTCTGGATCTGTCTGTCTGGATATGTCTGTCTGTCTGGATCTGTCTGGATCTGTCTGTCTGGATATGTCTGTCTGGATATGTCTGTCTGTCTGGATCTGTCTGTCTGTCTGTCTGTCTGGATCTGTCTGTCTGTCTGTCTGTCTGTCTGTCTGTCTGTCTGTCTGTCTGTCTGTCTGTCTGTCTGTCTGTCTGTCTGTCTGCCTGTCTGCCTGCCTGCCTGTCTGTCTGTCTGTCTGTCTGTCTGTCTGGATCTGTCTGTCTGTCTGTCTGTCTGTCTGTCTGTCTAAACCATAAAAATAAGAGCAAACCTACCTGTCCCTGAAATAAATCCACAACAATTGACTTATTTCTCTTCAAATGATTATCCCAAGCCTAACACAAAAACGCACATGACAATTTATCAACATGATTACGCAAATGTTACGTTAGTCCCGCGTTAAAACATTATTTCATTTTCAATATTACTTTCGTTTCCTGTAAAATTCCAAACTCAGTACCAACCTCTTTAGCAACCTCCTCGTCAGGCCTTCCATCACTGTCTTTAAGTTCAACGTAAGGTTTACTGTGAACTCTGTAAGAAACATTACACCGTCACCTTAATAAACACCGTCACCTTAACACTACACCTGAGAATTTTGCCTCAGATGAGAAATTGGATGGAAAACAAAGTTTAGAAAGGTACCTGTTGAGATCTTCATGTAGTCCATCCAGTAAAAAGGCTAAAAACTCCTGCAGGAATATAACATGAATGTATTAAATTAGATTAAATTAGATTAGATTCAAATTAAAGTGGCACTACGATGAAAATTCACCCTCATTTTTAAGATTTTCTTTAGAATAGTATTTCAGGGTCGAAAGTGATCATCGATGTAAAAAAATATTTAAAAATTGTATTTCGAAGTGAGTATTTTGAGCTCTGAGATCACTACTATTTAGGCCACCATTACTAAGAACGTGTTCCAAGTGAGCCCGCAATTTCAAAAGGTAAATACTGTTTGTGACGTCAGACTCTCAATGCTACGCCTGAATTTCAGTCGAGGTTACTTGTTTTCTTGTTTTCGTCGAAAGGTAGATAAAATGTCCAGCCTTTCAGAAGAATTTTAAAAAAGGACCTTGATCACTATGGATTTACTTGAAGACTGATTTGCCATGTGGAGTCTTCGCTTTGAGAGTCTGACGTCACTTCGTTAGGAACATAAACGATTAATGGCGGACGTAACAACTTCAGATTCGGAGTCAGAAAAATAATACTTGCCATCGTCGAATCGCAAAACGGTTTCGACCGAGTAATATTTAGCAACTCTGCTTTATAAATACGTAAAAATATCGATAGGTAAAAATGTGATCGTAGTAGCTACTTTAAAGACATACCACGTTTTAATGGTTTTCAGCAGCAGGATTCCCTGGAGCGTATCGCCCAATCGTCCACTGATGACAAAAAGAAAAACAACAATAAAGTATTAGCTATACAGTCAACTATACATTGAAAGGAGATCGGGCGAAAGACGTCAAACTCACTCTTAATTTCAAAGGTGCAATAGACCGACAGTTGCCACTCCATAAATCTTGAACAACTTCTCCATATCTTTTTGCGATGTTTCCCTTCATACCTAGTGGGTTAGTTCTAAGAAAAGAATGACGAGTTAACCGGGGGGAGGGGTGCTGAGGAGGGAAATTGTATTAGTATGACTATAGAGGCTAGGAGATAAACTACTTAAAGGTGCCGTCAAGTCCGTTCTGCGCATGTCCACGTTTCTGTTTACATCGTTTGTTTATACATTGCATTATATAAACATTGAACATGAAGTATTGCGGATTTGTTTTCTACGGTTGAGCTTTCCCACCTCAAAAGCGTGTTACAGTATAAGAAGCTGTTCTGTTCTTAAATGTGGATAATATATCAAACTATCACTTGTGCAGTTCACCACCTTTGACGAATACTCGCTTTCGAACTGTCGCAAATATATTCCGTTAAAGTTTGTTGACATATGGAGTCCCGCACATTTGAAATATCACACATGCGCAGAATGGACTTGACGGCACCTTTAAAGGGATATGGCAATATAAATTAACTTTGTCTCATTTGAAAGAACTCGTGAAATGGTATAACAAGACCTTTTACAATTTTCCCTTATCTTTTTTGGTTTTCGAAATAATTTGACGAAAGACAGCGTGCTGTCCGCCATCTTGGAATTATTTTCGATATGCATGTGACGTCATAAGTAGGGTAAAGTGAAATTTTTATCTTTCCAACCTTACGACATTATGAGCCAGAAACTCGATTATGTTGCACTATTTCCATATTCAATTGGACCACAACATTTTAAAAAGCCTTCCGTGGAAATTCGGTCACCTATTGAGTAGTTTCATCAGGTTTACCCTGCTTGTGACGTCACCAATTTCCTAGTTAATTAGGTCAAATATTACAACAAGATGGCGGATTGTACACTGTCTTTTGTCATAATTATTTGAAATATTTCAAAAACCAAGAAAGATAGAGAAAAATTGTAAAAGGTCTTCTTATACCATTTTACGAGTTCTTTCAAATGAGACAAAGTTAATTTATATTGCCATATCCCTTTAAGGTAATCTACCTACGGGCTTCATCTACACGAGATTTTACAAACGGGAGTAGCCTGAAGTGTTAGCCAACCCTAAAACCTTGCCACGCGAGTGCTGGTGCAAAAAATGGCGACACTTGGTAAGAGGCAGCAGACAAGCTTGGATTCATTTGAACTATGCTTGCTGTGAAATTATATAGATGAAAAAGTTTGCTGCAAATTGTCTTTCCGAGCTTCTAGATTTCAAAATGTTCCGGGGGAGGATGCCCGGACCCCCTAAAAATGCAGTCACATATTAGGACCAACTTACTTGTTTAGTTCGTACATATGATAGCCGTCGGTGAAATAGCTGGTCAGCGGTATTGTACTGCTCATGCACTGTATAGCAGAATTCATGAAACAGGTGTTTCCAAGGTTACTTAATCCAGTCATGCCTTTTCCTAGAAAAAGAAAGAAATATTCATTGAGCAGTTGTGTGTGTTCAACCCACTGGTTCAACCTCGTTCCCAGGGCCTCATCTCCGCTCCCGCTTCCCCCCTGCGAACGAGGTTGATGTGTGTTATGTCATTTCTAAAAAAAACACAACTATGCCGCAAAGCTGTAGTATTATATATTTTTCACTCTCGATTTTGATTGCTACAAATAATCGAAATACGAATAAACATGCCCTTCACCATTTAAGTCATAAAACGTGTTGTGCTGTGTAGGCAATGTAGAAATATAAATCAAATATCTAAAAAGGTTGGTGTACTGCCAAAATAGCGTATAAGTAGTCTAACGTTTCAAGCGAAGGGCCTTTCATTAGAGATCTCTGACCGAAGGGTCTTCGCTCGAAACGTTAGACTACCTTCACCATATAGTCATTTTGTTCTGTGATATAGATAATTACACATTAAATTAACAAATAAAACATAAAGCTCCGTGCATATGAAGAAGTTGAGTAGAGGCACGAGGCGATAGCCGAGTGCCTTTACACTTCTTTCGTGTTCAAATGACTTCAAAAACTCATTAATAATTCAAGAGCAAACTGGCCTATCATCTCACATAAATCGCTCACGTGCATCGTGTTCTATACCACATAAAACACCATCATTCTTGAAAGCCCGGGGGCGGACTTTCAAATCGGTCCCAGGGGGAAGCGGGGCTGATTGTAGTTTGACCTCATTAGTATTCTCTATATATAGAATACTAATGAACATGGCATTTTATATAAAATTGTCATCCTAATACAAGAAACCTAACAATGTGAATGTGATACGATATATAATAAGTACAATGAATAAGTCAGGACAAACATACATGAACAACATAACTTTATAACATTGCTAACAAATTTGAAAGCGTACCTTCCTCGGTGTGGGATTTTTAGTCAAAACCGAAGCTACTTGAAGCCTCTTGATTTATCTAATATGCTCTTCGTTAAAATAGTGTGATAAATAAAGGCAGAAAACCTTTCTCGAGAAAACAGGTTCCGGACTTGTTCCATTCGAACCATTTCTATGTCTTTGAAGATTCTTAAACCCGCTCTAAAACGCGAAGTGTTGACTGTTGTAGAATTTGATTCTTCTGCAGTAAAAACAACGACATTCAAATTTTCGTCAAATTGCTGACAGGTCTCGAAATTGAATGAATTAACACTATTATTGGAAGTCCCAAGAGGTTCGTTTTTGAAGCTGTTCAAAACACTCGCAGCACGTGTTTTATCAGGTCTAAAACCACTCGCGCTGCGCGCTCGTGGTTTTAAACCTGATAAAACACTGCTGCTCGTGTTTTAAACATTACGTCAAACGTGTCTTTATAAGAGTACATATGCACAGGAGCGGTATGTTTTATTTGTTTTATAAAATAAGAAGGAAAATACAAGTTAAAAAACACAAACAGAAATCATGACGTCATTCATGATCTCTGTCCCGTCTTATAAAGACACGGAGCCCAGCCAATCAGAGCGTGCGTAGAGGACACCTTATTTTATAATGCGTAATAAAATAATTATTGTATTGGATTCGGTTTTCGCACTAGAGCGAGGCTGTGTTACGAAAGAAAACACACACCTTCTTTTCCCTGAGGTCTTTTATCTTGAAAGGATTTGTTTAATGCTAACGACGACATTTCCTCTGGCCAACTCATATCGCGATTTCGAACTAAAGAAAACGAGAAGATAAAACAATAGCATCACTTTCTGCTTCGACGTTGTTTTCATATGCATAGTCGATTCTACCCATTCTTTCGAACAACCTGAATGTCCGTTTCGTTTATATATCCGTTTCGTTTATTTCGTTTTGTTTTTTCATTCGATAATTTGTTGCACCATCCATTTTTAACTTTATTTTTTAACGTTATTTTGGGTCTGTCCATCCAGGTCTGTCCATCCGTTCGTTCGTCCATCCAGGTCTGTCCATCCAGGTCTGTCCATCCAGGTCTGTCCATCCAGGCCTGTCTATCACGCAAACTTTCACGCAAACTTTCGAAACAACACTGCCCCTTCCTTTTCAAGGCTGTTCATTCATTCTCTTATACTCTCTGTCCGACACATTAGACGACGAAGACTTGTCTTCCCTCTCTTCATGGCGGCGTTTACATTGTATCGGATCCCTATCGTTGCGTCGCCGAAAGTATGCCGGATAAGGCTTCTGTTTACACATGAAACGATGGTATCGTACCGACGTTTGCAACGAAGCAGCGGTGCGACGGTCCGCTGTCCGAAGTGGTACGCTCCGATTATAATGTAACTACGGCAAAAACGGTGAATCATTACAACATTTCGGTCACGTTTATTCAAAATGGAGTCATACAGAAAAACCCCGCTTCACACTAACTGACATATTCTTATGAAACTGTTTACATTTGCACAGAAAGCATTTTGGAACGAAGTATAAACCTATCCTATACAAAGTAGCCCATGTCTTTTCGCTCTTCACCTCATCATTCTTTTTATTACCAAGAAAACCAACAATCAGCACACTCACTTACAATCAAGATCGCGTGCCTATCCTCAATACCAGAGTCCTCTAATGTCAGCCCAAACTGATCCTCTTCAAGAAGTTAAAGGTTGTTCTAAAAGTTACAGAAAAACAAATATAGTAAGGGACTTGTCATTATTTATGGTCGGGGCCAAAGAGAAATAGATTTGGTGCTGAAAAAAACATTTTACCCAACCAAATTAAGATCAGAAATTTAACCGTCCAACCATTTATGGGTAAAGAAAATCTTTTACCTAACCCAAGAAGAAAAAAGTTAGATAAAGCCCAATTCCCAGCATATCGTCGCTACAAGTTTTAATAACAAACCCAAATAGATATACAGTCAAATCCTACTGTAACTTTCACATTATTATCTCGCTATAAAGAGCAGGAATCCAAGGAAAACAAGGAGAGGAATACAATAACAAAAGATAATGTACAATGATGACTAAGGAGAACTGGAGATGATAACAAATTTTAAATGATGAACTCTTATTTAAAGGGGAACTGTACCCAAAAAATAAAAGACTTTTAAATAAAAGACCTTATAATGTTTAGAAATGTTAATAGTTTTACGATATCTGCTCTTGTACTCGAGAAATAACGTTTTCATTATGCAGTATTTTTCACTAAGTAACCTTAAGTTCTACCCATCTGAGTCATTGGTAGCTCGATGGTTATTGTATCGATGTTGTATTTGTACAGCAATTATATCACAATTACAACCATGAATATACGTAAGTACTCAAGTATTTATCAACACATTGAAATTCTCTTATTTCTCTTTTTCATATTAAATCCAGTTACGCAATTATCTAGAAGACGCTTTATCTAGAAGTGCATTCGAAATAAGCAAGAATAGCGCTCTAAGGCCCGGGTCAAACGTCGAACTTTTCATGAGTCGAACTCAATGTAAATGAACTTAAACAAAAGAGTTTCCTAATTTACATTGAGTTCGACTCATGAAAAGTTCGACGTTTGACCCGGGCCTAAGAGCGCTATTCTTGCTTATTTCGAATGCACTTCTAGATAAAGCGTCTTGTAGATAATTGCGTCTTACTTACCTTTAAAGAAGTGGATATAATATGAAAAAGAGAAAGAAGAGAATTTCAATGTGTTGATAAATACTTGAGTACTTTGTTATTTGTTAACACTTTATTTAATGAGGATATACAGATAAAGTCTTAAAACTTTTTTCCAATCTGGTCCTCAAGAAGCTATATATATACAAAATTTTAAGTCGTAGCTAATAGAGTCTTGAAGTCTTACTATGAATATACTATGAATATACTTACGTATATTCATGGCCGACATTTCGGACGATGTGTCCTTTAGGCAGTATACATATATCAATCAAACCAGTACATCATTGTAACCTTCGCTCTCCATCAGAGTAGCTTAATACAGGTTAAGCGTCTAGCACCGCCAATCAAAAGGTTACAAGTTCGATTCCTGTCCGGGACTCTGAAGCATTTAACAAATAGATTCCATTTTGCCGTTGTCTGTTCAGTTATAGATGCACAGATGACGTCGGAATGTGGTAAGAACAAAAAAGTGGCCCACAAGACGGAGTCGAGTGTGTCATTGATGTTCTTACCACATTCTGACGTCTTCTGTGCATCTATAACTGAACAGACAACATGGAATCTATTTGTTTTATACAATAAAAAATGAAGACAAACCGTTCACAATGTTTGTTGAAGCTCTTGGGGATTTCTGGGGCATGGAAAAAGACAAAAGCAGTCGGTTGTATATATATATATATATATATATATATAAAGCAATTTTTATGTTTATTATTAGACATAGATTGACGCTACTCTGGCTTTAAAAAGTTTTTCGAACGTAACTTCAAAAGTTACTGTCCATGACCCAAAAGTCAGAGTAGCGTCAAACTATGTCTGATTTATCATCTGGTTGCGTTGGGAAATTATTTTTTTATGTTTATTATTATATTTTATTATTTCCTTATTTTCCTTATATACATTTGACTACTCTATCAAAATTAAAATATTTCCAAAAAATTATGGCCAATGGGCGAGAGTTTTCGAAATATTTTAACATAAACAAAAATAAATATTTTATATATATTATATATAATTTGAACCAAAAAAGCTTTCGATAGAAAAAAAGGTTATCTATAAAAAGTGTGTTTGGTAGTAGCGTGATCTTAATCAGCATTCAAAGTGAGACAGACTCCTTGAAGAACCCAATGGGAGATGTGTTCTCGCGTCGCCAGATCAGCTTCAAATGTTAGTCCAACGCCCATGGCGTTTCTTCGCTGGGAAGTGGTGTAGACGGGTGTTTGAAATGTATGCTGAAAGAAAACGACAACGTAGTGGAGGTTAATGAAGCAGTAGTGCGCATTCGTATAGTGGCGTAATGCAATCATGGGGAAGTGTTTGGCAGAGGTTTTCGTATAGGACGAGCGACGAAGGAAGTCAAGTCAAGTATTTACCAGCAATAAATGTTAAAAATTATAGACAAAAACATAAATAACTGGCAAGGTAGCGCAAAAAGAAACCAAAAGACTTGATAGATTTTGGCTTCCTTTTTACGTAATTTTATATATAAATTAGCAGCATGAGCGGTACGAAAGGAAAATACATTTTTTAACAACATCAGAATCCGTTCATTAGTCACGAAACGTACTAGAAAGATAACTGTTCAAGTATACGTAGAGATAAGAAGATAATTTTTCAATTTAGACTCGAAGTAAGCAACAGTTGACGCATCACAAATGTCTTGGCTAAGTGTGTTAAAAGATTTTGGACCCTGATAGTTAACTGTAAATTGTCTAATTTTTGTTCTACAAAAGGGAACATAATAGAAATTAGAATTGCGTGTGTTGAAGTTGTGAACTTGGTTTGTGCGTAGGAACAACTCATCAAAACTTCTAGGGAGCAAATTGTTTTGATATGAGTACATATGTTTTCCTGAGTGAAATAAATAAAATTTTCCAAATTTAAGAGTCTTCGGCTCTTTAAAAATTGGATCAGCGTGTGTATCAATTGTGTGCATCACCTAACAATTCTAACTACACGCTTAAGACAATACGGTTACGATTTGAATGATTGATTAACTAGGTAAGGTAAACGGTGTTCTATCTGGGGTTTGGGGATTACATATTCGTATAATCTTTGGGTTCTACCAAGAAGAAATGTAATATATCTTGTAGTTCGAAAATTTCATCTTCATGCCTTTTTTCCCTGCTAAAGTTGATTTACTATTCACAGGAAATGATGTCAAAGCAGGGACACGCGAAGTCATTGTACATTGATTCAACAGTAAAATACAAAGAAAGTTTGTCTCTGAACTTTAAACACACCTGTTTAGACAAAATTCGCTCAATTCCCAAACTTTCATTGTGTTTCACTGCTAAATCAATATGCGATGTTTTTGCGTGTCCCTGCTTTGACGTCATTTCCTGTGAATAGTAAATCACTTTAGCAGGGGAAAAGGTATGAAGATGAAATTTTCTCACGACAAGATATTTTACAATTCTTTTCAAGAGATTCCAAAGATCACAAATATGTAAAATCCCAGATAGGCACTTTAACACAATGGAGAAGTTCTCAAGAACTGGTCCTTCGAGCCGGATAAAAAAGAACGAAATTGAAGAAAACGAAGAGAAATGTCTGAATCAAAGAAACGGTTACAGAACATCAACGTAAAGCTCCAATCATAAACCATTTTACCGGCAATTCAACTACTCACTTCATGTAGAATGTATTTCAGTAATAACACATGTAATATAACCAGCATACCTGTAGTTTTAATCTGTGCGCTTCGATCGGAATCACCTTCAGTATCGGAAGCTCTTCAACCAGAACTTTTGGCCTCGGTCGACGAAGACAGCTCGCTTCAACATCCCATGATGCACCTTCCAAATACAGACCATTAACAAAGCAACCAGCATGGGCACGCTCTTTCACATCCTCGGCACGTTGGTATTGCGTCACAGTCGTATAAAGAGTTGACTTGTCCAGAGGCCACGTGTTCTTGCGACAAGTTGCCTGCACCAAAGCTGTTAAATAGGATTCTGGGATATGAAGACCAGACAGCCACATCACTGTGGGCTCGCCACCGTTCACCTTAAAACAGAATTCAAATCTCGTTAATAATTCTTGAACAAATGGTCAACGTCATGTTTGGATTTTACCCACTGATCTCAAAAATAAGACTGGATTGAGCTTTCTATTGTATCTGATGAGCTGATTTTGAGTGAATATCTGGGGAAAATGTTTTGTATACCGGGTGACCCAAAAAAAAGTACTCCGGTTTGATTCATAATAACTTCTAAACGAGTGAAGCTATTAAACTGAAATAACTTTCATTAGATAGATGGAAGACTAACTTAGATTTTGAAATATGACAGTTGTATTTTACTTAAAAATTCACGGAGATATTAATGTTCAAACTCGGTAGCATATTTCTGGATGTGTCTAAAATATGCAAAAAACGCCGTATCAAATATTAATCAAGCTTTGCTCAACTGAAACACGCACTATTAGCAGTAAATAAATGACACTTGACAAATTGTTTATTATGAAACGAAGTATTATTATTTACAAAATACAAGCAAGATTTATTCGTTCGGAATCGCGTGTCCTCTAGCACGAATGCACTGCCTAGCCCGTGACACCATTGCGTCGAAGGAGTCATGGATCATTCGTTGTTCTAGATTACGGCATGCTGCGAAGCTCTTCTAAATTCTACGGTTGCTGATCATGTGGTACATTCCAAATTTGTTCATGTTCAGAATAAACTCAGAATGAAACACAATCAAACCATAACTCCATAAGACATAACACGCAACTCCCCAGAGACATCCAACATTAAGAATTTGATACGGCGTTTTTTGCATATTTTAGACACATCCAGAAATATGCTACCGAGTTTGAACATTAATATCTCCGTGAATTTTTAAGTAAAATACAACTGTCATATTTCAAAATCTAAGTTAGTCTTCCATCTATCTAATGAAAGTTATTTCAGTTTAATAGCTTCACTCGTTTAGAAGTTATTATGAATCAAACCGGAGTACTTTTTTTTGGGTCACCCGGTAGTGGTATTGTACCGGATACCAGGACCAGGTACATTCCGGCTTCATTTTCTGAAACTTGAGTGCAAGAAACAAAAGACAAGCACTCAATGACGTCAAAATTAAAAAGAAAACCACCGCTGTATATCAATCTTCGAACAAACTAGTGAATATCCGGGGAAAATGTTTTGTATAGTGGAATTGTACCGGATACCAGGACCAGGTACATTCCAATTGTAAGGTACGAAGGTAAGCTTCATTTGTTACGGCAACATTTATGTTCTTACCCATCTGTTGTATTGATCAAATCGTTTTAGGAAATGCTCCATCCAGCTACCGAGAGACTTCAACGTAGCGGGGGCAAGTTTTCGCCAAATGTTTGGCAGCTGTCCGTTGAATAATGACTTTGCGACTTCGTCTAATTCACTGCTCATGCCGACCTCGCCAGCCAAAGCCTAAAAGAAAACAAAATCAGCTTTTGCTAACTCGAAGTTCTCTGCAACAACTTCTGCTAATAAACAATTATTGTATCGCTAATCTAGTTAATAACAATACTATTTGGTTTGATTGAGGAGCAGATATTTTTTGTATTTTATCTTGAAAGATTGTATTAAAACTTGTTTTAAACTGTTTGGTATTTTTCCCCAATAAAAATTAGTTTTGCCTTTCTAGTAAACAAAACGACTCTTGTGCAAAACAACATCACTAATTTCGACAAAAGACATAATTCCTGTTTTCCACCATGATCCGCCATCTTGGATAATTTTTCGACACGCGTGTGACGTCACAAGCAGGGTAAAGTGAAAACTTTAGTCAGCATAATTTCACGTATATATAGGTCTAAAACTTGATTTTTGTGGATGTTTTTCTTTCTCAATTGAACCACAATACTTTTAAAAGTATACCACATAAATTCAGGTACCACTGAAGGAAAGTTTCATCATGTTTACCCTGCTTGTGACGTCATGTTAATTAGGTAAGGTATTAAAACAAGATGGCGGATAACAAGATTTTTATTTGTGGAAATTAGTGATGATGTTTTGCAGCAGGGTAGTTTTTTTCACTTGGGTTACCCTCGTATGACAGGCAAAAATCAGAAAGGCAAACATAATTTTTATTGCCATATCCCATAATTTGGAAATCTCTCATGGTAGGTTACGCACGCGTGTTCCGACAAAGCAGAATTTTCCTTTTTTGAAAAAAAAAACGGCCTTTTGGTGTTCTTTTAAACGCGTACGAAACTGACGTTTAGTCTGACCGATGTACTCCTGATCACAGTCATTGCACGGAATGGAATAAATAGCGTCTTTCCTCTGTTCCTTCGCAATACGATCCTTAGGTTTTGCAAAAATATGACCCAATGTCAAGTATTTGAATGTGAAGTATTTGGTGACTGATGTTTACAACCAACTGAAGCTGGCGACTATTGTTGGTGACCGACGTTTCGACGGCCTCGGCAGCGGTAATTTTCAGAGTCATGTGACTTGAAACACGTAAAAGCTAGTATTAGTTTACTGGTTTCCCATACCCTTTGCAGAGTCACCAAAGACGTAGACATTATCTTGGTGAGATAGTTAAATCTATCCAACTCTTGCAAGAGCACCACCGTGGTTGGCTGTATCTCCGTGAAATTCTTACGAATCAATTCCACGTCGAACAACGTTGGTAGTTTACTCTGAATGTCACTCGCTATCTTCCCAATGAATTCTTCTCGACTGATGCCGCCCGCGTCACCGGCGGTTTGCGGTTGCAGGTCAATCAAATGAGTCCACATGTCTTTGACAGCGGTAGTGTAGTAGCCAATCTCGGCGTTCGGGTGCAGTCCGAACACGTCTGGTGTGTTGGCCAGCGGCAGTGACTCGATGTAGTCGGCGTAAACATCACGGTTGATCTCGTCGTCTTCTCCCTGGGGAATACAGTAGTCCACTTCATCATTCTTGTAGAAATGGAATGGCTGGAATGTGTCGAAGATGAAGTCTCCCATGTATTCGTCCATGTAGATGTTTACAACGCGTCGATCGAAGTCGTCAATGACTCGACCACCATACATCACCTAAATAACAAAATGAACTAAGGTATTATAACATTATCATAATGTTGTTAACTTGTTATCATCATAACATTATCATAATATCGTTATTACAATATCATTACTACGACTCAAAATGATCATCATGTGTGCTGATTGTAATGGTGATTATGATCATCATCAGCAGCAGCAGCACGATCACATCATTACCGTCATCAACACCAGCACTATCACACATCATCATCATCGCCATCAACCATCATCACTATCAACAACCATCATCACCACCATCATCATCATCACTACATCCTCACCACACATCATCAACATTATCATCACTACATCCTCATCACCACCATCATCATCATCACTACATCCTCACCACCACCATCATCACTACATCATCACCACCACCATCATCATCATCGTAACCACCATCATCATCATCACTACATCCTCACCACCACCATCATCATCATCATTACATCATCATCACACATCATCATCATCATCATCATCATCACTACATCCTCACCACCACCATCATCATCACTACATCATCATCATCATAACTACCATCATCATCACCAGATCATCACCACCACCAACATCATCACCATAACCACCATCATCACTACATACATCATCATCACTACATCACCACCACCATCATCATAACCACCATCATCATCATCATTACATACATGACCATCACTACATCATAATCACCACCACCACAATCACCACCACAATCATCACCACCATTATCATGACCATCATCACAATCACCATAATTACCACACCAGATTCTACTATTCATGTATACTAACCTCTCCAATAAGATATTTCAAACTAGACCATGGTATTTTTGTCTCTGCCTGGTCAAACGCCTTCGTCAGATATGTATTCAGGATGCTCATCGAGACGCGGAAATCCGACTCGTTGAAGTCATATGCAATATTCCATCCAATCTTGCCATACTTTCTTCGCTCTTGAACAACGGCGTGAAAGAACGCCAACACAAACACCAATGGAGAGAAACAGCTGTGTGGACAATCAGCGAGCATTTGGTGAGATATCTTGTGGAACGTGCTACGAAGATTCAACTTCAAGCCATTGGGGGGTTCTGTGACAACCTGTGAATGAAATGTGTTAATATATACACTGCTGTAGTGAATGTAGGAGAGCTTGGAGTAGACAGACGATACATGGATGATCGTCAAGCTCGTATCCTCAGAAAAATGATTCTAAGTCCCGTACAGGAATCGAACCTGTAACCTTCTGATTGCCAGTGAGACGCTCCAACCATTGAGCTAACAAGACTCAGATGGAGAGCGAAGGTTACAATGATGTACTTGTTCGATTGATATATGTACTGCCTATGCGGCAGTCACTATATATCGGTAATGTTTGGATGTGTTAATATATATATACACTGCTATAGTATCATTGTAACCTTCGCTCTCCATCTGAGTCTCGTTAGCTCAATGGTTAGAGCATCTCACCGGCAATCAGAAGGTTACAGGTCCGATTCCTGTCCGGGAAATAGTTTATTTCGACTAATTTGCATCCAAAGAGCATTGATAACAGCTATGACTATGTGATCACCATCAAAACAACTCCACTGCCGATAAAGAAGCACTCAATGACAACATATTTTCAAAACAAATATTGCGTCGAAATCCTCAAATTGTCAACTTCAACTAAGACTTTCGGGTCTTCTCGGATAACGACCTTAAATCATAGGCCCTCGGAACCCCTATCAATTGGAATTCTATCCTGTTGGGTATTCCGTTCACCTAAAAGAATGATAAACATAATAAACAATAAACAGTTACCTTTAGTGATCGTTGTAAGATCCCGATAGGGAACTCTGGAGTGGGATCAGTGGTGAGCCAAAGGCGAAAGTCCGGGTGAGGTTTACTGATACGCTCTAAGACTTTCTCCAACTCTCGCAGCCATTTCACCAACAGATGGCAATTCTGCAACATCAGCCAATGACCACGGGTCAACGCAGTCTCAAGCAGTTGAAGAGCGAGCTGTGAGAGAATGAATGGAGTGTTAAAAAGTAGAACTTGGAATAATTTGGATCATGAAGTAACCAAGTAGAAAAAATAAGCAAATAAACAAGTAAACAAACAAGTGTCATGTGTTAAGCGTGGGCCAATATTGTTCGTCATCGGTTGTTTGTGTCATAATCAATCTGAGTGGGTGTTGCGTTATGCGTTAAGCGTGGGTGTATTATTTGTCGGTAGGTCTATAATTGTTCGTTGGTGCGTGCGAAGAAGTCTTTTGTATGGTGTCGGTAATTGTTGTGATCTGATGTTCAAAGTTGGTATACCAACTTTCTAATGTAAGTCGCTGTTTGTAGTTTGTGTTAAAGGCGATACATTCAGCCGAGTCTCAGTCAATATCGTGTTTTGTTTGTACGTGGTGTTCAGCTATGTGATTAGTCCTGTTCCCGTTTCCAGTAGCTCGTTTGTGTTCAGCTAGTCTGATTTTTAATTTTTAATGATTTAAAATTTTCATTTTTAATAATTCTTAATCAAAAACTCATTCTCTCCCAACATTCCGCGTGTGTCCATAGCTCAACAGAACACGTCAAACCATGAACCATTTCTAAAATTTGAAATAAGCAGAGAAATGAAGAAGGCATAAATGATCGTTCGTTCACCTTCTCTTGCCCTTGTCCCATGGCCAGGAACTTTAACCTGTTGCCGCCAAACCCAGATCTCTCAGCCAACTTCATGAGATCACTCGCGGGATCCGAGCCAGGACTGAGGATGAATATGATGGGAGAGTACGGACTAGACTGCTCGAAGATGGATTCAAAGCTCAACACTGGAGGAGTAACGTATTTCTCGCCCATCTTTTTCGTTACGAAGTGTGTGACGGCGAGGTAAACCCTGTCCACTCGGAAGCAACGCAAGAGAAGCAATCTTTGAAAGTCCGAAAGGTGTTCTTCGTATTTCATCGGTAGGATCGAGGCCTCCGGGGCATCCAGGTCAGACCACTAAAAATGAATAAGAAAGTAAGAGTTATATCTGTTATTTACGCGATAAATTGTGCCCACAGCAGTCGATGTATAGGGGATTATATATAATAAATATCTCATACGATGGTTTGGCAGATAATCCACTGGCAGTCAAAAAGAACTGCTCAAATATAATTTGAAAGTTTTTGCTGTATCTTTTTTGCAGTTTTGGTGTGATATTGGTTAATATTGTCATCTGCATCACGAGTGAGCAGCTCGTTTTGACTGCCAGTGTACGAGAAGGCATTTTACTCATTTCTCGTAGTTTTTCTCGCCATTATAGAGCTCGGAGAAATACGTTTGAAACTCGGATTGTGTTTTACTAAGGGTTGGGTGACAGGTGTGGCATTCAGTGACCACCTCCGTTTTATAATACACTATATATAATAGCATCAATTAAAGGTAGCATTCAACCCTTTCGCCCCTTCCTACAAAAACCAGAAGTTGTCAACCGCTTTTTGTATCAACGAACGTGAGAAGAAACGAGCCTATGGACAAAGAGTCATTGATGTGGAACATGGCTCTTTTACTCCGCTGATCTTCACTCCTGTTGGAGGGAGTAGCCGCGAAACTGAAAAGTTCTTGACGGTACTATCATCTTGACGGTACTAGCAAACAGCGTCGTAACAAACTGGATTCGCTCAAAACTATCATTTGCTCTAGTGCGCTCTGCCATCCTGTGTGTTTGTGGTTCTAAATGTCTGCGAAAGAAAGTCGAACTCGATTCGGGTAACATTGAGATTGCCTGTGCGACAAGCAAGTTTCAATGACAATTGGATACTTTGTTTTCTGATACTTTATTTCCTGATACTTTGTTTTGTCTTTTTTTTTGTTTTTCTTATATAACGTAAATAATTCATTCTAATTTCATTGTATTTATTTGATGTTGTAAGATTAAAGTTGTTGTTAATTTCATTTGCCTCATTAAAGGTAGCATTAGTGTTAGTAGTAGCCAGCATGAGCATTAAGGTTCAGGTTAGTATTAAGGTTAGTATTAAGGTTAGTATTATAGGATTAACTAGTATTATAGGATTAACTAGTATTATAGGATTAACTAGTATTATAGGATTAACTAGTATTATAGGATTAACTAGTAGTATAGAGCCTAGTTCTACCGCACCTCTTTCCAGACTTGTTCGTTTCTCTCGATATCATCGGCCAGGTTGACAAACACGTCGGGGGCGACGGTGCACAGCTTCAGGATATCTTGCCATCCCTGGTCTGATAACCACAAGTATGGTTTCTTTCGAGAACTTTTTTCCAAAGATATGTTTCCTTTGACGAAGAAGTCAAGCTCCTCTTGTTTTAAGTTGCTATCTGCTTGCATTATTTTTATCGTCATTTGGAACGAGAAGAGAAGCTTGTGCTTTTCGAATAGACCTACAGAAGATAACACGAGCCGTTAGATGAGTGCAATTTGGCAAAATTTCAAAAATATGACCGTGATGTCATGTGCTGGGAAGTGCATGTAGTTCGTACTTTTGTACTACCTATCGTGGGGCCATGTATTGCCTAGTTTATGTTGTAATAGTGATTACTAAAATAACGTTGAGAAGAAGATTAATTTCTTGGCATTTCTGCCAACACTTTACCCAGCACATGACGTCACAGGTCATGTGACAGCATTTTTACAACCTCAAACTACGAATTTCTGTTATTTAGGTAACATTCGTTGATCTAAAAGGTGCTTAGTTTTTGTTGCCAATGTCCTTTAACGATTAGGAATTTTGTCAGGCATATCATAATACATGTTCTAAGGATTTATGGTGAAGGAAAATTTTGAGTGTTGGAATATATACATTTTCAGACCAAACGGGACCAGTTGCGAAAAATGCAACTTCAAGGCCTTTCGGCTGGAATTGAACCCGCGACCCTGCGATGCTAGTGCAGTGCTCTGACCACTGAGCTACGGAAGCCGTTGCCGAGAGCCTAGTCACGAGTTCTGTATATACAGTGGTGGTAATGCTGGGATAAGATTCTGGGTATATTACAAGTAATATTTGGCATTTCACTCGATTAAACTACATGTTCTAAGGATGTATAGTGAAGGAAAATTTCGAGTGCTGGAATATATACATTTTAAGACCAAACCGGGACCAGTTACGAAAAATGCAACTTCAAGGCCTTCCGGCTGGAATTGAACCCGCGACCCTACGATGCTAGTGCAGTGCTCTGACCACTGAGCTACGGAGGCCATTGCCGAGAGCCTAGTCAAACGATTTTCATTTACCTGTACAAGCGTAATTATAAACATTGAGCTGTAACGTTTCCATGATGTTCTTCAGTCTTTTCTGCAATATTGAGTCGGGCATACTCTTCCTCAACGACAGGTCGAACACCTGTAGATACGAGGAAAGCGAGTACTGGTACATACTGTTTACGATAGACATCTCGGACAAAACAAAGAACAATACAGCTCCAAGTTTAGCCGCTGGACGGTAACCATCTCGAAGTTTGTCGATGTCGATGGCTGTCTTGGCACCAAGTTTCAGTTTTTCTGTTACCTTGAAAACGAAAAGTCATTCAAAACGTCAATATCAATTAATCTCTCAATATTAATCTCTAAACATTTGGTTGTGGTCGTACAGCTTACAAAACATTCAGAAAAACTAAAACATTTTGATAATATTGACACTAACATTGTAATGTTGCCGTGGATATAATCAGGGGCAGTTTACATGAATCCGGATTGAGTTTCATTCCGGATTGAACGTGAATTCAATTTACATAGGAATTCTATCCCAGGATCGAAAATCGCGCGAAATTTGAAATTTCAAGATGGGGAACAATAACATTATAGCGGGTATATTTCTTTCAACGATTTCTGCGTTTGTACATTTCAACATGTGCCTTAAACTGATAATTTGGCGAAGAATAAACATAAAGAAAAGGGAGAAAGCATACTAGCAACGATAATCGATGCGATCGCAAGTAAACAAGCATATTTAATTCACCTTTAATTTATAACGTCGTCGATTTAGAGCTATTTATATTGAACAATATGACGTCGGCGCAATTCCTGTCTCTAGCTGCAAATTGTCGTCTATAAATGTTAAAACTGCACGCATGTGTTGTTCGTTTCAGTCCTCCAGGTCGTATTTTTCATTCCGGAATGAAATCTCGCACCGCCTTTACATGACACCGGAATGAAATTTCAATGAAACTCAATCCGGAATGAGAACCGGAATGAACTCAATCCGGATTGAGCTGCATCTCATTCCGGATTCATGTAAACACCTAAAGGGATTTTAACAGAACCGGTATGAGTTCAATCCGGAATGAAACTCAATTCTGATTGATGTAAACAGCTGCTAAATAAGTAATCATATGAATTTCCTCGTGAAATTAAGGATTTACACACTACTTGTGATATTTGAAAATTTTGGCAAAATTGGCAAAATCTTCAAATATCACTCGTAGTGTAAATCCTTAAATGCGCTCGCTATCATATGATTATGCCTATACTTATAACCACTATACGTTGCAGCTTTGCACCAACCTCGGTCGCCTTTGTCTTGGTGTCTTCCAAAGTTTGAATGAGTTCAGCATTGTCCAACATGTTGCCAGTCGACGTTGCCAACTCACGAAGGAGGGTATCTTCTAAATCCTTTAACAACTTTGTGTTGTCACTTTGAATGGAAAAAAGTTATAATCAGTGTCAGTATATATAGAGACAAAGTGAAATAAAAAACCCTCTCTGATCAAGGGCCAAAACACCAACCTTTTAAAGTGTGCAATTTGTATTTCCATGGGCGTATAGGATGCTGGGAGTCCCCCAAAATGATTTTGAAAAAATTAGAAACTTTTGGCGGGCAATTATTTTCAGTATTATCGCATATAAGTTCCAGTATAAGTGCCCCTGAGATTATTATATAATAATAATAATAATAAAGACGTATTATGAGCATTATACAATAGTCTCAATGCTCTTACAACAATATATTCTTAAATATACTTATAAAACTTATTACAGTTTCATTATAAGATAAAGCCTACTACATATATTAACACTATGAACAAAAAACTATTAATTTAAAAAATAAAAGTCTTAACTGCTGACTTAAAATTACCCAACATATCAAAGCTTCTAATTTCCTGTGGTAATGAATTCCACAGTTTTGGTGCTGCAACCGAGAACGCTCTGTCTCCATGAGTCAGCGTTTTGGATTTTGGCTCAAGTAGCAGATTACGGTCTGATGATCTCAAAGCACGAGTAGGTTTATATTTAGTTAGCAAATCAGTAATATAAACAGGCGCCTGGCCATGCAAAGCCTTGAAAGTAATTATTAGTATCTTAAATACAATCCTTGATCTCACCGGCAACCAGTGAAGATTACGAAGCATAGGGGAGATATAACCCCTTTTACAAGTCTTGCAGCTGTATTTTGAATTCGCTGTAACTAGCTCAATTCAGTATCACATTACGTTTCCTGGATTTTTTTTTGTTATTTTAGGTTGATAAATGTTCGCAATTGCCAAAGAAAATGAACAACAAACATTCTATCACAAGAAAATTAACCTCCAAAGTCGCCCAAAGTTTTTCCGCCATTGCTCAAAACTTGTTCCAGACGAGCCCGCGACTCCACAGTAGAGTATTTGATTGTGACGTCAGAGACTCAACACGTGACAAAGCTTTATGGAAATTATACGACAAGTTACAATAGAAAGTTTTCCCCAAGTAGCTTTATATTCATACACAACTAGCCACGTGTTGAGTCTTTGACGTCACTTCCTCTAATCGCAACCTATAGCGTCCGGAACATGTTCGAGTAATGGCGGCCGTATAAACTCGTATATAAACAGTCTGAAAAGGTGACTTCCCATGCTCGCAATTGCTTGAAATTTGGCAAGTTATGTAAAAGCATTGGTCCCTTAGTAATGGCGGATTTCTGGCTTCGTTTACCAAACAATAGTTTCTCCATCCAGTCTTCGAGATCAGTGATTTATGCACTGTTTACACGCAGCACAACTCTTTCATATCATTCATTTAGATACTGGTTAACATACCTGGTTTCTTGAATAAGTCTTTCCCTCTGCTCTTCCAGTTCTTTTCGTTCAAATCCAACAATAACACTGAGTAATTGATCTTCTAAACCCTACATGAACACGTGTAAAAGTCATGGAGTTATAAGCTATTCGTGCCCAGAGGAGTAACTGTCACATTCGGTAATTCAACGACAAGAGCAGATACTATCAATTGGCCACCAACATTGAAACATATCCAATCTCAGAATTACCTTAAGTGTTACAGTATAATTAACCACCATACAACGACTGAAGTGGGCTGGTGTGTACTTTGGATTTGATAATTTTGTGTTGAGATAGAGACGAAAGTTTGGGTCGTAGTCAACTTCCTTGTCGCCAAGCATAACAGACTGCCGTCCTGGTTCACCTGAAGAAAAAGATTATAAAAACGTTTTGATTAATCACAATTCTTCTATGTTTCAATGGGCATGAATTACAACGAGCTTAAAGCCGTGTCTCTGAAGTGAAAATATGGTTAGAGAGTCTGGCTAGCATTCAGAAGGTATAAATTGACAAGTTTTTATCACAAATCGTCAATTTTCATTGGCTATCGCAGGAGTTACTATCTGCTGATAGAAACCTCTGGGGTAAAAGTCGATTAATTTCGAAAGAATATTTACTTTTTTCATGAAAAATGTGAAATAAAAGTTATTTCTTGGGTTAGAAACTTGTAAATTTATACTAAAACAATTAGACAACTCGCCCTTGTTTTCTAGGAGCGATAGTCAACTAGGCTCCGCCTCGTTGACTATTTAACAATTAGTCACTGAAGTCGAGGTAAATATAACGATAATCACCGAGACTGAAGTGACTAATTGTTTTAGTATAATTTCAGGCTTGAACGAATATTCAATTGAGAAGTTTTAAACAGACAGTTTGAACTGTGTTATGCTCGATGTTTTCTTCACGCTGACAGCTTTCAAAAACACACTAACGATCAAAACGGACGTAAAAATACAAATAATTATACGATAAACAACTTCCTTTCCCTTAGACAGTTCTATCTTGAGAGAAATCTGATATATACATGTACAATGTCTTTATGCTATGTTTTTGAGCCTTTTCGACGATTTTTTAGTCATAATAATTTAGTCGCCATTTTGAAAAAAAATTCGTCATGTTTTAGAAACCATACACCAAAATGATGATTCCGAGAGGGGACTGGAACGAATAAATATAGTCTGGTTACAAAAAAACACACTTTTTCAAGTATGTATACTAATTGCTCTTAGTATAAACTGACCATGGTCCATTACAAATGCTGCATTCTGATTGGCTACTCAACCGTTGTCTATTCGTAATAGATCATGATGACGAAACGCGCTCAAAACAATGGCAGAAAACTCTCGTTTTGGGGAGGTTTCAGATGAGTTTTTGGATACTGTTTTGGAGAATGCATGATTTGAAAAATAGTCCACTAATTAGTTTCTACTAAAACAATTAGACAACTCGTCCTGCGGGCTCGTTGTCTAATTGTTAATAGGGACTTTAAGCTCTACGACGGCAACCTAGGCCGGGGACGTCGTTCAAACAAAATAATCTTCATGCGAAACAATAAGAATGAATAATTTTTATTCCCAAGAGTAATTTCAACGCCGTTCTCGTTCTGTGTACAACGCCACTGAGAGCATTTTCACGTCTTTAGGACGACGGTAACTCGCGGAGAGATGAGAGATGTGGCTTAAGACTGACTTCAAAAACTCATTAATAATTCATAAACCAATAATCCAATCTTGCGCACGAATTCAGTCACGTGCATGTGTCTTTATACTAGCCAAAGCACACTTGGTCATGCTTGTGCACACAATAGACTTTTGTTATTTAAATTAGATAAAGATTTTTATATAAAGATTTTTATATAAAGATTTTTTGTATAAAGATCGTATTTTACATTAACATAATTATAGTTTCAACACATAATGATAATTCTCGCACAACAACATTCAAATTTAAGAACTACCACGATCTAGCTCTTTACAAGAATCACTTTTCAGCAAAATTGAAAGTACAATTATTGAACACACAACTCGACATGTTCGTGTTAACATTTGATACCCTCTCACCTTCACTCGCACGCATTGGGAAATTACTCAACATTTCGTCGGGAACGTCAAATCTAAAATCAGCCAAACTGAAGTCTATTAAATCCTTACATTCTTCTTTCAAATCACTGTTCGCCCTCTCTCTTATATTCCTTGGAGGTCCTAAAATAGTACTCACACGCTTTTCTTGCTCTTCGTTTTTTGGTTATCGAAATCTTCGCTTTGGAGGCATATCAAAGACAAACGCTGCCGAGAATGTAGGCTTCGGCATTACCACGCCTCGGCATTTAAAATTCATATTCAAATTTTTGGTAGAGGACAACCAAGTTGCTATTCCCTAGAGATTTTATTTTCTATTTAAAATCCATGTTTCTCATTCACAGTTTTTGAAGCTATTCAAAACACTCGCATCACGTGTTTTATCAGATATAAAACACTGCTGCTCTTGTTTTAAATAGTACTTAAACACAGACACTATAATCGTTTTAGCAATATTGAAGCGTTTTGGAGATCATAAAACAAGCTTTGAGTGTCAAATACGCTAGTCAATCGACCGTGGTTTCATTCAAATGCTAAAATTTGTATTGCTTTCACTGCCGTCGCCGTCCTAGGTTGCCGTCGTAGATCTTAAAGTCCCTAATTATAAAAGTAAAACAATCAAAAGAAAGAAACAGCAACCTTTAACATTTTTATCGAGGACATTGTCAATGACAGGATCAATATACTCATCAACGTCTTTGAAAAGGAGTGGGAAACCATACTTGATGGCGAGTTCGAGTTGTTTGAGAAAATCGGGGTCATTGAAAGTACAAATCTAGAAAAAGAAAAATTGTTAAAATACCAATATTCAAAACAACAATTAACAACATAACCCTAACCTAAACATAACCCCATAACCGTTAAAAATCGAGACAACAAATAATGAAAGAAAAAAAAGGAAAAGAAAAGTTACAAAAAGTGTCTGTCGTGGGGATTTAACACTGATCTCTAAATAAAGACTGGATCGAGCAACTGTTGTTTAGATGCTTCGAAAAAATGAAGCCGGGAATATTTCGCGGCGGCCATCTTGAATGGACCACGAAATATAGTTTTACAAAAGGCGACAGAGAGTATCTGTCTTTGATCTTTTACGATGTTAAAATGAATCAGTTGTCGAAGGTTTTCCCGTAATATAGAACACAAACTATGGCTCCATTACAGTAACTATGAAGCCGGAATTAGCGCGTGGCGACCATATTGGAGTGACCACCGTGGTCACTCCACGCGCTAATTCTGGCTTCATTGTTACTGTTATATAGCTGTAATTTGTGTTCTATATTATGGGAAAACCTTGGACAACCGATTCATTTTAACATATTAAAAGATCGGAGACAGATAGTCTCACAGATAGTCTCTGTCGCCTATAGTAAAACTATATAGCGTGGTCCCTTCAAAATGGCCGTCGGCTTCATTTTTTCGCAACATCCAAACAATAGTTGCTCGATCCAGTCTTTATTGAGATTTGAGAGATCAGTGGATTTAACCAGCCCGCTTCAGCATCTCAACCATAGAGACTAACCACGACACTAGGACGGCAGGCTCAACAGAAAGCACAATAAAAATGTATTTAAAGTGGCAAGCGACCGGTCATTTACGACCGGCTGCCGGTAGTCACCTTCAGATTATTACTTTCTTCTTTCTTCCTAATCCAGTTCAAGGCCTGTTGTTGTGGATCGATACAGAGAGGATACCTGCTAGCTTGTGTCGTCAGGATACCGTTCTCAATGGACAGTTCATCGGGCGGCAAACCCTCGGAAGTCCATCGACTTATCTCCACGTCGTTCGTCAACAAGCTGTCGATTTTAAACGGCTGACTCAGCGGAATTTCGCGATTCAACACGTCTTGTTCCCATTCCTCTTTCAGCATCTCTCGGCGAAAGTCCCAACTGAAGGCTCCGAGGTAGCTAAGGAACGCAGCCGCCAACAAACAGTCTCCCAGAAGTCGCACCCGCTTTCGTTTCAGTTCCTCCAGATCTTCTGTCCACCTGGATTGATGAAAAGTTTTAAAACTCATTGTAATTTATTGCGTGGTTAGAGTTAAAATTAAAATAAATTAAAACAAATTAAAATAAATTAAAAGAAAATAAAATAAATTAAAAGAAAATAAATTAAAAGAAAATACATTAAAATAAAATAAATATTAAAATAAACTAAAAATATATAAATTAAAATAAATTAAAAAATAAATTAAAATAAATTAAAATAAAATAAATATCTCGCCTGATTTTCTCAGATCCAAGCCCGGAAATCAACTTATCAGCGGCAATCAAACGCCTTTCCATAATTTCTGCTTCTCGTTGAAGAGCTGCTTTTCCCGTCATCGCTGCTTCGTACTTGTTGTTCAGTGCTTTTAGTTCGTCTTCTAAGTTTTTCACCTCTTTCTCGATCTTACCCAACTCTCGTTTACTTAACAAAAAGTTCCGTTCTAGCCTTGCCACCTAGAGTAGAAATTTTACAGAATGCAACAATGGACAAAGTCACACAATACGTGAGGATATGTAAACGTTTGGAATCAAGTATAATTTTACGACAAACTATAACTTTACGATCAACTATATTTTCACGTTTGACTTACAGTATGCGAGGTTGTCATGTGTCAAGTCTACCCAGAAACCTTTGCATTCCTTACCTTTTCTCTCTTCGGTTTGATTTCTCTCGCAACGGAACAATACCCCATGACGGCGAGAACGAACTTATATAGACCTGCGCCAGCCCTACTGACGGATTGCATTTCATCTATAGTATAGTTGGCTTGTTTCAGGATATCCTTGGTTTTCTTAACTTGGCTCGCCGTAATGCCGTCCACATCAAGCTCCTGCAACGATTTCAGGAAGTTTCCTTCCGCCATCATGCCTTTCGCCGTTTTCCAAGAAATCTCCTTGTAACCGCGCATGACCACGATGCATTCCGAGATATCTTGAACAGCCTGAGGTGGTTTGGCGAAAGATCTGGGAAAGAGTTAGGAGAGATAACATCATGGAAAGATGCAATAATAAGTAAGCAGATAATCAACAATGAACTATTGAGCAGATCGATGTGATCATACGTAGGAGAAACGCAGCATTTGAAATCAGCCGTAATCAGCCGTAATTAGCCTTAATCAGCATTGATCAACGTCAATCAGCATTAATCAGCCGTAATTAGCCTTAATCAATAGTAATTAGTCCTAATTAGTATCGATAAGCCGTAACCATCCTCAATTAGTCTTAATCAGCCGTAATTAGTCTTAATCAGCCGTAATTAATCTTAATTAGCCTTAATCAGCCGTAATCAGCCTTTAATCAGCATTAATCAGCCGTAACGGGCCTTAATCAGCATCAATCAGCCGTAATTATCCTTAATTGGTATTAACCAGCCTTAATCAGCCTAAATCAGCATTAATCAGCCGTAATTAGCCTTAAACAAAATTAATCAGCATTAATATTATTAAATAGTCTTAATCGGCATTAATCGCGTTAGACAGCCGCACACAGCTCCAACACTCCAAATTGACAACATGGTACCAGACGCAATGGAGCTTATACTAGAAATATTAATACCATGAACCCTCAGGAAAACTTGAATAGGGTGGGGGAAACGATTACCTTATTTCGGTAACATCTGATTTATCCAGACCTTGCAAAGCAACACGAGCTTCTGCTAACGCTGGTAACGCTTCAGCAAGGGCATCTTCGGCTTCTTTCTGTTTATAAATAAATAAAATATAAACAGACAGACAGACAGACAGACAGACAGACAGACAGACAGACAGACAGACAGACATTCTAAAGCTCATTGAAGAACGTTACAAGTGAAAAATAAACATTGTTTTTAGTGAATTGCTTGGTACTCAAGCTTTTAACGCAAACTCAGAAAAATATTTCTGAGCCCCCAGACGGGAATCGAACCCGCAACCTTCATGATCTCCGGTTAGACGCTCTAACCATTGAGCTACCAGAACTCAGATGACAGGACTCCAAGGCTATGTTGTGTACTAGTTCGTACGTGCGACATACGTATTGCTAAATCTGCAGTCTAGATATGTCTGTATATCTTTTCAATCGGATAAATATTACTGACTTGTTTCAATTTAGTGGATTGTCTGCTACTCAAGCTACTCAAGCTACTCAAGCTACTCAAGCTACTCAAGCTTTGTAATTTACAACCGACCCCGACAACCGTCTGATTGTTGTGGAATTTTGGTTAAAACGTTTGATTGAATCTGACGTTAATTGAAATATTTGTTATTCTTTCCAAAACGCTCTGTTTTAAAAAGCAACCTGCCTTTTCTACAACAATGAGTTTGTTTTGTTCTGCTATTTCTTCCTTCTTGGCCAAAGCCAGTTGTTTCTTCTCTGTTGCTTGTTCAGTGTTGACAGAGATTTCTTCAAGCAGTTCCTCACAAGCCTTGCTTTTCTCGGTCACAGCCACTTTCTGAACTGCCAGCTTCTCATTGAGTTCCGCGAGCTGCTCACTGGCTACAAACAGTTTGCCGAGACCACCATCTAACCGGTGACACTTAAAGACAAAACAAAAACCATTAGTGATACTCAGCAGAGATTCAAATTTCAAGCAATAAACCAATAAACCAATAAACCAAGCCAATGAACCAAACAATAAACCAACATATCAACCAACCAACAAACCAACATATCAACCAACAAACCAACATATCAACCAATGAACTAATAAAAACCAACAAACAAACAAACAAACAAACACACAAACAAACAAACAACAAACAAACAAACA
The DNA here is from genome assembly GCA_035772405.1 of Chrysogorgia sp. JL179-B06. Lineage (NCBI taxonomy): Eukaryota > Metazoa > Cnidaria > Anthozoa > Scleralcyonacea > Chrysogorgiidae > Chrysogorgia > Chrysogorgia sp. JL179-B06. The sequence continues at coordinate 1,391,794 of JAYKKM010000295.1, forward strand.
AACAAACAAGCAAGCAAACAAACAAACAAACAAACAAACAAACAAACAAGCAAACAAACAAACAAACAAACAAGCAAACAAACAAACAAACAAACAAACAAACAAACAAACAAACAAGCAAGCAAACAATCAAACAAACAAACAAGCAAACAAACAAACAAGCCAATAAACCAACCACTAAACAATAAACCAACATATCAACCAATGACCTAATGAAAAACCAAACAAACAAACAAACAAACAAACAAACAAACAAGTCAATAAACCAACCAATAAACAAGCCAATGAACCAAACAATAAACCAACATATCAACCAACAAACCAACATATGGTTGCAATGAACTAATAAAAAACCAACCAACAAACAAACAAACAAACAAACACACAAACAAACAAGCGGGCAAGCAAGCAAGCAAGCAAACAAACAAACAAACAAACAAACAAACAAACAAGCAAGCAAGCAAACAAACAAACAAACAAGCTAATAAACCAACCAATAAACAATAAACCAACATATCAACCAATGAATTAATAAAAAAACAAACAAACAAACAAGCAACCAAGGAAACAAACAAATAAACAAACAAACAAATAAATAAATAAACAAACAAACAAGCCAATGAACCAAACAATAAACCAACATATCAAACAACCAACAAACCAACATATCAACAAATGAACTAATAAAAAACCAACAAACAAACAAACAAACAAACAAACAAATAAATAAACAAACAAACAAACAAACAAGCAAACAAACAAACAAATAAATAAATAAACAAACAAGTCAATAAATCAACCAATAAACAAGCCAATGAACCAAACAATAAACCAACATATCAACCAATGAATTGATAAAAAAACAAACAAACAAACAAGCAACCAAGGAAACAAACAAATAAACAAACAAACAAGCAAACAAACAAATAAATAAACAAACAAGCAAACAAATAAATAAACAAACAAGTCAATAAATCAACCAATAAACAAGCCAATGAACCAAACAATAAACCAACATATCAACTAACAAACCAACATATCAACCAGCGTTGGCAGTGTTTTGGATATATAGCAAAGTGAAAAGGTGGTAAACTGCCTAGATTTTTAGGAACGAAATACTGGCGTTTCGAGTGGAGCCTTTCATCAGAAGAAGTTGGTTGGTTGATTGCTGGATTGTTGATATATTGGCTTGTTTGTTTGTTTGTTTGTTTGTTGGTTGGTTTGTTTTTATTAGTTCACAGTACTCTACTTTTTGACAACCAACCAACCAACAAAAACTCGAAGGATCTGCACCAGTTGTGTCATCATAATCTAAATGCTTCTTACTAAATGTCATTTCCAATCAAACTGTTGCTCTAGGCACTTACCTGTTCCAAGACATATTTATCTTTCTCTTCCAAAAGCTTATTGTAGGTATTAATAAAGTCGAGATAATTCTTTGGTGTAACATAGTTAACTCGTCTTAACTTTAGTAAGAACTCCTTGCTATAGGTAACCACGGTCTCTTGGACAAACACAACATGCTCAACGACACGTTCACGATACGCATCTGGTATCTTATCATTCTAAAGCAATGAGAAACATATATTACATTTTATTTATCTCCTGCATACAGCTTGGGTTATCTGAAGCTATGGGTTATGCCTATACAGCTATGGGTTATCTCCATACAGCTATGGGTTATCCCCACACAGCTATGGGTTATCCCCATGCAGCTATGGGTTATCCCCATACAGCCATGGGTTATCCCCATACAGCCATGGGTTATACCCATACAGCTATGGGTTATCCCCACACATGCATATAATAAATAAACTAATTTGACTTCTTGGGAAATCGTAGGATTTTTACAGATTTCAACGGATCATCGAGTACTGTAAACAACTCAACCATAAAGACGTACCTGTTCACCTAAAAAGACCGAGGCCACAGCACAAAGAGCTTGTTTTGGCCAGGGCATAAACCAATCAATACTAGCGTTGTTAACAAGGCCAGGGAAGTTACGGCATCGTGTACGGAGCGTCTCACCCACGGGTGACATAGCGAGGACGATGTGTAGATTGCTAGCACATTTTGCAACGAAGTATTGCCAAACGGATTCACGGGATGGAGGGACGCCCGCTTTCGCCGCTTCATCGCGAATCTGAAAAAGAAATGGAGAGAATTTAGAAAACGAATTTCACAAATTCTCCCTCGGCTTTTAGGGACAATCAGGTCATGTCTCACAGGCATCCAAGTGTGTGATTGTTTGATTCAGCCGATTTTCACTTATGCAGATACTGTGTGGGGTGAACTCTCAGTATCGTGTAGCGACAACTTACAGAAACTGCAAAATATATATATATATATATATAAATTTTTAATAAATTTCTTAAAACTGAAACATCGCTACTCCGAGTTTCACGCCTCGTTTGTCGAGACGATCTTCAGGCGATTGAGTGAAGTTGTATATATATATATATTACTAGTGAGACGAGACAGTTCACGGGAGGCTTTAAATATTTTGGCATGGTCTAATTTAAAGACAATCAGAGGAAGGAATAAATATGATCTAGTCTTTAAGTGTTTGCATGACCTGGTTCCTAATTAGACACAATAGTATCCATTCATATACGACAAGAAGGAGAAATGATATCCATCTCCCCAAACCTAAGTTAAGTCTTGGGAAATGTATTTTTAGATACATTATTGTTTAACTCTCTACCGTCAAAAATTAAAACATCTACTTCATTGTTATTTTTTAAGAACCTTATTAGAGAGAGCGTGATTTTTAAGTGTAATATAAGGACCTTTTAGAGATGCACCGATATAGGAATTTACCGATATTCCGATAACCTGCATGTGTATCTCTGTGTACCTGCATATATCTCCCCTGTGCTACGTAATCTTCACTGGTTGCCGGTGAGATCACGGATTGTTTTTAAGATACTAATAATTACTTTCAAGGCTTTGCATGGCCAGGCGCCTGTTTATATTACTGATTTGCTAACTACATATAAACCTACTAGTACTTTGAGATCTGCTACTCGAGCCAAAATCCAAAATCCAAAACGGTGACTCATGGAGACAGAGCATTCTCGGTTGCGGCACCAAAACTGTGGAATTTATTACCACAGGAAATTAGAAGCTTTGAAATGTTAAGTAGTTTTAAGTCAGCAGTTAAGACTTTTATTTTTTTAAATTAATAGTTTTTGTTCATGGCGTTAATATATGTAGTATAGGCTTTATCTTATAATGAAACTGTAATTAGTTTTATAAGTAACTTTAAGAATATATTGTTGTAAGAGCATTGAGACTATTGTATAATGATCCTAATACGTCTTTATTATTATTATTATTATTATTATTATTATTATAACCGATATTTTAGTGCCGAAACCGATAACCGATACCGATATTCTGGCTTCAGAAAATGAGAAAATGTGCCCGTGAGTTGTAACTGTAAGTCTGACAAATGATGATAATATAATAATAAAAATGCATTATATAGTATACATGCATAATCAGTAATTACATTCGGGCGGGTGCGGGCAAGCGGGAAACCTGCGAGCGCGGAAGAAGCTCTGGCACCCAGGCGTCAACTTCGCAAGGGAAATATGCCTTATTCCTATTGAATTGATTTGATATTCTTCCACAAATCAGAGTAAATCAATCTTTGTGCAATTGGGTGACCAAAACGAATATCGGCACGGATATCGGCAAGATATCGGTAAGAATGTCGATACAGATATTGTCATTTTAGCGCCGATATCCGATACGCCGATATCGATATCGGTGCATCTCTAGGACCTTTATATTAATTAGTTAATATATATTGAATGTGACTTGAGCTTGGTTATTTTAATATGGTGAATGTTTGCTACTCAAGCTTTTAACGCAATCTCAGAAAATGTTTCTGAGCCCCAGACGGGAATCTAAACCACAACCTTCATGATCTCCGGTTAGACGCTCTAACCATTGAGCTACCAGAACTCAGATGACAGAACGAAGGCTACGTTGTGTACTAGTTCGTACGTGCGACATATTAAGTCACATTTAATATATTCTGATGATATGCAGACATATCGAGACTGCTGAATTAGCAGTACGTATGTCACACGTACGAACTAGTACACAACGTAGCCTTCGTTCTGAGTTCTGGTATAGCCAATGGTTAGAGCGTCTAACTGGAGATCACGAAGGTTGTGTGTTAGATTCCCGTCTGGGGCTCAGAAACATTTTCTGAGTTTGCGTTAAAAGCTTGAGTAGCAAACAATTCACCATATTAGTTAATATATCCTTTTGTATGATATCTTGTACACTGTCAAAATAAAGTTTACCATAGCATACCCTACCACTAATTAAGTCAAGTATTACTTATAAATAATACAACGGAAAGAAAGAATAGAGCATGGCTGGTAAGGACAAGACTGGATAGGATCATAGGACAGGACAAGACTGGATAGGACAGGACAAGACTGGATAGGACAGGACAAGACTGGATAGGACAGGACAAGACTGGATAGGACAGGACAAGACAGGACAAGACTGGATAGGACAGGACAAGACAGGACAAGACTGGATAGGACAGGACAAGACTGAATAGGACAAAACGGGCAAAAAACCGAAACAAAAACAAAACAAGCGAAACAAAGCAAAACAGTCCAGAACGGAGCGGACAGAACGGGACAGTTAGTTCTAGCACTATCAATTAAATAAACATGCATCTGTCTTGAAATTGAAATAAATAGAAAAGGTTTTTCCACCTGTACTATGATGGCTTCTTTCTCGTCATCCGGGAACAAAGCAGGAACCATTCCTGAGGTTAACATGTTGTTGATTAGCTCAAGGAATCCTGAGTAAAAACAAATATCAATAAGTTTATTCCTATCCTCTCGCCCGGACGGCGCAAAACATTTTCGCGGGAAATCCATACGGGCCCTAAATCCACATTTAGTTCGTATATATATATATATATATATATGTACAGTGGACGCACGGGTGGATGTCCTTTTTGTTGCCATGTTAACCAAAGGATACGATGTTAAAGAGTTACACTCGAGGTAAGGTTAATGGTTAGGATTTATAAGGGTTTGTGATTGCGACGTCCTGAATATGCAACGGTTTTTTGGTGCGTTAAATTTGGCGTTTAAATTTAAATTGACGCCAGCGCAGAGAACCGCCTTTTCCGTAGCCTGCGAGCAGGTACAGTGTGTAATGTTTTCAAATTTCAATGTTTACCATTTTCAAAAGCTGAGCAGGTGCTGAGCAGGTGCTGAGCAGGTGCTGAGCAGGTGCTGAGCAGGTGCTGAGCAGGTGCTGAGCAGGTGCTGAGCAGGTGCTGAGCAGGTGCTGAGCAGGTGCTGAGCAGGTGCTGAGCAGGTGCTGAGCAGGTGCTGAGCAGGTGCTGAGCAGGTGCTGAGCAGGTGCTGAGCAGGTGCTGAGCAGGTGCTGAGCAGGTGCTGAGCAGGTGCTGAGCAGGTGCTGAGCAGGTGCTGAGCAGGTGCTGAGCAGGTGCTGAGCAGGTGCTGAGCAGGTGCTGAGCAGGTGCTGAGCAGGTGCTGAGCAGGTGCTGAGCAGGTGCTGAGCAGGTGCTGAGCAGGTGCTGAGCAGGTGCTGAGCAGGTGCTGAGCAGGTGCTGAGCAGGTGCTGAGCAGGTGCTGAGCAGGTGCTGAGCAGGTGCTGAGCAGGTGCTGAGCAGGTGCTGAGCAGGTGCTGAGCAGGTGCTGAGCAGGTGCTGAGCAGGTGCTGAGCAGGTGCTGAGCAGGTGCTGAGCAGGTGCTGAGCAGGTGCTGAGCAGGTGCTGAGCAGGTGCTGAGCAGGTGCTGAGCAGGTGCTGAGCAGGTGCTGAGCAGGTGCTGAGCAGGTGCTGAGCAGGTGCTGAGCAGGTGCTGAGCAGGTGCTGAGCAGGTGCTGAGCAGGTGCTGAGCAGGTGCTGAGCAGGTGCTGAGCAGGTGCTGAGCAGGTGCTGAGCAGGTGCTGAGCAGGTGCTGAGCAGGTGCTGAGCAGGTGCTGAGCAGGTGCTGAGCAGGTGCTGAGCAGGTGCTGAGCAGGTGCTGAGCAGGTGCTGAGCAGGTGCTGAGCAGGTGCTGAGCAGGTGCTGAGCAGGTGCTGAGCAGGTGCTCAGCAGGTGCTCAGCAGGTGCTCAGCAGGTGCTCAGCAGGTGCTCAGCAGGTGCTCAGCAGGTGCTCAGCAGGTGCTCAGCAGGTGCTCAGCAGGTGCTCAGCAGGTGCTCAGCAGGTGCTCAGCAGGTGCTCAGCAGGTGCTCAGCAGGTGCTCAGCAGGTGCTCAGCAGGTGCTCAGCAGGTGCTCAGCAGGTGCTCAGCAGGTGCTCAGCAGGTGCTCAGCAGGTGCTCAGCAGGTGCTCAGCAGGTGCTCAGCAGGTGCTCAGCAGGTGCTCAGCAGGTGCTCAGCAGGTGCTCAGCAGGTGCTCAGCAGGTGCTCAGCAGGTGCTCAGCAGGTGCTCAGCAGGTGCTCAGCAGGTGCTCAGCAGGTGCTCAGCAGGTGCTCAGCAGGTGCTCAGCAGGTGCTCAGCAGGTGCTCAGCAGGTGCTCAGCAGGTGCTCAGCAGGTGCTCAGCAGGTGCTCAGCAGGTGCTCAGCAGGTGCTCAGCAGGTGCTCAGCAGGTGCTCAGCAGGTGCTCAGCAGGTGCTCAGCAGGTGCTCAGCAGGTGCTCAGCAGGTGCTCAGCAGGTGCTCAGCAGGTGCTCAGCAGGTGCTCAGCAGGTGCTCAGCAGGTGCTCAGCAGGTGCTCAGCAGGTGCTCAGCAGGTGCTCAGCAGGTGCTCAGCAGGTGCTCAGCAGCAGGTGCTCAGCAGGTGCTCAGCAGGTGCTCAGCAGGTGCTCAGCAGGTGCTCAGCAGGTGCTCAGCAGGTGCTCAGCAGGTGCTCAGCAGGTGCTCAGCAGGTGCTCAGCAGGTGCTCAGCAGGTGCTCAGCAGGTGCTCAGCAGGTGCTCAGCAGGTGCTCAGCAGGTGCTCAGCAGGTGCTCAGCAGGTGCTCAGCAGGTGCTCAGCAGGTGCTCAGCAGGTGCTCAGCAGGTGCTCAGCAGGTGCTCAGCAGGTGCTCAGCAGGTGCTCAGCAGGTGCTCAGCAGGTGCTCAGCAGGTGCTCAGCAGGTGCTCAGCAGGTGCTCAGCAGGTGCTCAGCAGGTGCTCAGCAGGTGCTCAGCAGGTGCTCAGCAGGTGCTCAGCAGGTGCTCAGCAGGTGCTCAGCAGGTGCTCAGCAGGTGCTCAGCAGGTGCTCAGCAGGTGCTCAGCAGGTGCTCAGCAGGTGCTCAGCAGGTGCTCAGCAGGTGCTCAGCAGGTGCTCAGCAGGTGCTCAGCAGGTGCTCAGCAGGTGCTCAGCAGGTGCTCAGCAGGTGCTCAGCAGGTGCTCAGCAGGTGCTCAGCAGGTGCTCAGCAGGTGCTCAGCAGGTGCTCAGCAGGTGCTCAGCAGGTGCTCAGCAGGTGCTCAGCAGGTGCTCAGCAGGTGCTCAGCAGGTGCTCAGCAGGTGCTCAGCAGGTGCTCAGCAGGTGCTCAGCAGGTGCTCAGCAGGTGCTCAGCAGGTGCTCAGCAGGTGCTCAGCAGGTGCTCAGCAGGTGCTCAGCAGGTGCTCAGCAGGTGCTCAGCAGGTGCTCAGCAGGTGCTCAGCAGGTGCCCCCATGGTCAACCCGGTCTCTTCCCTTAAATTAACTATTATCCTTAATTTACAAATCGCTCTAAATTAAGGATAATGGTTAATCTAATGCTAGAACCCAACCCCAACACAACAAAGATCCTAACCCTACCCCGTCTAATGGGTTTTCTAACCTAACTCCCCGTCAAAACGCTCTAACTGAGTAGGCCCATCCACATACCCTCCCCTACTTGGCTAGCTAAACTTATAAACAAGTGAGAGATACTAAGCTTGTGGGATAGTAATTGACTAACATACGCATGCGCGACTCTCACGATCGTTTCTAAATTAACCATTATCCTTAATTTAGAGCGATTTGTAAATTAAGGATAATAGTTAATTTAAGGAAGAGATCGTGTTGCCATGGTTGGCTTCAAGACCGAGACCCCAGTTATCGTCCCAGTCTATTTCTGATCTTGTTTCATCTCTCACCTTCCTGGGCGACATGAGCATCGGTAAACAAGAAAACGATCTTTTTGTTATCAATTCCCAATTTCTGGTACAACACCTTGAGATCATCTCTGAAATTCGTCTCGTCATAGCCTCGACTCAGTGTGATCTCGAATACCTCTGCGCCCGCTGTAAATGCCGCTAGCCGGGTAAGACTTTGTTTGCCACTACCACCGACACCGACCAACAAAGCGTGTCCTTGGCTCATACGTATCACGCGGTGAATCCTGGTGAGATGTTCCAGAGCGTCGTCGAATAACACAAGGTTCATAACTGTGTGATCCATATTGTACTCTTCCAAGATCTAGGAAGAATTAATAGTTAAAGGGATATGGCAATATAAATTAACTTTGTCTCATTTGAAAGAACTCGTGAAATGGTATAACAAGACTTTTTACAATTTTCCCTTATCTTTTTTTGGTTTTCGAAATAATTTGACGAAAGACAGCGTGCTGTCCGCCATCTTGGAATTATTTACGATATGCACGTGACGTCATAAGTAGGGTAAAGTGAAATTTTTATCTTGCCAACCTTACGACATTATGAGCCAGAAACTCGATTATGTTGCACTATTTCCATTTTCAATTGGCCCACAACATTTTAAAAAGCCTTCCGCGGAAATTCGGTCACCTATGGTGTAGTTTCATCAGTTTTACCCTGCTTGTGACGTCACCAATTTCCTAGTTAATGAGGTCAAATATTACAACAAGATGGCGGATTGTCTTTTGTCATAATTATCTGAAATATTTCAAAAACCAAGAAAGATACAGAAAAATTGTAAAAGGTCTTCTTATACCATTTTACGAGTTCTTTCAAATGAGACAAAGTTAATTTATCTTGCCATATCCCTTTAATATTATATTAATAGTTTATATTAATAGTTAATATAATAATAATAATAATAATAACTTTATTTGCCGTCTTTAGCATAAGAATTAAAACATCATTACATGTGATAATAATATAACTAAAAAATGTAATCTTAAAAAGGTATTAACAAGTATATACAATCTACTAGCTACAGTTCAATTTAGCTCCTAACAGTAAAAGATGGTTTATGTCTGTTTGTACGTGACACTGGTTATGAATGATCGATTGGTGCCTTTAAATACCGCCAGCACCACTGCTCACTGAATTTCATAAAGCGTTCGAATTCATTACTCGTTGAATTATCCCGTCTGAGCGCTAATGAGTCAACTGTGTTCCTGGCCAAGCCAATTACATCTAGACACCTGTTCTGTACTCTTTCGATATCTTCCTCCAGGTAGGCAGGTAGGCCTCCCCAGATTGGTGAAGCATACTCGAGCAACGGTCCGATCTTTGTGAGGAAAGTATAATACATCCTCTTGTTTGCTCTGGTCACTATGTCTGATACACGAGTGTTCCACTTTAAGTCATTCTAACTCCAAGAAGCTTAAAGTGCCTATGAAATGAAAAAATTGATATTCCATAATGCGTTTTCTTTGAAAGTAGGTATTGAATAACGAAGATGTCTGTTTAAATTTTTTCTTTAACATTCACTGTTGTCCAGTTATAAGCATTTGAAGTTTTAGCGTGATGACGTCACAAGGTTGACACGCTATACCTGAGAAATATTAAAATGTTGATATTTCATAAAGTATGACTTGGACGAAGACGAGGCAGCAATGTTGACCTTCAAGTGCTCGATTCATCATTGATGTTTGTATAGTTACCATGGAAACATACTAGGTTCCAGACCCTTTTATCCTTATTTCATAAAATGTCATTTTCTTGTTTTCTGGATACCTATACTGTTGGCTTTGTTCTGGTTATGTATTTGGCATGACGTCCTTAATATGAGAAATGACAGTGTTTGCCTAAACAATGCCTCGTACTAAAACTAGAGCAAGTTTTTATTTACTCCTTCCAGGGGCCTGGAGCCTAGTATATTAACGCGGTGACCATGAAAAGTAGTTTGTCACATAGCTTATTGTCGTAGTTGAAATGCTACTAAGTTTCGTAGTTCTCGTGAAAACACTTCACAAAATATCAAGACTTTAATATTTATCTAGTACAGCATGTCCACCTTGTGACGTCATCACGCTAAAATTTCAAATGCTTATAACTAGACAACGGTGAATGATAAAGAAAAAATTTAAACAGATTTCGTCATTATTCAAAATCTACTTTCGAAGGAAAGATATTATGGAAACTGGATTTTTTCATTTCGTAGGCACTTTAAACTCCTTGACTCTTTCCAATGTTTTCCATCTAACGCTGATACTTTGAGTTTCGGGAAGGATTTCGTGAAACCTATCCATGTCCTTATTTTTTTTTGCCATAATTTCCATAATATGTAAAATCCCCAAATCCCGGATAGGCACTTTAAAGAAATTCGTCAATAGAGAATATACCCTGGCCGCACCTTTAACATGTGGTTACTCCAAGTATAATATATATTTTAATGATCTATTCTTTATCATGCATTCTATTCCACCTATTTTCCTTTCTTTTACTCCAATTCTATTTTCCCCCTACCTCTTCAAACACTGCTTTAACAGCCTCATAGTCCACCAAATCTTCATAAACACGTGGTTCACCAGTTAATGAGTTACGATAGTCACCAAATAATATAGGCTCTCTTAACACGAACTCCAAGTAAGCAGAGAATTTCTCCTCTAGTAATCTTTTTATGTAACCCTGTGATAATAGACAAAAAAAGACATATTTGGTTATTTGCATGCAAGGACACTAATGTCCTACATGAGATACAGTATAACGAGTCTCCATGAGACTATATTCTATATACAAGGAAGTTTTAAGGTCGAGACTTTTAATTAAGATGAAGGAGGCGTGTGGTCTAGGGCACAGAAGAATCCCCACTCATTCAGTTGATCGAAGTGATACTTTTTAAAACTCGCTTCAAAAACCTGCATCGGGAGCATCAAGCACCAAATTCGGAGGGCCCACACCATGTTGACTACCAGGTGACCTCTTTCACAATGGCATCAAAATTAAATATTCTTTTATATTCATTTAAAGGGCTTTCTGACCTCGTTCGTGTATCTGTAATTCCAAATAATCTTTGCTTTGTAACGAGGCCAGCAAGGCTAATTTGCATGCATATAAGAGAATATTTAGATTGTCCACCATTATGAAAAATATCTATACCCCTGCAGATCGTAGTGAACAATGGTAAACATACAATAAGCCAGTTCGTAACATCAAAATGACGTGTTCTGCGTCGTGATAAAACTTATTTGAATTCATAACATCCGGCTAAAACCACAATAGACATTTGCATTTCTATTTACACTTGCAAATTCCCCAGCCTGATGTTATGAATTGAAATATGTTTTATCCCGACGCAGAACGTGTCATTTTGATGCGCAGTCGACATCACGAACTGGCTTATAGGCATAAAAACTACTCCTACTCTCCTTGAGAATTGATGAGAGTTCCAACTTTCATCAGTAAGAGTTAAGGAGAGTTGCAACTTTCATCAGTGAGAGTTAATAAGAGTTGCAACTTTCATCAGTGGGAGTTGGTGAGAGTTGCAACTTTCGTCAGCATCAATTCCTGTCTTTAATTTGAACTGGATTTTGTTGAGAGTCAACGAGATTTTTGCCTCGGCGCACACGAGACATGACAAAAGTCAATTCATGAACTCTCTGTTTTGTCTACACAAACTATTGTCTATCGGCTAACTCTCATTCTCACTTGGTCTATGCATAATAACGTATTCACAGCTTACCTGAGCTGCAGTTTTATCGTCTGCGTTAATAAGACGATCGTGGAACACACGCAGACATTCGTTTCTCCACACGCGAACAAACTGATTGGAATGTTCAAACCTGTCAGGCACACTCAGGCACAGGCCTTGATACACGCGGGACAGCTCACGCAGGTTGAAAATGTAGTGGAACTTGGACGGGGTTGGCGGATGATTTTGAACGATCTGTTGGTAAAGCTGCAGGGTGGACGATGTGATGGAGTTGGTCAGTTCTTTGATGTCTTTACTGAACGGCTGAAGGTGGCCGTCCAAGATGGAAGAGTAGATCTTCGTTAAGGATTCCTCCGATGGAAATGTGACGTTGAAGACGCTGAACAGAGAGATGAAGCGCGGGTCGACCTCGTTGCGACCTCCTCCAGGCTGATGTGATTTTAAAAAGAGAAAATTCACAGATTATAATTCATAAATTCATAAATTTATTTAACGTGGTCAATACACTTAGCTATAAATGGCACAATTCACGCAGAATAGACAAACACATCTGACGAGAATGCACCAGCTAATTTACAGGTATGCCACAAATAATAATAAATTAAATTATTACAAAGAAAATCTGAAGTTATAACTAAAAATATAAAATTACAATAGAATGGAAAATATTTACAGTTATGAATATAATTAGTAACCCTAATCTAATAATAAATAACATTTTAATGATTAACAATCAATATCAATAGAATGTAGGATTCTTCTAAAAGCTGTATAGCTAGCAGAAGATCGTACACCATCAGACAGACTGTTCCAAAGGTTTGGAGCATAGTATCGCCATGATCTAAGACCATATTTAGTGGAATTAACCTTAGGTATTTTAAGAATGTCTTTACCTCTCAGGTCGTACGGTGAGTTCCTAGTAAACTTAGAAATGAAGATTTCGATGTACCTTTTCGGACAGGGATCAAACTTGCAGTAACTTTCTGATTGTCGATGAGACGCTCTGACCATTGAGCTACCGAGACTCAGATGGAGAGCGAAGGTTACAATGATGTACTGGTTTTGATGTACTGTTTATGAGCTTGACGGTCATCATGTATCGTCTCTCTACTCCATTAATTATGTTTAGGTTGCATTCGAAAACGACATAGCCTCTGTCTCCCTTCCCAATGTTTCCCAATGAGCCTGCTCGCAGGCTACTGCATACACAATATTTTGCTTGTAAATAGTGGTTCATTACATTAAAGTGGTACTACGATCAAATTTTTACCTATCGATATTTTTACGTATTTATAAAGAAGAGCTGCAAAATATTACTCGGTCGAAACCGTTTTGCGATTCGACGATAGCAAGTATTATTTTTCTGACTCCGAATATGGAGTTGTTATGTCCGTCATTAATCGATCATGTTCCTGACCAGCGTAAGGAAGTGACGTCAGACTCTCAACGCGAAGATGACCAAGGTCCTTTTTTCAAATTCTTCGTCTGAAAGGCTGGACATTTCATCTACTTCTCGAAGAAAACAAGAAAACAAGTAACCTCGACTGAAATTCAGGCGTAGCATTGAGAATCTGACGTCATAAACAATATTACCTTTTGAAATTGCGGGCTCACTTGGAACACGTTTTTAGTAATGGTGGCCTAAATAGTAGTGATCTCAGAGCTCGAAATACTTACTTCAAAATACCATTTTTTAGGGTTTTTTTACATCGATGATCACTTTCGACCCTGAAATACTATTCTATGCTAAAGAAAATCTAAAAAAACGGGGATGAATTATCATCGTAGTGGCACTTTAAATATTTCGAGCAGAAACAACTCTCACCTTTCCCATGGCCGCGATAAATCCAATATCGCGGTAATGTTTCAAATTAAGCTCTTTGCCACGATCATACATCCCTCCACGTTCCAGAAGCAACTTCAACAGCGCGATAGGTTGTTGTGTTCCGTATTCGTCAACCTTTATAGTTAAAAGAGAACGTTTGGTTGCGTAGATTAGCAGTGCCCTTCTCTTTCAACCTTGACGCCCCTAACAATTTTAAATTGTGTTTTGGCCCGTTAAATTTTCACTTTTTTGAAAAAATAGGGACAGACGGGCGGATATTAATATTTTATAGCTGTTATATCGCTGTTATATTGTATGAAGAAGTTAGATGGGATGACTCGGTGGGACCTTTTCCGAAGATGGCTTCGAAAGCCAACAGTGCAACGCTAACCATGCTAAACAACCCAATTATCTCTACCTGAGGCATATTCATATCGTCTATGAACACCAGCAATCGTTTCCCCATTGGCGGCCCGTAAGTGTCCTTGGTTCGTTTTTCTACGTTGGCCTCGAGATTGCGTTGGACATCCATCGACGTCGTACGAGAAGAGAAGTTGATGTTTAACAAAAGCTGAGAAAAAAACAAAATAACATCTAAGTATTATAATAATAATAATATTTATTCAGGATTCCTGTAATACTTCACAAGATTACATTACACTACATTACGTTACATTACATTACATTGCATTAATGTAAAAACCCAGTGTTTTTTACTCCGTTTCCAACGACATGTGGTACACTATGAATTAAAAATTCCATGTAAATATTTTTAAATGAGTACAAAGAACACCAAGAGTGAAAAGGTTTGTTGTCAACTAATGAAACAAGACGTTTTTAAAGACTTGGAAGAAGATGAAGCGTACGTGTCGTAGTTTTGTCATGCATATCATAAATGAGTAATCATATGATTTTGTTCGTGCAATTAAGGATTTACACTACTCGTGATATTTGAAAATTGTGCTAAATTGCACTCGCCTAATGGCTCCGTGCAATTTTGGCACAATTTTCAAATATCACTCGTGGTGTAAATCCTACGATTACCTAAACTAATCGGTGGGGTTTATTACAGGATGAGTTCATAACCAGAATTTTACGGCATCATGGACATACCGTGAGATCTTTATCTAGACGTCTGAGAAAGTTCGCAGTAGTTGCAGTTTTCGAAGTACCAGTCTCACCAACTAACACCACTGGTCGTTTGATGTTGACCATCAAGGATAGCAACCACGTGGTGCGTACCGTATCAATAGTCGGTACCAGGATCTCGCTGAACTTCACCACTGGATCATGGACATAGTCTGGCACTATGTCGTGCCATGCAATCCACTTCTCTTGTTTCAAGTCGAAGTAATACTCGTAGATAGAGGAATACGCAATCGGGATCTCTCCGGCACCGACCGTGCTTCCTTCGGCAGGGTTCTGGGGCAAAGAAGAGAGTTTCTTGATGTAGTTATCAAAGATAATACGTCCTTCTTCAAGAAGACCTGCTCCCAGAGACCAAATAATTGACGTTATAAAAAGACCTTCGAGAACATCAGCTGCAACGGCGTGACTTCCCTCACGAGGTGGAAGAAGAGCATCCAACATTTTCGATAATTGAGTAACCTGGAGAAAAGCAATAAAACTTCAGTTGGATCATACTTGGGTAGATTTGCTTTATACTTTTCTTACTTCATTATGTATTATTCCACTCATTACATGCATGCAGCATGTATGTATATTTTCTTACAATGTATAAAATTCAAAAAATGTAAATATTCTAATTGACGTAACATTGCTGTCCTAAACGACATTTATTTATATCTATATAAATAAACAATATCTAACTAATATCTAACTTTCCTTTAATTACTATTTCAACTTTCTTCAATTATTCAATTTATATTTAGTACACGAGTTTTCTCTGTAACCATTACTAATTATTTTAATTGTTAAATTTATCTTATTCACGCCCCTTATGGAAACCAACTTCTGTTGATAAGGTTAAGCGTGTTTAAAAGTGTATAAAGTTCATCACCATCATCACCATCATCACCCATCATCACCCATCATCATCACCATCATCACCATCATCACCATCATCACCATCATCATCACCACCACCACCACCACCACCATCGTCAACATCATCATCGTCACCATCACCATCATCATCATCATCACCATCATCATCACCATCATCATCATCATCATCATCACCATCATCACCATCATCACCATCAGTGTTGTGTTGTAAATTCCAATGCAATGCACTTGACACCTCATGAAATATTTCTCCATACGGACTTCCCAGCCGGTAAATAACGTATATTTATTTTTCGTATGAGCCCATTTAGTTTTAAACGCGTTTTATAAGCCGTAAAATATTCCAAAAACACTAGAAAATGAACTCAAACGAGATTGAACATATTGAAAGACATATAAGTGAGTTTTTTTATATCCAAAATTTCCTTTGACGAAGGTAAAAGCACAGACTTTACTTTTTTGTCCACTGACTAGAAATATTGACGACAACCAAATATATTATTTCACTTTCAAACCTTACCATGTTCAAGTTTGTCAACGGTATGATACTTTTCAGTTTTTTCCCTTGTTTTCCATCCATCACTCCCTCCAGAATCAGTTCAATACTCGGTGGAACGTATTTCTCAAACAGTCTGCTTAATTCCGTCTGTTCCGTCTTGTTCGGTCGACTTTCGCACCATTTAGTCCAATAAGGCATGTAACCTAGATTCTTGGGGTCCACGTACACCATGCCACAACGAGATACCGTAGCAGGAGAGGCATAACGAAGATCGGCCACCTAAAAACGATGAGTTATACACCATTATAAAATAACCGGAAGTAAATGAGCGAGTACACGCTCTCTGATTGGTTACTGAGCTCAAAAACCGTGCATTATAACTCAATAAAGCATAAGCTGACGTGATTCCTCGCGTAGATTTTGTCGTTTTTGACGGATTTTAAGTAGTTTAAATCACAAAAGAAAGTCAAAGAATAGCTGGATACAAAGCTAATCAAGGTAAAATGAAGAATGTTTTAACTGCAACGTTGAGTGCATTTTCATCGCTAAAATCGCCAACGTGTTTTCATCAAAGGCTTCCTACTCTTATAACAGGTAAATCTACATTTTTCATGGCTTTATTGTTAATTTGATGGTGTTATTTTATAAAAAAACCAAAAAAAAACCTTTGTCTTGTGTGATTATCGAGTTATAATGGCACTCGAGCAGCTAGTAAAACACTCAGCTATCGCCTCGTGTTTTACACGCATCTCTCGTGCCATTATAACTCGATAATTACACGCGACACGTTTTTTATTTATTAATTCAATTTATGCTGTTACCATGCCAACAGGGCACACCCCCGCTGGCCCGCACGGTAAAAACAGATGGAATGATTTTTTATCCAAATGTAAATTTAACCGCGTGTTTAATCTCCGTATTAAAGGACATTGGCAACAAAAATTAAGTTTGTCTAATATGAAGAACTCGTAAAATAATAGAGTAACACCTTTTACAACTTTTCCGTATTTTACTTCGTTTTTGAAATATTTCAGTTTGTTTGATATGTAAATGAGATGGTCTCTTGACGTCAGGTGCAGAGTAGAGAATTTTCACTTATTAAAATATTAGTTCCATCTTCAAGTTTGTTCCACAAAGTTACTTGAAAATGTGCGTATAATAACTCCTCGTGATAATGAACGTTGTAAACTTAGCAATCACTGAGATATAAGACATTTTTTAATGAGTGAAAATTCTCTACCCCAGCACATGACGTCAGAGACCATCTCATTTACATATCAAACAAACTGAAATATTTCAAAAACGAAGTAAAATACGGAAAAGTTGTAAAAGGTGTTACTCTATCGTTTTACGAGTTCTTTCATATTAGACAAACTTAATTTTTGTTGCCAATGTCATTTAAGTATATCGATTGGATTACCTCAAACAAAAGAGCGCAGTGCTTTTGAAGCCGTATTCTTTCACCGTTCGCCAACGTCAACAGCTTATTGTCGTCCATAACAGAGTTCATGTTTTCCACCCACAAAGCGTCGACATCACCATCGAACACGATGTACTTCCGATCACTCTTCTCCGTTGGTTTGTTGATGTCGCGAAAGATGCACGAGAGGAGACCGTCGGTCCAGTCCCGGGTGACTGGGTCGAGTGTGCCGTAGAGCTCGACGACAGAGCAAGCTTTAGCATTCAGTGTGTAGAGTTTGGTTGGGATACCAAGACTGTAAAAAATACGAAAAAGGATAAAAGGACATTGGCGAGTAAGTACCTTTTCGATCAAAGTACGTCACTTGAATAGCAGGAATATAGTAGTTTGAGGTTGTAAAAATGCTCGTAAAGCTTATTAATTACACTGTCAAAGTTGCTAACATGAATCATTGTCCGCCATCTTGGAGGTATTTTCGATATGCGTGTGACGTCACAACCGGGGTAAAGCGAAATGTTTATCTAGCCATCCTCGTGTCTTTATTAGTTTGAAACTCGATTTTTGTGAATGTAATAATAATAATAATAATAATAATAATAAAGACTTTATTTATTCTGATAAAACCAATCAGCTAATCAAGATTAGCTGGTATAAACTGGTGATCAGTAAATACATAATAAGTATACATACTATCCTATTAAATTCTATTAACAAGGTAAAATATTACAACAAAAATCAAGGTTACGCGAAACCATAGAAGGGCTATTTCGAGAAAATCAGTCAGTACACAGATTCGATTTAACCGCAAAACATCAAGTTCAAGAAAGTATTTAAACAATTTTGCCTTGAATAGAGGAGAGTCTTTATCTCTCGCAATTGTTTAGGCAAAGCATTCCATTCCCTGGCTGCTGAGCATTTGAAAGTTGACTGCCCAATTTTTGTTTTCGTTGCTATGACATCTAATAGAGTGTTGTCCCGTAAATTGCGACTATGTAATTCTGATCTCATTACAAGATAGTTATCCAACTGATACGGACAATTTATCTTATTCATTATTTTAAAAACAATTTGCAGCTTGAACTACATCATTTTAAAAAGCATTCCGCGGAACCTCGGTCACCCACAGAGTAGTTTCATCAGGTTTACCCCAGGTGTAGTTTCCATGTAATATTATTACTTATTGGATTCCTCTGAGCCCAATATTACAAAATATTTAAGTCGAGAATTCAATATTTCAAAAATATTAAAATATATTCAAAATATTAAGTGTTTTATTATATCGAACAAAATATCTTAACACAAATATGTTTCTTCACACGTAAACAGTCAAAAGGTTGCTGTCCAATATGTAGCTGTCCTACATCGTAAAATATTGGGCTGCCACGTGATGCTAATAGAGACAGTTGATTAGTGGATTATATGTGAGGGTTATGCGAGTTATGTCAAAGTTTGCTTACCGAGTTTGAGCTTGTGCTAGTGTGTTAATGACGACACTCTTGCCACCACCAGTTGGGCCCACGATCATAGTGGTATGACGGGTCAGCATCGTCTCGTACATTTGAACTACTTTGTCAGTCTGAAGGAAAAGAACAAGCAATAAATTGGTTTATTTTTTTATTAATCGTGAGCGGGCGGAAGATTTCAGACAATCATTGACAAAATTAGTTGGAACATTGGACAACAGGTGCTTATATATACTCAAAATAAGTAGAAATCGACCGTTCAATTTTCAATTTACCCCCAAGCCGCCCATACAATGTTACCTTGAGCATTACAAACACGAAACCAACCGAATGACTGATGACTTGTCAGGATTAAGGTGTTGACAACATCCATATAATAATAATAATAATAATAAAGACGTATTAGGAGCATTATACAATAGTCTCAATGCTCTCACAACAATATATTTTTAATGTTACTTATAAAACTAATTACAGTTTCATTATAAGATAAAGCCTACTACATATATTACCACTATGAACAAAAAACTATTAATTTTATAAAAGAAAAGTCTTAAGTGCTGACTTAAAACTACTTAAAATATCAATGCTTCTAATTTCCTGTGGTAATGAATTCCACAGTTTTGGTGCGGCAACCGAGAATGTTTAGCTGTCTCCATGAGTCACGATTTTGGATTTTGGCTCGAGTAGCAGAAATCAGTAATATAAACAGGTGTCTGGCCATGCAAAGCCTTGAAAGTAATTATCAGTATCTTAAATACAATCCTTGATCTCACTGGCAACCAGTGAAGATTACGAAGCATGCACAGGGGAGATATGTTCTGATTTTTTAACCCTTGCAACAAGTCTAGCAGCTGTATTTTGAATTCGCTGTAACTTGCTCAATTCAATTAACTTGCTTCTGGTAAGGCATATGGGATGCTATTACAGCCATATGCCATTTGCTATTATGCCATATCGTTACGCTTTGTTTCAACAATTTTGTCAATGATTGTAGTTTCTTCGAGAAACTGTACCTGGTGAGGTAAAAGGACGTATTTGTTATCGACCAACGCGGCCTCCACCTTATCATTGAAGTTCGGGTAAGGGACGCGTGGACAATCAAGTCCTGGGAACAAGTCAGCAATGAGACCCAGGAAGAGTGGCACGTCTTCAAAAATAAACTTTGGTAAGTTCATATCACGAAGAGCTCGCATGAGAACAACGTCCTAAACAAACAACAATATACATGTAAGATGAATTTTACAATTTATATTGAATTTTACAATACAATTCAATTTTGGAAACATTGCAGGTTCATTATATGCACAAAAAGCCTGTCGTAGCAACAAAGATCACTCTCGTTTCATCAAGCCCATGAGAACCCCATGAGCCAATCCTCTTTCAAGGAATTTAAAACCTTCATCAAACCCCAATCCCCCTTAAAACCTTAGTGATACCTCAATCAAACCATAGCCAGACCCTTTCAAACCTCAATCAAGCCCCCAGTCAAACCTCAATCAAACCCCCTATCAAACTCCAACCAAAATCTAATCAAACCTAAGCAGCAAACCCTAGACAGACCATTTCAAACCCCAGTAAACCCTAGTCAGATTGTCAGACCCCTTCAAATCCCAGTCAGACCCCTTCGATCTCTAGTGATACTTCAGCCAAACCCCCCTAGCCAGATCCTTTCAAATCTCAATTAAAGTCTAGTCAGACCCCTTCAAACCATAAAAGTCCAGTCAAACCCTAGTCAGACCCAGCTTCAATTCACCAGAAATATGATAGAACAATTTAGATAATGGGAGCCTGTAAAATAATTATTAATTAAGAGCCATCTTTTCAAGGCGTGGTTTGACTATGAATCACATTCTAGCCTGACAAATATTTATATTGAAAATATCTCGCCGGACGAAGAACACTGTAATGAAGAAAACTTTACCAAGGATGAAACCTAGTATAACCCCAGTCAAATCTTAATCAGACGCTCTTCAAGGCTCTTACTTCGTGTACCGGACACAGAATTCTAGCACTGTATAGAACTATCTGGTTCTTTAAAAAATCCCGTTTATTTTATCTAGGATAGGTTTATTTCATGAATTGGACAATTTCAGGACAAAAATAGACGGGATTTTTTAAAGAACGAGGCAGTTCTGTACAGTGCAAAAATTATGTGTACACAAAGTAAGAGCCTTCTTCACACCTTGTCAAAACACCAGCGAAAGTTCCAAGACAAAGTTAAAAACAAACGCTGAGAAGAAAGAACGCGAAAAAAAAACAAAAAAAAAACGTGAGAAACCTCGTGTAGGTCAGGGGAACCTCGCTTCAATTCACCGGCCATCACTAAAACTGATTTCAACGCACGTAAACCAAAGTCGTAATGAGATTGCTTTGATAACTGGCCAGCGGACAGATGGTACAACACCGTCATCTTTTTGGCCAACACCTAGAACAACAGATAAAAGCAATTATAACATTAGGTTGGACCTTTATAACAGGACCATGTGGTAGCCAGGATTTTGAAAAAGGGCGTCCAATTTCATTAGTAGATTTCACACATGTAGAGAAGAGCGAATGGTTTTCACACAACTCCGCAGCGCGTTCCAGTCTTCACTTGACTTGGAAGGTTTATTATTTATAGATATATTGATACACGTATTTTGACGTATCCTATACCAAATCCTGAGCTGTCCGTATAAGCCCACACGGACAGCTCGCGCGGATCGCTCGACATAATTTCAGTTTTAAATGTGTTTTATAAGCCGTGATATATTCTAAAACATTTGAAAATGAACTCAAACGAGATTGAACATATTGAAAGATATATAAGTGAGTTTTTTTTATCCGAAAAGAGACGTAACTCTCAATTTCCTTTGACGAAGCCGAAGGTAAAAGCACAGACTTTCCTTTTTTGTCATGCACTAAAACTAGTGATGACGACCAAAAAAAAAAACAAGCCAGGATATTAAGGAAAAAAAAAATTATTTACCGTTTAGGTCGGTCCGGATTGAGAAATATTTCTCCATACGGACATCCCAAGCCGGTTAATAACATATATTTTTTCCAGAATAATTTCCGTTTATCTCAAAATTTTGGGCGTCCAAAGGCGTCCACTTATTCATCGAAGGGCGTCCTACGACTCCCGGACGCCCATCTGACTATAAGCCTGCCATGCGGTAGCCTCCTCCCCCCCCCCCCCCGCAAGAGGCTAGCCATGCGGTACACAATGACATACCTTGGCAAGTAAAAATCCTTCAGAAAACAACATGATCTCGCAGATCTGCTGTAAGTCTGGCACGATGCAGACGACAGGACGAAACAAAGCTTTAACACTCTCTGGTAGTTCAGTACGACCTGCATAACCAGGGTTCATGGTGATGAAAATACCCATGCGAGCGTCCATCGAGATCTCAGTTCCTTCAAACTAACAGAAATAAGTAAGAACTTATAAGTAGTCGAATGTAAATATATTACATACCATAATTACCTCAAAACAGTAAATTTCCATCATTAACAACCCATTCACAATGAAATAAAGCGCCAATTTAAACTAAAAATACCATCACGCAACAGCGCAATCTAATGACAACCCAGGTCGCTCTTATCTAGGTCGCTCTTAACAATTTGGAAAAGTACACGCACAAGTTATCTAATACGATCTAACCAAACCGGACATTCCAAGGCAATAAGCTTTAAGGCATGCCAAAAAACAGGCTAGCTCATTCGAAAACAAGGTACATAACTGTGAGGGCCCTTACCTTCACCCTGATCTTCGCATCTCTCACTTCACCGGCTGGGACATGAGAGCAAGGTCCATAACACTGAGGGCCCTTACTCTAACTCTGACTTCACTTTCGCTTCTCCAGCTTTTTCTGGGGCCCTTACCAACAGTAAACCGCACTTTCCATCACCCACAATTTATCCAAAGATATATATATATATATATATATATATATATATATATATATATATATATATATATATATATATATCAAATATATATATATATAATTAAATATATATATAAAAATTAATATATAATATATAATAATATAATAATTATAATATAATATAATAATATATATATAATAATAATTAAAATAATAATATAATAATAATAATATATATATATTATAATAATAATTATAATAATAATAATAATATAATTATAATAATATATATATATATAATAATAATTATAATATAATTATTACCCAACTAAGTCGGTTTTGTTTGATCTACCGCGGGATATATATCGCTAATATCCCGAATTGTCATTTAGTGTCCTAAAAGTAGGTGGCGGAATTTGAATATTCCCAGGGGAGAGCGGGGCTGAGTGAACTGCACAATACAAACAACAAAGGGAGCAAACACACAGAATGCACGGTGCTATATACTGCATATAGCACGGTGCTATAACCTGTATACAGCACTGTTTCCAGTCATAGCACAAAATGCACGACCCAAACGAACAAAAATAACTCATTTTATCAAGAAATAAACACGCAACTATTACTGTTTTATTCACTCGTGCCTTAATTCTTTCCAAAATAGAAATTATACCGACTAAACACGCACTTCCCACTAACGCGTTCGCCACAATCTTCATTACTTTGCTCAGACTTTTCACTGCACAATTTCTTTCGTTTCGGCTCTTCAACGTCATCCAGAAAACTATCCAAATTTCCTTGAAGAACGTCGTCAACCAAACCAGGTAAACAACAATTGTCTTCATAACGGCCTTCTACACTCTTCCTTGCTTCACATTCATCACGATTTGTTGCAGTAGTTTTTACCAATCTGTTTTCATCAAACTGCTCCGAGCCCACACTCGAACCTTCCTCATCTTTTCGCGAAAATGATGTACTTTGAGTTACCCAAAACTCCTCGTCACTATCGGAGGCATCCATCCTAATTACATGTTGCTCCCTAAAATTCTCACTGACCACGAGTCTCTAATTGCCCAGCAATTTTATGTAAATCGCAAAGCCCATAGAGATTTCACTTTGACGTACGTAATTTAAATAAAAATAATAATCTATTGAAATTGATCTTTAATGCATTCAATAGCTTATTTTAAAATTTAAATTACGTACGTCAAAGTGAAATCCCAATAGGAAACCTCCTTTGTTGGGTAACAAGAAAGTTATTGAACCGGACCTCGGTCAATTAGTTGTTTATAAACCTCGGGCTACGCCCTCGGTTTATAAACAACTAATTGACCTCGGTCGGTTCAATAACCTATACATATATATTGGACGTTTGATAACTATTATAACTATTACGCTCCTTCACTTCGGTGTTGTTGAGCACTCTGTGAAGTTGGTGTGGGTGTCCTTTAGCGATAATGCAAAGCCCACTTACCTTGTGGTAGTTTGAGCACTCTGGCCCTATACCGCTTCACGCTCTCTGGATGTGCGCACGACTGCTATTATCCCACAAGCGGTTGTCGCCGGCAATCGCATGTGTATAATTAGTTCTCGTGCCATATCTGGATTGTACCAAGCTACACCGATGAGCTGTGGAACAGCGAAACACGTGTCTGTAGATTGTATACTATATATATACCTGAATTTTCTTCAACTGGTGAATAAGTGCATTCTGAAGAGTTTTGATTTGTGTCGAAATAACTGACAATACCGAGACGTCGATACGGTTGAATTCATCAAAACATCCCCAGGCTCCGCACTGCGCCAAGCCGGAAAAGATCTTGCCAATCGACTACATATAAAAACAAAACAGAAAAGTTGTAAAAACGAAATGTAATGAAAATGTTTTAGAGGTCGTCCGTATATGGTTTCCCTGGCATGCATTTATTAGACTAATGTAGTTCATATGAAAGATCTTACTACTTTAGTTTATTTCCAAAGTTTCAGCATTCCTATCAATTTAGTGAAGAAGATATGGCTAGTTGAAGTTGGAGAGTTTGTCCAATTGTTCCTCAAATATGACATCAATGAGTGATTCTATCGTCTCGTATTATGCCTACTAAATAGTTTATTTCGACTAATTTTCGTCCAAAGAGCATTCACAACAGCTATCACTATGTGATTGCCATCAAAACAACTCCATTGCCGATAAAGAATCACTCAATGACGTCATATTTTCAAAACCAATATGGCGTCAAATCCTCAAATTTTCAACTTCAACTAGCCATATCTTCTTAACTAAATTGATAGGAATGCTGAAACTTTAGAAATAAGCTAAAGTCAGTAATATTTTACGAACTACATTTGTATTTTGGCTGGAGTATCCCTTTAAGATAACCTAAATTTGTTGTCTAAATATTTTTGTTATAGGATACGGTTGTTAATCTTTGCCGACGCAGTTGCGAAAATAAAAACACCCTACAGCCAGTCTTTAACTCAGGTGAATTGCCGTGATTGTCTACCAATCTGGCCCAGTCAAAAGAGGTCATAGAAGACCCCCGAAGTCGTCAATTGAAAAACACGGCGCACGGTAACGCAAGAATAAAAATTGAAATTCGACAAGCGCCAGGGACATGAGATCCACTCACACGCCAAGTTTGATTTGATTTCATAAACAACTCTGCGATTGGTGGCATTTTCATAATGCTACGCGGGCGTGCAAGATGGTCTTTTCTAGAAAAATGGAAGTTTTTCAACCTGATTTATGATAATTAATGCTAGTTTATATTAACATGTGTCTTGTTCGAAAAATTCAAAAGCATTGGTAACGGCCAGCATATTGGGCTTTCAGAAAAGGTATAGGTTTCGCAACAGTTATGGATATTTCCCGAGATATCAATAGAACAAAGAGGTAGTTCAATTTTGGATGTTTTCCAGCCGGACAGGAAAGAGTTAAAGGTCGTATAACGTCTGTGGGGATTTAACATATATGTAATCTATGGATTCTCTTTTTTAAAGAAAAATTGTAATATATCTTGTCAGACGAAAATTCCATCTTCATAGACTTTTTGCTGTTAAAGTTGACGGAAGTGATGTCATAGCGGGCATCTGTAAAGAGGTTTTCATGTAGATATATGCCCGTTATGACATCACTTCCGTCAACTTTACTTTCGCTTCTACGACAAACTTAATTTTCATTTCATACATGTAGGCACTAAAACAGCGAGCGTCATTTTCTGTAGCGCAGTATACCTTGTAGTCCATTCCCTCTCCACAGTTGGTCACAACACACAGTAATCCTAAAGCTTTAGCCAAATCTTTGGTTGTTTCTGTTTTGCCTGTGCCCGCCGGGCCAGCTGGAGCACCACCGAGGTGCATGGACAATGCCTAAAACATAAAAACAATAAGGTTCTTACATTGCATAGTAATTCATGCGTTGATATATGTTGAACAAAAACGCACGAATAACGCGTGTTGCGAATGCGCGTGCGAGAAAACGCGCACCAAGAACGCTTTCAAAACCGTACGCAGAAAAACATGTTCCAAATAACGCGCGAGAAAAAACGGGTGTAAACCCTTACTGCGGGCACTATAGTTGCAATCTACCGAGGGTAGAATAACCGAATGGAGAACCGAATGGAGACTAGGACTAGATTTTACGACGAGCTCATCTAAAGGCGCTGTTACACTATGTAATGTTTCATGCAACTTGTCTCTCAACGGTTTAATCTGCTACGTTGCAGTTGCACGAAAGGGAGTGTTACACCAGGCAACGTTTCATGCAACTTGACTTGCAAAGTTTCACCATCTTTGTGTTTATGACAAGGTACGCATGCGCATCCAGTCGCCAAAGAGGAAAATTGCAAGACAAGTTACAGATGGAGGTGTTACACTGTGCAACGCAGAAAATAGTTACTACAATCATTGTAGAAAGTAGAAACTAGATTCTACTTTCTGCAACGATTGCATCAACTTGTGTCGCAACAATTTTCGCCGTTGCAAGGCATGTTACATATTGCAAGTTGCAAGGCATGTTGCAAGGCGATTGTAAGCATAGTGAGCGCATTCAAGAACAAGATACTTCCCAGCCACATTACTGACTTTAAACACTCCCAAGCAAGCAGCTTGCAAAAACACTTCACTTCGAACTCGGTCGAAAAGAAAGAAGGCAGTGGGTCACATGCATAGATATAGTCACATGCCTCAGTTTCGTAAAGCCTGTCGGGGTAATATCGCGACCCAAAAAATAACAACAAAAAACAACAACACCAAAACCTAGACTCGGCTACCACAAGTAGCCCGAGTAACTAGTTCTGGTCCGGTCTCTACTCGATTTTCTCTCTATAGAATCGATGGATTGCATCTTGTGTTTAGCTATATATCTATACCTGAGTAATAGTGAGATATATTCTGTCGGTGAGCGGTGTTATGACCAATCGTCCATTTAAACCCATGTATTCATAACCATAACCAAACTCCCCAGAACATTGCCGCACGGTAAGGTTATCAGGTAGTTGATCCCAGTAAAAACGTAACTGACTTTCCCATTCGAATTCGCGAGCGTCCATTATGCTGAAAGTGAAAAGACGGAAGCAATCAGAGCATATTTTATTTTCCAATTTCGCCCCGCGCAGAAACCTTGTTTTAAATGATCCTTTCTAGCTTTTCGCACCCGATTGGTCAGTTCACTTCCTGACGACAGTCATTGACAAAATTAGTTGGAACAAATTGAGGAATGTAGTATCAGGGCCCGCGGAGCGTATTAAAGAGTGGGGGGCTAAGTCATAAATACAACCGCCTGGAAAATTTTGGATTTTCTATGGCTCTTTAATGCTATTTCCTGCCTTTTGAGAGAAACTCCATTGCTGCAGCTACGATTTTTGAATAATAATCTCGAGGATCTCGAGCTCGTTTTCGGAGCCTGTGGTTGTTTTGTACAGTGACAAGGTCACAGAACTTCATGTCAGGCCCGTATGATCTGAAGTTGAAAACATCAAGCAAATGTTACTTTTACTTTATTTTGGTTTCCAAAAAAGTGGGGGGGCTATAGCCCCCCAGCCCCCCCGTCTCCGCGGGCCCTGAGTATGTCATAATAATTGTTATGGAATAATTTAATAAATTACTTTAACGATACCCCACTCCCCTATTCAATGTTGCTTTTACAATGATGGAAAGCTATTGGGAAACAACTGAGAAAAACGTTAACGTTTAGGGTTTAGGGGGGAAGGGGGTCAGAAAACCTTTTGTGATACATTTGTTCCAACAATTTTGTCAATGATTGTAGCAACAGGGTTATTATAGTCTTCATTTCAACACGGTACTATTTCACCAAGATTATTACAAAATAACATAAAAGATTGTTCTTCCAATAGGCCATGATCTAACAAACTTAACAATGTTAATATATACGCAATCTAATTACTAACTACATAATATTTTAAAACATGCTAACTAATTACAATAAGCTACAAAATATGAATGACTTATTAAAGATCCAATTTATTAATCTTATTTGTAAAAAAAAAATACGAAGAGATTCAGAGGACTTTACGTCAACCGTGAGAGTGAAAAGAGTGAAAAGAGTGAGAGTGAAAAGAGTGAGAGTGTAAAGAGTGAGAGTGGGAAAGACAGAGTAATTGAAATGAACAAAACAATCTCCATGATTGAACTTCCTACTTGTTTTCTTACAAGTTTCCACGAGTTTTTGGTGTCCAGAACGATGTTGGTATTTTGAATAAACATGAAAAAACCCTGTTGCTAGGGTGGAAATGAACTGACCTGCAATCAGGTGCTTGAAAGGGGCGTATTGTTATACCTGTCGCGAACGAATCTATCGATGACGTCTCTGGCATGAACCTCAATGATCAACACGGTGTTAAACTTCTTGCGATCATTTTGGGACAAATTTGAGCGAATCTAAAAGACAATGAAATAGCGAATTCATTGAAACGCTCTCTGATCAAAAACAATTTATTGAATGACCTAAGTATACACATAAGTGCACTAAAACACACAGAAATTTTGGGTGTCATGTGATTGAAATCCCAGGGCATTTTTCGTCGACATTCCACTGTGGAGGAAAAATGCCCTGAGTACGAGATTGTGTTGTCTTAAAAGGAAAAGTAATTCCATATCACGAACAACAAATACATTGCCCTGGTTACTGCTGCGAAAAAATGAAGCCGGGAATATTTCGTGGCGGCCATCTTGTTGGGACCACGCTATATAGTTTTACTATAGGAGACAGAGACTATCTGTCTCTGATCTTTTAAGATGTTAAAATGAATCAGTTGTCGAGGGTTTTCCCGTAATTTAGAACACAAACTACGGCTCCATGACAGTAACTATGAAGCCGGGAATATTTCGTGGCGGCCATATTGGAGTGACCCGCCACGCGCTAATTCCGGCTTCATAGTTACTGTAATGGAGCCGTAGTTTGTGTTTTAAATTATGGGAAAACCTTCGACAACTGATTCATTATGGTATCTTAAATGATCAGAGACAGATAGTTTCTGTCGCCTATAGTAAAACTATATAACGTGGTCCCATCAAGATGGCCGACACGAGCTACTTAATAGTAGCAATAGTTGCTCGATTCAGTCTTTATTTAGAGATCAGTGAACGATACTTATAGTACTGTTCCAGGAACAGCAAATACATTGCGCTGACGAACAAATACATTGACCTACAGTAGTTACCAGGGACGAAAGGTACCCTAAACCCCCCAAATGACCCTAATCCTACCCTAAACCCCAAATGACCATAATTGTAACCCTAAACTCCAAAATGACCCTAATCCTACCCTAAACCCCAAATGGCCATAATTGTAACCTTAAACTCCAAAATGACCCTAATCCTACCCTAAACCCCAAATGACCATAATTGTAACCCTAAACTCCAAAATGACCCTAATCCTACCCTAAACCCCAAATGGCCATAATTGTAACCCTAAACTCCAAAATGACCCTAATCCTACCCTAAACCGTAACTCCTAAACCGCGAGCGAAGAAACACGTCTTTTAGCCAAACACACCTTTTCAACATGCTATTTTATAAAACGTTTTGAACACAACTGACCTCGTTCTTAAAATGTTCCTAAAAGCAATCTCTACCTTAACAACGAGACCGTCGATTTGCTTGTGCATTCTCTTCGCGAAGTTCTTCATTCCCATCTTGTCACCTTTCTTGACTTTCTGAAACACGTCTTCTACCTCCCATGTCCACCATACTTGGTTACCAGCCAGAACTACCATACCTTGGTACTGCAACATCCAGTCGACTCTACGTGAAACGAAACACAGATATCATGAGCAGTTGGAAAATCTTATTTTCCATGGTGAAGGCTAAAAGCGATGACTCAAAAGGACCTTCGCATTTTTAAGAAATAATCTACCCCTAATCCATTGGGAATAGTCCTAATCCTAACACTAACCTTGATGCTAACCTTAAACCTAACCCTAATCATAGTAACCCTAACCAAAAATAAAGACCAAACAAAAACAGAAAGGTCCTTTTGAGTCATCCCTTTTAGCCTAAACCATTTTCCATGTAGCTCGAGCGTAATAATTATGATATGGCACTGATCTCGAAAGAAGACTGGATCGAGCAACTATTGTTCCGAAAATGAAGCCCGAAGT
Organism: Chrysogorgia sp. JL179-B06; assembly: GCA_035772405.1. NCBI lineage: Eukaryota > Metazoa > Cnidaria > Anthozoa > Scleralcyonacea > Chrysogorgiidae > Chrysogorgia > Chrysogorgia sp. JL179-B06. The sequence continues at coordinate 1,422,282 of JAYKKM010000295.1, forward strand.
CCGCCATTACTAAGGGATCAACTGAGGATCCTACGAGGTTTTTTGTTAGATTATGTGCTCTTACATCGACAAAATAAAATAATTTTACTATAAAGAGGACCAGAAGACATTTTTCAAATTACTGGGTAAAACGATTCAAGGGCTACCTACAGATTTACTTTGACTTTGGTCTCTTAGTAATGGCCGCCGTTGGCTCTAATTATCCAGCGAGAGAAGCCTAATATGAGACGTCAAATTTAATGTTAACAAAGAAACTATATTGGCCAGACACTAAACCTATTTCGCGAGCGTCACAGTTTGATTTGCTTGCAAACTCTGAGCTTCTAATGATCTCTTGTCAATTTACATTATGCAAATATGCAAGCTTCAAAATCAGCTCATCAGATACAATAGAAAGCTCAATCCAGTCCTATTTTTTAGATCAGTGATCCAGTGCCATTGAATTTGATACGCAAAATGGCCGACCGGGCGCGACCAGAAAATCGCCAATTTTTATGTTTTCATTTTTGTGGGTACCGCGGTCAGCGGTACCCATATAGCACACCTGCTGAGCACAGTTTGGTTTGCTTGCAAACTCGGAGCTTCTAATGATCTCTCATCAATTTACATTATGCAAATATGCAAGCTTCAAAATCAGATACAATAGAAAACTCAATCCAGTCCTATTTTACAAGAGCAGATGCCGTAAAACTATTAACATTTCTAAACATTATACTTAAAGTGCCTATCCGGGGTTTGGGGATTTTATATATTTGTGACATTTGGAATCTCTTGAGAAGAGTTGTTGAATATCTTGTCGTGCGAAAATTTCATTTTCATACCTTTCCCCTGCTAAAGTGATTTACTATTCACAGGAAATGACGTCAAAGCATGAGGGACACGGAAAAACATTGCACATTGATTCAGCAGTGAAATACAAAGAAAGTTTGGGAATTGAGCGAATTTTATCTAAACAGTTTACATTTCACAGCCAAGCTTTCATTGTATTTCACTGTTGAATTAGTTTGCAATGACTTCGCGTGTCCCTGCTTTGACGTCATTTCCTGTAAATAGTAAATCAAGTTTAGCAGGAAAAAAAGGCACGAAGATGAAATTTTCGAACGACAGATATATTACATTTCTTCTTGGTAGAACCCAAAGATTACGATATGTAAAATCCCCAAACCCCGGATAGGGGCTTTAAAGACCTTTTATTTAACGGTAATTTATTTATTATTGCTGCCTCCGCTCAGGGTTTAGGATTAAGTTTAGGATTAGGATTAGGTTTAGGATTAGGTTTAGGATTAGGTTTAGGATTAGCTTTAGGATTAGCTTTAGGATTAGGTTTAGGATTAGGTTCAGGATTAGGTTCAGGATTACGGTTAGGAGTTAATCCTGAACCTAATCCTGAACCTAATCCTGAACCTAATCCTGAACCTAATCCTGAACCTAATCCTGAACCTAATCCTGAACCTAATCCTGAACCTAATCCTGAACCTAATCCTGAACCTAATCCTGAACCTAATCCTGAACCTAATCCTGAACCTAATCCTGAACCTAATCCTGAACCTAATCCTGAACCTAATCCTGAACCTAATCCTGAACCTAATCCTGAACCTAATCCTGAACCTAATCCTGAACCTAATCCTGAACCTAATCCTGAACCTGAACCTAATCCTGAACCTAATCCTGAACCTAATCCTGAACCTAATCCTGAACCTAATCCTGAACCTAATCCTGAACCTAATCCTGAACCTAATCCTGAACCTAATCCTGAACCTAATCCTGAACCTAATCCTGAACCTAATCCTGAACCTAATCCTGAACCTAATCCTGAACCTAATCCTGAACCTAATCCTGAACCTAATCCTGAACCTAATCCTGAACCTAATCCTGAACCTAATCCTGAACCTAATCCTGAACCTAATCCTGAACCTAATCCTGAACCTAATCCTGAACCTAATCCTGAACCTAATCCTGAACCTAATCCTGAACCTAATCCTGAACCTAATCCTGAACCTAATCCTGAACCTAATCCTGAACCTAATCCTGAACCTAATCCTGAACCTAATCCTGAACCTAATCCTGAACCTAATCCTGAACCTAATCCTGAACCTAATCCTGAACCTAATCCTGAACCTAATCCTGAACCTAATCCTGAACCTAATCCTGAACCTAATCCTGAACCTAATCCTGAACCTAATCCTGAACCTAATCCTGAACCTAATCCTGAACCTAATCCTGAACCTAATCCTGAACCTAATCCTGAACCTAATCCTGTATGGGGCGCCAAATGTAAAAAAAATGTTTAGGACAAAAATGTGTTGATTTTACCATTATTTACCTATATAATACATTCTTGGTAAACAATGTTTCTATCTGAGTTAAACAATCCATAGATTATTTATAAATAATCTATGGATTGTTTACAAACAATCCCTGGATGGTTTAGTGGAAAAGTATTATTTATTAAATAATCCAGGGATTGTTTATAAATAATCTAGGGATGGTTTAGTAAACCATGGATTATTTGCTAAATAATCCCCGGATTGTTTATAAACAATCTATGGATGGTTTAATAAACCATAGTTTGTCTATTAAACAATCCATGGATTGTTTATAAATAATCCAGGGATGGTTTAATAAACCATGAATTTTTGTTAAATAATCCAAGGATTATTTGCGCGCGCCAAATGTAAAAGAAAGATGGCTGCCCGCCAAATGTAAAAAAAATATGGCACACAGGAAAGAGCCTGGGTACAGCGTCCTGCGTGCCGGGGGGTGAAGTAAACACCAAAAGACGCATAACTTTGACTGTCCTTTTACTATCAAATATGAATAATTCATCGGCAAATAACGTTACGAACGTCCTTCATGAAATCGCACGGCTCACACAGTCCGTGTCGAACAGCCAATTCTCTAACACATAAATTAGAGCAGAAAGTCGTCCAAATCGTCGCAATGGAGGAACAGGCGGGAATCGTAAGCTAGTTAGGAATATCAATGCCCAGTAAGAGCCATAACAACATAATTGTGAAAAGAAAATTTTTTAATACTAACGTTTCGTTACTAAACTCGTAAATATTGGCGAAACATGCCGACTTTTACACACTAGGGTATCTGAACATATGGGTATTTCGCCTTATACCGGAAAAGAGCTTTCTCACACCGTTCTATCGAGCATTCTTGCGCACAAAACAACAGCCGGTCATGATGTTTCTTTTGATGACTTTTCTATTTGTCCTCAGGCTCCACGCAATTCGAAGTCCTACTTCGCGAGAGTTTATTAATTTCTAAGTTTAAACCTTCTCTTAACGCCAACATTAGATCTTTTCCTTTAACGCTTTTCTAATTCATTCCTTCGTCATCTATGATGACACGTCCTTTGTTCTTCTGTCGTCTCGCTTTTAATTTCTTTTGTAACATTTTGTCATTTCCTTTGTAACATCTATTTATAATAACAGTTTAGTTATATATGCCTCCTTCATTTATTCTAATTTGTCACTCTGTAACGAAACGTTAATATTAAAAAATTTTCTTTTTAAAATTATGTTGTTATGGCTCTTTTTAAAGCTATTTGCTGGGTATTAATATTCCTAACTAGAACGTCGTCCTTCCATATCGACAATAACAAGCCGAGTTGTCAACACGAATGAAGGCCACGAGTTAAGATAATAATCCAATGCATATGATGACAATCTTATTCGTTAGCTAATAGCTGTGAATAACAAGTTGTGAGCTATTTAGTTGAGGTTTTTTCTGTGTAATACTTATTTACCAAGGCTAAGCTCCCGATAGCTGCAGATTGGATTCGCCAGCGTCTGTTTCATTGCCTTCAGCGTGTATATTCGTTAGTACGCGCCAGTTCACTAAGTAATGGTGCCTCAGGACGGACATTAGAAATAACTTACAACTTGAAAAATCTCGAAATATTCACAGCTAACGAATAAGATTGTCATATGCATTTCATTCGTGTTGACAACTCGGCTTGTTATTGTCTGGAAGGACGACTTTCTGCTCTACTTTCTGTGTTAGAGCATTGGCTGTTCGACACGGACTGTATGAGCCGTGCGATTTCATGAAGGACGTTCGTAACGTTATTTGCCGATGAATTATTCATAGTAAAAGGACAGTCAAAGTTTTGCGTCTTTTGGTGTTTACTTCTCCCCCCGGCACGCAGGACGCTGTACTCAGGCTCTTTCCTGTGTGCCATATTTTGTTTACATTTGGCGGGCAGCCATCTTTCTTTTACATTTGGCGCGCGCAAATAATCCTTGGATTATTTAACAAAAATTCATGGTTTATTAAACCATCCCTGGATTATTTATAAACAATCCATGGATTGTTTAATAGACAAACTATGGTTTATTAAACCATCCATAGATTGTTTATAAACAATCCGGGGATTATTTAGCAAATAATCCATGGTTTACTAAACCATCCCTAGATTATTTATAAACAATCCCTGGATTATTTAATAAATAATACTTTTCCACTAAACCATCCAGGGATTGTTTGTAAACAATCCATAGATTATTTATAAATAATCTATGGATTGTTTAACTCAGATAGAAACATTGTTTACCAATAATGTATTATGAGGTAAATAATGGTAGAATCAACACATTTTTGTCCTAAACATTTATTTTACATTTGGCGCCCCATAATCCTGAACCTAATCCTGAACCTAATCCTGAACCTAATCCTGAACCTAATCCTGAACCTAATCCTGAACCTAATCCTGAACCTAATCCTGAACCTAATCCTGAACCTAATCCTGAACCTAATCCTGAACCTAATCCTGAACCTAATCCTGAACCTAATCCTGAACCTAATCCTGAACCTAATCCTGAACCTAATCCTGAACCTAATCCTGAACCTAATCCTGAACCTAATCCTGAACCTAATCCTGAACCTAATCCTGAACCTAATCCTGAACCTAATCCTGAACCTAATCCTGAACCTAATCCTGAACCTAATCCTGAACCTAATCCTGAACCTAATCCTGAACCTAATCCTGAACCTAATCCTGAACCTAATCCTGAACCTAATCCTGAACCTAATCCTGAACCTAATCCTGAACCTAATCCTGAACCTAATCCTGAACCTAATCCTGAACCTAATCCTGAACCTAATCCTGAACCTAATCCTGAACCTAATCCTGAACCTAATCCTGAACCTAATCCTGAACCTAATCCTGAACCTAATCCTGAACCTAATCCTGAACCTAATCCTGAACCTAATCCTGAACCTAATCCTGAACCTAATCCTGAACCTAATCCTGAACCTAATCCTGAACCTAATCCTGAACCTAATCCTGAACCTAATCCTGAACCTAATCCTGAACCTAATCCTGAACCTAATCCTGAACCTAATCCTGAACCTAATCCTGAACCTAATCCTGAACCTAATCCTGAACCTAATCCTGAACCTAATCCTGAACCTAATCCTGAACCTAATCCTGAACCTAATCCTGAACCTAATCCTGAACCTAATCCTGAACCTAATCCTGAACCTAATCCTGAACCTAATCCTGAACCTAATCCTGAACCTAATCCTGAACCTAATCCTGAACCTAATCCTGAACCTAATCCTGAACCTAATCCTGAACCTAATCCTGAACCTAATCCTGAACCTAATCCTGAACCTAATCCTGAACCTAATCCTGAACCTAATCCTGAACCTAATCCTGAACCTAATCCTGAACCTAATCCTGAACCTAATCCTGAACCTAATCCTGAACCTAATCCTGAACCTAATCCTGAACCTAATCCTGAACCTAATCCTGAACCTAATCCTGAACCTAATCCTGAACCTAATCCTGAACCTAATCCTGAACCTAATCCTGAACCTAATCCTGAACCTAATCCTGAACCTAATCCTGAACCTAATCCTGAACCTAATCCTGAACCTAATCCTGAACCTAATCCTGAACCTAATCCTGAACCTAATCCTGAACCTAATCCTGAACCTAATCCTGAACCTAATCCTGAACCTAATCCTGAACCTAATCCTGAACCTAATCCTGAACCTAATCCTGAACCTAATCCTGAACCTAATCCTGAACCTAATCCTGAACCTAATCCTGAACCTAATCCTGAACCTAATCCTGAACCTAATCCTGAACCTAATCCTGAACCTAATCCTGAACCTAATCCTGAACCTAATCCTGAACCTAATCCTGAACCTAATCCTGAACCTAATCCTGAACCTAATCCTGAACCTAATCCTGAACCTAATCCTGAACCTAATCCTGAACCTAATCCTGAACCTGAACCTAATCCTGAACCTAATCCTGAACCTAATCCTGAACCTAATCCTGAACCTAATCCTGAACCTAATCCTGAACCTAATCCTGAACCTAATCCTGAACCTAATCCTGAACCTAATCCTGAACCTAATCCTGAACCTAATCCTGAACCTAATCCTGAACCTAATCCTGAACCTAATCCTGAACCTAATCCTGAACCTAATCCTGAACCTAATCCTGAACCTAATCCTGAACCTAATCCTGAACCTAATCCTGAACCTAATCCTGAACCTAATCCTGAACCTAATCCTGAACCTAATCCTGAACCTAATCCTGAACCTAATCCTGAACCTAATCCTGAACCTAATCCTGAACCTAATCCTGAACCTAATCCTGAACCTAATCCTGAACCTAATCCTGAACCTAATCCTGAACCTAATCCTGAACCTAATCCTGAACCTAATCCTGAACCTAATCCTGAACCTAATCCTGAACCTAATCCTGAACCTAATCCTGAACCTAATCCTGAACCTAATCCTGAACCTAATCCTGAACCTAATCCTGAACCTAATCCTGAACCTAATCCTGAACCTAATCCTGAACCTAATCCTGAACCTAATCCTGAACCTAATCCTGAACCTAATCCTGAACCTAATCCTGAACCTAATCCTGAACCTAATCCTGAACCTAATCCTGAACCTAATCCTGAACCTAATCCTGAACCTAATCCTGAACCTAATCCTGAACCTAATCCTGAACCTAATCCTGAACCTAATCCTGAACCTAATCCTGAACCTAATCCTGAACCTAATCCTGAACCTAATCCTGAACCTAATCCTGAACCTAATCCTGAACCTAATCCTGAACCTAATCCTGAACCTAATCCTGAACCTAATCCTGAACCTAATCCTGAACCTAATCCTGAACCTAATCCTGAACCTAATCCTGAAACCTAATCCTGAACCTAATCCTGAACCTAATCCTGAACCTAATCCTGAACCTAATCCTGAACCTAATCCTGAACCTAATCCTGAACCTAATCCTGAACCTAATCCTGAACCTAATCCTGAACCTAATCCTGAACCTAATCCTGAACCTAATCCTGAACCTAATCCTGAACCTAATCCTGAACCTAATCCTGAACCTAATCCTGAACCTAATCCTGAACCTAATCCTGAACCTAATCCTGAACCTAATCCTGAACCTAATCCTGAACCTAATCCTGAACCTAATCCTGAACCTAATCCTGAACCTAATCCTGAACCTAATCCTGAACCTAATCCTGAACCTAATCCTGAACCTAATCCTGAACCTAATCCTGAACCTAATCCTGAACCTAATCCTGAACCTAATCCTGAACCTAATCCTGAACCTAATCCTGAACCTAATCCTGAACCTAATCCTGAACCTAATCCTGAACCTAATCCTGAACCTAATCCTGAACCTAATCCTGAACCTAATCCTGAACCTAATCCTGAACCTAATCCTGAACCTAATCCTGAACCTAATCCTGAACCTAATCCTGAACCTAATCCTGAACCTAATCCTGAACCTAATCCTGAACCTAATCCTGAACCTAATCCTGAACCTAATCCTGAACCTAATCCTGAACCTAATCCTGAACCTAATCCTGAACCTAATCCTGAACCTAATCCTGAACCTAATCCTGAACCTAATCCTGAACCTAATCCTGAACCTAATCCTGAACCTAATCCTGAACCTAATCCTGAACCTAATCCTGAACCTAATCCTGAACCTAATCCTGAACCTAATCCTGAACCTAATCCTGAACCTAATCCTGAACCTAATCCTGAACCTAATCCTGAACCTAATCCTGAACCTAATCCTGAACCTAATCCTGAACCTAATCCTGAACCTAATCCTGAACCTAATCCTGAACCTAATCCTGAACCTAATCCTGAACCTAATCCTGAACCTAATCCTGAACCTAATCCTGAACCTAATCCTGAACCTAATCCTGAACCTAATCCTGAACCTAATCCTGAACCTAATCCTGAACCTAATCCTGAACCTAATCCTGAACCTAATCCTGAACCTAATCCTGAACCTAATCCTGAACCTAATCCTGAACCTAATCCTGAACCTAATCCTGAACCTAATCCTGAACCTAATCCTGAACCTAATCCTGAACCTAATCCTGAACCTAATCCTGAACCTAATCCTGAACCTAATCCTGAACCTAATCCTGAACCTAATCCTGAACCTAATCCTGAACCTAATCCTGAACCTAATCCTGAACCTAATCCTGAACCTAATCCTGAACCTAATCCTGAACCTAATCCTGAACCTAATCCTGAACCTAATCCTGAACCTAATCCTGAACCTAATCCTGAACCTAATCCTGAACCTAATCCTGAACCTAATCCTGAACCTAATCCTGAACCTAATCCTGAACCTAATCCTGAACCTAATCCTGAACCTAATCCTGAACCTAATCCTGAACCTAATCCTGAACCTAATCCTGAACCTAATCCTGAACCTAATCCTGAACCTAATCCTGAACCTAATCCTGAACCTAATCCTGAACCTAATCCTGAACCTAATCCTGAACCTAATCCTGAACCTAATCCTGAACCTAATCCTGAACCTAATCCTGAACCTAATCCTAATCGATCTTGATGTTGCTGGTGACGTGAGCCTTTGGAAATACGTTGATGACTCAACCTTGTCCGAAATTGTCAACAAACATCAATCTAGTGCAATGCAAACTTATGTTAACGAATTCGCTGCGAAGTCTATAAGTGATGGTATGCAGCTGAAGGAATCCTAGTGTAAGGAACTTCGTATTAGCTTCTCATTTACAAATTCCGAATTCGCCCCTGTTGTTATCAACAATAAAGAAATTGAAGTGGTCCCGTCAGTAAAACTGTTAGGGCTATTCATCTCCGATGATCTTAAATGGAACACACATATCGAGAATGTATGCAAGAAAGTTTCATCTCGCTTATATTTTTTGAGACAATTGAAACGAGCTAAATTACCACAAAAGGACCTCCTACTGTTTTATGTTACTTGCATTCGCCCAGTTGTTGAATATGCGTGCGAAGTGTTTCATGATTCTCTTCCAAAATACCTTTCCGATGACCTCGAAAAACTGCAAAAAAGGGCCTGTAGAATAATTCTTCCTGGTCATTGTTATCAAAATGCACTTAATGAACTAAATCTCATGTCGCTGGTCGACCGAAGACAAAACCTGACGAATAAACTTTTTAAAAATATTGTTAATGATTCACAGAGCAAATTACATAATTTATTACCCGCATTAAACCACTCTGAGGTATCTCTAAGAAGAAGAAGAAAATTTCAGGTTCCTAATTTCAAGACAATTAGATTTAAAAACGATTTTATTAACTGTAATTCCAGTAAATATATAGAATATATATAATACATTTAAAGTGTTCTTAATCCATGTAAATATCTAGCTAAATAGCTTCTATTATCTTTTTAATTTATTGTTGTAAAACTTAACGTTATTATGCAGCCGAATGTGATTACTAAGGCTGCGAGTTTCAAGTATTAAATCATCAATCAATCAATCAATCAACCTAATCCTGAACCTAATCCTGAACCTAATCCTGAACCTAATCCTGAACCTAATCCTGAACCTAATCCTGAACCTAATCCTGAACCTAATCCTGAACCTAATCCTGAACCTAATCCTGAACCTAATCCTGAACCTAATCCTGAACCTAATCCTAATCCTGAACCTAATCCTGAACCTAATCCTGAACCTAATCCTGAACCTAATCCTGAACCTAATCCTGAACCTAATCCTGAACCTAATCCTGAACCTAATCCTGAACCTAATCCTGAACCTAATCCTGAACCTAATCCTGAACCTAATCCTGAACCTAATCCTGAACCTAATCCTGAACCTAATCCTGAACCTAATCCTGAACCTAATCCTGAACCTAATCCTGAACCTAATCCTGAACCTAATCCTGAACCTAATCCTGAACCTAATCCTGAACCTAATCCTGAACCTAATCCTGAACCTAATCCTGAACCTAATCCTGAACCTAATCCTGAACCTAATCCTGAACCTAATCCTGAACCTAATCCTGAACCTAATCCTGAACCTAATCCTGAACCTAATCCTGAACCTAATCCTGAACCTAATCCTGAACCTAATCCTGAACCTAATCCTGAACCTAATCCTGAACCTAATCCTGAACCTAATCCTGAACCTAATCCTGAACCTAATCCTGAACCTAATCCTGAACCTAATCCTGAACCTAATCCTGAACCTAATCCTGAACCTAATCCTGAACCTAATCCTGAACCTAATCCTGAACCTAATCCTGAACCTAATCCTGAACCTAATCCTGAACCTAATCCTGAACCTAATCCTGAACCTAATCCTGAACCTAATCCTGAACCTAATCCTGAACCTAATCCTGAACCTAATCCTGAACCTAATCCTGAACCTAATCCTGAACCTAATCCTGAACCTAATCCTGAACCTAATCCTGAACCTAATCCTGAACCTAATCCTGAACCTAATCCTGAACCTAATCCTGAACCTAATCCTGAACCTAATCCTGAACCTAATCCTGAACCTAATCCTGAACCTAATCCTGAACCTAATCCTGAACCTAATCCTGAACCTAATCCTGAACCTAATCCTGAACCTAATCCTGAACCTAATCCTGAACCTAATCCTGAACCTAATCCTGAACCTAATCCTGAACCTAATCCTGAACCTAATCCTGAACCTAATCCTGAACCTAATCCTGAACCTAATCCTGAACCTAATCCTGAACCTAATCCTGAACCTAATCCTGAACCTAATCCTGAACCTAATCCTGAACCTAATCCTGAACCTAATCCTGAACCTAATCCTGAACCTAATCCTGAACCTAATCCTGAACCTAATCCTGAACCTAATCCTGAACCTAATCCTGAACCTAATCCTGAACCTAATCCTGAACCTAATCCTGAACCTAATCCTGAACCTAATCCTGAACCTAATCCTGAACCTAATCCTGAACCTAATCCTGAACCTAATCCTGAACCTAATCCTGAACCTAATCCTGAACCTAATCCTGAACCTAATCCTGAACCTAATCCTGAACCTAATCCTGAACCTAATCCTGAACCTAATCCTGAACCTAATCCTGAACCTAATCCTGAACCTAATCCTGAACCTAATCCTGAACCTAATCCTGAACCTAATCCTGAACCTAATCCTGAACCTAATCCTGAACCTAATCCTGAACCTAATCCTGAACCTAATCCTGAACCTAATCCTGAACCTAATCCTGAACCTAATCCTGAACCTAATCCTGAACCTAATCCTGAACCTAATCCTGAACCTAATCCTGAACCTAATCCTGAACCTAATCCTGAACCTAATCCTGAACCTAATCCTGAACCTAATCCTGAACCTAATCCTGAACCTAATCCTGAACCTAATCCTGAACCTAATCCTGAACCTAATCCTGAACCTAATCCTGAACCTAATCCTGAACCTAATCCTGAACCTAATCCTGAACCTAATCCTGAACCTAATCCTGAACCTAATCCTGAACCTAATCCTGAACCTAATCCTGAACCTAATCCTGAACCTAATCCTGAACCTAATCCTGAACCTAATCCTGAACCTAATCCTGAACCTAATCCTGAACCTAATCCTGAACCTAATCCTGAACCTAATCCTGAACCTAATCCTGAACCTAATCCTGAACCTAATCCTGAACCTAATCCTGAACCTAATCCTGAACCTAATCCTGAACCTAATCCTGAACCTAATCCTGAACCTAATCCTGAACCTAATCCTGAACCTAATCCTGAACCTAATCCTGAACCTAATCCTGAACCTAATCCTGAACCTAATCCTGAACCTAATCCTGAACCTAATCCTGAACCTAATCCTGAACCTAATCCTGAACCTAATCCTGAACCTAATCCTGAACCTAATCCTGAACCTAATCCTGAACCTAATCCTGAACCTAATCCTGAACCTAATCCTGAACCTAATCCTGAACCTAATCCTGAACCTAATCCTGAACCTAATCCTGAACCTAATCCTGAACCTAATCCTGAACCTAATCCTGAACCTAATCCTGAACCTAATCCTGAACCTAATCCTGAACCTAATCCTGAACCTAATCCTGAACCTAATCCTGAACCTAATCCTGAACCTAATCCTGAACCTAATCCTGAACCTAATCCTGAACCTAATCCTGAACCTAATCCTGAACCTAATCCTGAACCTAATCCTGAACCTAATCCTGAACCTAATCCTGAACCTAATCCTGAACCTAATCCTGAACCTAATCCTGAACCTAATCCTGAACCTAATCCTGAACCTAATCCTGAACCTAATCCTGAACCTAATCCTGAACCTAATCCTGAACCTAATCCTGAACCTAATCCTGAACCTAATCCTGAACCTAATCCTGAACCTAATCCTGAACCTAATCCTGAACCTAATCCTGAACCTAATCCTGAACCTAATCCTGAACCTAATCCTGAACCTAATCCTGAACCTAATCCTGAACCTAATCCTGAACCTAATCCTGAACCTAATCCTGAACCTAATCCTGAACCTAATCCTGAACCTAATCCTGAACCTAATCCTGAACCTAATCCTGAACCTAATCCTGAACCTAATCCTGAACCTAATCCTGAACCTAATCCTGAACCTAATCCTGAACCTAATCCTGAACCTAATCCTGAACCTAATCCTGAACCTAATCCTGAACCTAATCCTGAACCTAATCCTGAACCTAATCCTGAACCTAATCCTGAACCTAATCCTGAACCTAATCCTGAACCTAATCCTGAACCTAATCCTGAACCTAATCCTGAACCTAATCCTGAACCTAATCCTGAACCTAATCCTGAACCTAATCCTGAACCTAATCCTGAACCTAATCCTGAACCTAATCCTGAACCTAATCCTGAACCTAATCCTGAACCTAATCCTGAACCTAATCCTGAACCTAATCCTGAACCTAATCCTGAACCTAATCCTGAACCTAATCCTGAACCTAATCCTGAACCTAATCCTGAACCTAATCCTGAACCTAATCCTGAACCTAATCCTGAACCTAATCCTGAACCTAATCCTGAACCTAATCCTGAACCTAATCCTGAACCTAATCCTGAACCTAATCCTGAACCTAATCCTGAACCTAATCCTGAACCTAATCCTGAACCTAATCCTGAACCTAATCCTGAACCTAATCCTGAACCTAATCCTGAACCTAATCCTGAACCTAATCCTGAACCTAATCCTGAACCTAATCCTGAACCTAATCCTGAACCTAATCCTGAACCTAATCCTGAACCTAATCCTGAACCTAATCCTGAACCTAATCCTGAACCTAATCCTGAACCTAATCCTGAACCTAATCCTGAACCTAATCCTGAACCTAATCCTGAACCTAATCCTGAACCTAATCCTGAACCTAATCCTGAACCTAATCCTGAACCTAATCCTGAACCTAATCCTGAACCTAATCCTGAACCTAATCCTGAACCTAATCCTGAACCTAATCCTGAACCTAATCCTGAACCTAATCCTAATCCTGAACCTAATCCTGAACCTAATCCTAATCCTGAACCTAATCCTGAACCTAATCCTGAACCTAATCCTGAACCTAATCCTAAACCTGAACCTAAACCTGAACCTAATCCTGAACCTAATCCTGAACCTAATCCTAAACCTAATCCTAAACCTAATCCTAATCCTAATCCTAATCCTAAACCTATAGTTTGTCAACTTTGTCTGTCGGCATTACGATACTTTGGATAACATCACACCGCGGGTATTCCGCCTTGTGTCAAATTCTTAGGGTTTGATTTGTCGAATTCATTGGTTTACCGGAATATGATTGCCTCCCAAACAGTACTCAGCGATAATCCCAGACATTATTTAGCGAATTCCTTTGTCCTTTCTAATTTCCTATTCGCTACCTCCAGAGTAAAGTTCCTATTAGGCAGCATTTCATTACGATAGAAATTCCTAATTTAAAAATAATCCAACTACCTATCTTATATATCGAATGAATGAATCTTTATTGAATAATCCGTACCAGCAACAAACGTGCTAGTTTACAAAAATGGATATACAATATTTATAAAGAATTGAAAAGATATCTATTTACAAAACATCGTTTGAGGCGTTCAGTTCTCACCCTAGGGAGAATATAATCATGTACACGCTTACGCAGCATTCGTTTACGTTTCATGGGTAGCAGATCAGTGAGAGCATGACAGAGGCTGCTCTCAATCTTCTCCATGAGCTTCCTATCTCTAGTATTACACATATCCATAATGGATAATTCCTTAGAAATATAACCATATGCGCAACTCGGCTGAAAGCCATCAATCACGCCGCGCAACACCTGGGCATCCCTCTATCACCGGAGAAGTGCGAAGGGCCTACCACCCGCCTCGTCTTCCTTGGAATCGAGTTAGATTCTATCGCGATGTCAGCACGACTCCCGCCTGATAAACATAGCGAAATTCTCCAACTACTAGTAGAGTGGGGCGACAAAAAATGGTGTAAGCCTAAAGATCTCCAGTCCTTGGTGGGTAAGTTGAATCGTGCGTGTTCGGTGGTGCCTTGCGGTCGGACATTTATGAGACGCTTATTGGATCTCCTAAAAGGCGCGAACCGTTTCCGTCCTTTCTTGCGCCTAAATAGACAATGCCAACTCGACATCACGTGGTGGCGGGAATTCCTACCTACGTGGGATGGCGTATATTTCTTTGACATGCCAGAATGGGCCCCAACGCCTAATGTAAGGTTTCGGGGTCTACTACAATGGCGAATGGTTTAATGGGTCGTGGTTAGCGTCACAACGGCCTCTGGGTATCGCTTATAAGGAACTGTACCCCATCGTGCTCGCATGCCATATATGGGGTAGGGAGTGGTCTCGTAAACGCGTTCAATTCCTGTGCGACAACGAGAGCGTAGTCGCCGTCATCACGTCTGGCACATCAAAAGATGACAACATAATGCATCTCCTTCGCGCGCTTTTTCTTGTATCTGCGCAATACAATTTCAAACTGATGGCTACACACGTAACAGGTAAAACTAACGTGGTGGCTGATGCTCTATCTCGTTTTAACATGCAGGCGTTCTTCCGACTGGCACCGCAAGCCAACCCGACACCCACGAACATTCCTCAAGAGTTGCTAGCGCGGCTGACATCACAGCGTTGACAAATAGAACAAGGGAATTGATGTACCAAGGTCTGGCTGGCTCAACTCGACGAACATATTCGACGGCTCAACGCCGATTTTTAGAGTTTTGTCAATGGAGCCTCGCAGTGAACAAGAATGGTTCCCCTCTACCCGCAAGCGAATGGACATTAATGACTTTTGCAGCGCACCTTTCGCGCACTTTAAAAGCTGAATCGATTAAAGTATATTTAGCAGGTGTGCGGTCGTTGCACCTCGAGCATGGTCTGGCCAGAGGATTGGATATATTGCTATGAACTACCAACAGAATAGTAAAAAAAATCAAATAGTACGTTACCTCTCTATTTCATCGCAATATTTATAAATGGCTTCCTTGGTGATCAGTCGGTTTGTTCGTCTCATCTCATTCAAGACGTTTGTCATCCAGTCCTCGACTCGTCCTTCAGTAGCAACAGCTTGACGGAAGTCCATTACTTCGCCCTCGCCCGAGATCATGGCTGATGCCAGAGTTTCGTTCGATGAGCCAGCTTGGAAACGAAGGCTAGAGATGTTGTCGAACATCTGAAAGGAAGATGAAAAAAGGAAGATGAAAAAAGGACGTTGACTGATATTGATCGCAGCATGGTGGTCACTGATGGTGATAAACTAACTACTAATTGTAATCATGCGTACTTTACCTTAATCATGTGTTCTTGGACACACTGTGGATCATGGCTTCCGAGAATAGACAACAGTTCATCGTCGGAGATGAAGAAGAATCTTGGAAATGCGTTCCTCTTGGAATCAAGATAATCATTCAAGCTTTTCTGGCATTTCTCTAAGCCGTTCACCAAACTCTGCATGGTTTCCAGTCTGTTAGGTGCGTGGCAAGAGTCCAGTACCTTGGAGTTCTTCGCGGTTTCGTTCATAATCTTGCAACGAAAAAGGAAGGATTGGTACAATTACAATATACTACAGTCGACGCGAATCCCTCCTAACGGACACCCCTCATAAGCGGACATTCCTCTTAAGTGGACACTTATATCTGTGGGCAAAATTATTTTTTGGGATCACTTTTTTGGGGACCTTGATAACCAGCCAATGAGATGGCTTCCCATGGAAAGTGATCCCATTTCTCTAGTAATATCACGGTTACCTCGGTGTTCATTGTGGGACATTTAAGCGCTTAGCTAGGAGTGTTTATATTAGAGGCGAGCCAGCCCGGTAAGCGAGATCTTACCGCGTAGTTATATTCCTGTTAAAAATTCCGGTGCGTTTATATGGACAAGCAGGGACACACAAAAACATTGCACACTATTTCAACAGTGAAATACAAAGAAAGTTTGGCTCTGAACTTTAAACACACCTGTTTAGACAAAATTCGCTTAATTCCCAAACTTTCTTTGTATTTCACTGCTGAATCAGTGTGCAGTGTTTTTGCGTGTCCCTGCTTTGACGTCATTTCCTGTGAATAGTAAATCACTTTAGCAGGGGGAAGATGCGACTTTCGCACGACAAGATATTTTACAATTCTTCTCACGATATTCCAAAGATCACAAATATGTAAAATACCCAAACCCCGGCCACAAAGGCGGGAATTACCCAGTTGCAAGATATCAACAAACTCCCGTGACCATTTATGTGTGCGAGAAGTCTAGCCAATCAACATTATCAAAATGACACAACGAATGCGAGTTGCTGACGCCATCTCGCGTAATTCTGCGCGATGCGTGCGAATTGCTGACGCCACCAAAGCACTGGGATAAATTGTACTCTTTTTCAAAGCCGTTACCTTCTTGAATGACATGTCAATCTCGTCAAATTTCCTGGCTTCTTCTGGTAACTGCGATCTAATATCACCACCAATGAAAATGCTCTCCAGGTACATCCATTTACGTTGGACCACCATCCAAACCTTGGGAAATTGCAATAGCGAAAGAAGTTATGTTGGCATATCCAATGCACAAACGTCGCACAATTACAATGGCAAATCAACAAATATACAAATAACGATACATATATATCTCTTATCGAATGGTTTCACCGATAATACGGTCGGGTATTTTACGAGTTTCGGATTCAGGGCGAGGAAAAATGCGAGAAACGAATAAAATGCCCGACCGTATTATCGGTAAAACCATTTAATGGGAAATTTATCATACACGACTGTTCAAATTAAATAGACAGTTCGCATTCGATATTTACTTTGGATTTTCCGTACAAGGCAGATTTTACCTCTTCTAAACCGGTTAAACTGGTATAGAATTTAGTGTGTATTCCGCTAACTGATCTCTAAATAAAGACTGGATCGAGCAACTATTGTTCAGAAAATGAAGCCGGAAGTAGCTCGTGGCGGCCATCTTGTTGGGACCACGTTATATAGTTTTACTATAGGCGACAGAGACTATCTGTCTCTGATCTTTTAAGATACTAAAATGAATCAGTTGTCGAATGTTTTCCCGTAATATAGAACACAAACTACGGCTCCATAACAGTAACTATGAAGCCGGAATTAGCGCATGGCGGCCATATTGGAGTGACCACGACTTCATAGTTACTGTAACGGAGCCGTAATTTATGTTCTAAACTACAAGAAAACCTTCGACAACTAGTTCATTTTAGTATCTTAAAAGATCACAGACAGATAGTAGCTCTGTCACCTATAGTAAAACTATATACGGTGGTCCATTCAAGATGGCCGCTGCGAAATATTCCCGGCTTCATTTTTTCGCAACATCCAAACAATAGTTGCTCGATCCAGTCTTTATTTAGAGATCAGTGGTGATCAAGGAAGCAAATCTGATGATTGGCAAACAAGGCTTTCACAAAACAGTTTGTTAAGTACTTCAGTTCTTTCGTCTTTGTCGTGTTTCCTCGTACACACAGAGGACTTGTGTAAATAGCCTTACCTCAACGACTTCTCCAATATGTGACAAACTTTTCTCCCACTTGTTCACAGTTTCCAAGAAAGGGCCGACGAACCGTGACGCTGACATGCTCTGCAGATTCATGGCATTGTCGTCCAGTATCTGCACAATCTCGTCGACGGCGCCAATGACGTAACCCCGCTCCTGTGTGCCTTTCATGTACTTCGACACGACGAACTTCATGCTACCCCAAGTGTCTGATACTTCGTTGATCCCTTTCTCGATACTCAACTCCTTCGTCGCGCTGCCCGTGATGTCACCGATGACGTCACTGAAACGGTGAAGTTCCATCGCGAACATATTCTGTAGGGTGAACGTCTCTGGGTTCAGGTCAAACTTCATGCCCGTCAGTTCCATGAGTTTTTTCCAATGCCTGGCCGGAACAACGGAGAAAACAAGACAAAATTAAGTCCCACTCTCGATTAAGTGCCGCTTTTTAAGTGCCGCTTTTTAAGTGCCGCTTTTTATGTCCCGCTTTTTAAGTGCCGCTTTTTATGTCCCGCTTTTTGTGTCCCGCTTTTTAAGTGCCGCTTTTTATGTCCTGCTTTTTATGTCCCGCTTTTTATGTCCCGCTTTTTATGTGCCGCTTTTTATGTCCCGCTTTTTAAGTGCCGCTTTTTATGTCCCGCTTTTTATGTCTCGCTTTTTATGTCCCGCTTTTTAAGTGCCGCTTTTTATGTGCCGCTTTTTATGTGCCGCTTTTTATGTGCCGCTTTTTATGTGCCGCTTTTTATGTCCCGCTTTTTATGTCCCGCTTTTTATGTCCCGCTTTTTATGTCCCGCTTTTTAAGTGCCGCTTTTTATGTCCCGCTTTTTATGTCTCGCTTTTTATGTCACGCTTTTTATGTCCCGCTTTTTATGTCCCGCTTTTTAAGTGCCGCTTTTTATGTCCCGCTTTTTATGTCCCACTTTTTGTCCCGCTTTTTATGTCCCGCTTTTTAAGTCCCGCTTTTATGTCCTGCTTTTTAAGTCCCACTTTTTAAGTCCCGCTTTTTAAGTCCCGCTTTTTAAGTCCCGCTTTTTAAGTCCCGCTTTTTAAGTCCCGCTTTTTAAGTCCCGCTTTTTAAGTCTCGCTTTTTATGTCCCCCCTTTTAAGTCCCGCTTTCGATTAAGTCCCGCTCTCCACTGTAATGCTATTGCCAAAGATAGTCAAAATCGTCTATCTAATTTTATTTTATCTATTAGTACTCAAAAATGAGGAAGAATAGCGTTCTTACTTAGTCAATATATTGTTCCAGATATATTTAAGTTTTTGAAAGATGCAAATGAACTTATAATCTACTCCTTAATTTAAACTAAAGGAAATCTCTAAAATGAAGAACTATACACAGTGCAGTGTACCATTCTTAGTAGCATACATCTGGAACGTTTCAGCACAATCTAGCCGCTATCTCCAAAGATATTCCTCATTTCTAGAATTTGAGTGAGTGGATGACATCATCAGGTATCTTATTTGCAGCTTCAAAAACTTAAATATCTCTGGAACAAGATAAGACATTGACAAAGTAAGACCCACTCAGTGGTAAGACCGCTATTCTTGCTTAATATTTCGAATGCACTTTTCTATTTAATATTTCGAATGTATCTATTCTAGATAAAGCCCAAATTGAGATAAATGATTTTGCATCTTACTGCCGCTTTAAAAAGCACTCGTACACCATACCTTTCTCTTAAGGCTTCGTTTTTCAAATCAGAAAACAGCGGGATGGAATCCTTGAATTCCTTCATCTTTTCCTCCAGCACGTGGCATATGGGTAAGGCCTTGACTTGACGAGGAAGTCTCTTCAGTTCTTTGGTGAACCCCTCGATCCCTTCAGATAGAACACTCACGTCTAGGTTAGCCCACAACGTGTTCGCCCATTCGTCACGTGCAGCCTGCATGGATAACAAAAGTCAGTTTAAGGCGC